>QUSF01000005.1:16862364-16959709 GCA_003676055.1 Chloebia gouldiae | reverse complement strand
CGGGGCCGGGGGCGGGCAGGGGCGGGGCCCGGCCCGCCTCGCCGAGGGCCCGTTACACAAGCGGCGGGGCGGGGCCGCCGCCCCCCGCCCCAGCGCCGCGCCCGCCGGGCCGGGAGGGAGCCGGGGCCGGATCCCAGCTCGGGGGGCACGGCAGCGGCAGGGCGATGCGGCGGGGCCGCGGGCGGGCGGGCTCCGCGGGAGCGGCGGAAGGAGGAAGTGGCGCGGGCGCTCGGCTCCCTGCGGGAACGGCCTCCCGGCGGGCGCGGCGGCGCGGCCGCTTTGCGGGCTCTGTCCTGCCCCCCGCGAGCGAGCAGAGCGCCAAGCGCTGGACGTCAAACCCCGGGGGGAAGTTAGGAACAAGGATTTCCTTTGTGCGCAGTGCGCAGGGTCAAATTTCCAGCGTCGTGCGATGGCTGGGATCGAATTTGCAAGTACCTGAAGGGTTGGATCCCTCGGCCCAGATTGCCAGAGGTGCTTAGGCCTTTGACTCTTGTTTTGATTCGTGTGAGCTTCAAAGCACCAGAGTCTGTGTCTTAACCTTAATTCGTTAGACACAGAGCTCAGATAAAGGAATTCCGGAATGCAGAACTTTCCTTCCGGTAAGTGTACAGTTGTAATTTATAACTCACCTTACCGCGCTAAGGTCTTGCAGACAGCATTCTCTTGAAGGTTTGAGCAGTTGTAAATTAAAATATCGGTTTCTGGAGATGAAATACGACATGTTTAAGTTTACAGTTATTTTATTTAAGTCTTAACAATCTTTGCAGAATGCCTGTTAGTACCATAAAAAGAGAGTTGACTGGAGCAGCAACATTTACATTCACCCTAACACAGAGACAGTCACACAAAAGTAGCAGAATTGATGTGTGAGGCAGATGGTCTCAGTCTGAATTGCTGTCTTTCTTTGCCATCAGCCCCTTCAGATGCATCAGTGTCCTTTGGCCCCTGTTGGTAGCATGCTGCCAGGGAATTACTTCATGTGCTCCTTTTTGCTGGGAAACCATGATGAATGTTGTGAGAGCTTCAACTCCTTAGGCACAGTATCACTTCATGTGCCACACTGCAGCTCTTCAGTGAGCTTCAGGCACGGCAAGGTGTCAGCCTGCTGAGCCGTGTGTTATCTCCCTGAGGCTGGGGGTCCCAGCAGGTTGGCAGATGCAGGTAGAGCAGTCAGTCACTATTATTGTTTGGCACATATATTAGCACTGCTACCCAGTTACTTGCTGATGACAGAAGTGACAGATTTTAGGAGATGTCAAGTCAGTCTCTAGAGAAGAGCTATTCATCACAGGCCATGCTGTGTGGCAATGGGTAGCCAAGAGGTATGAGAAGTAACATGCAGGCTGTTAGGAAGGGGGGGTTGAAGACCCCTTTCTCCATTGAGGAAAGGTCTTTAATGTTTGGGACCAAGTGGAATTAGGGGCAGTTTTAATACAGAGTTGAGAAAACGATGAAGAAAAAATGGTGTTAAGATTCAAGAGAATTTTTTTTTTTTTAGTAAATAGAGTTTACATTAGAAGAATAGGCTTTATGTAAATAAATTTGCAGCCAAGCTATGTATGCCTTCAATGAAAACATGTGCTTATATATACTGTATATATATTAATATATGTTTAAAAACCAAATAGTGGGGAAAGGCTGATGGATAAGGATTGTAAAGTTTGCTATGACACTCTCTCTGTTGAAATGGTGCATCATCTTCATGGTGCTAAAACATCTTCATGATAGAATACCTGGAATATCAAAAACTTTGTGGATGCATAGAGAGGACTGAGTAGCTTGCATGTGCATATGTGGGAAACTTTTTGTTAAAGAAGAAATAACTGTCTGGAGAAGTAACATGTCTTGATGTTCTAGGCCTATGTAGGAAGAGTAGAGAGATTGGGGTTATATGACTGACTGCCCAACCTAGATGTTGACAATAACTGTCATATATTAAGGGAGTGTAGAGAAACTCAGAGAGTAGGAAATTTCATTGTCAATGAGAGGCCTCAGTTGCCCCCATGTAGATTATGTCATGGCCCAACATGACATTTTCCCAGGTGCCAAAACCCCCTACTTTCTGGGTATAGCTTGTACAAATACACTGGGGTAAATAACTCTGGACAAGGTACTGCCCAGCAGGAATTAAGTTCAGAATTTTGCATTCAAAATCCCAGACAGTTCTGACATGACACTGATCATAATGTCCTTAAACTCAATGTTGTTTCAGGAGCTGCAAAGGCAAGAATTGATGTGGCAGTGTTTACTCTTCCAAAGTAATTCTTCATATAGCAAGGAAAGAAATTAATCAAATGGTGAGAGGCAGCCAAAAGTGTAAAATAATTGCAAGTGGCATGTACTTCTGCAAAGACACTAATAGTAAAGGCTCAAAGCAATTGTATGTCATCTGTCAAAAACACCCAGAAGCTGAGCAGGCTGACAAGCAAAGCAAACAGCTCAGTACAAGTAAAAAGACCTCTTTCAAATGGAAAGGTTTTGTCTTCAAATGGGTAAGGTGGAAAAGAACATTAAAAATGTGTCAAACACAATTTGGTAAGCCAAAGAGTCATGCTACTAAAGGCATGAGAACAATTAGAATATACTCTTTGAAGCTCATCAAACCCAGGAAGCTTGCTGATAACTTATCCATGTGTAGAAGGAGTGCCCAAGGAAGATAAAGTCAGTGGAAGAGTGAAACAAATTCTCTGAGCCTTGCTTCACCAAGAAGCAGTTTAAGGAGATTCTTTTGCAAGAGGCTTTCTATTTTTTTTTAAAGAGTGAGCATGTCAAAGAGTTTTCCAAAGTGAAATGTCTGCGGGAGAGGGTATGAGAACCATTGGGAAGGATGAAGTAGAAGGCAGGAGGTGATACTTGTTGCAGAGTTTTGAAACAACCTAAATGGAAAGTTGCTGATATGTTGCCTCTTGTATGTAACTCCTTGAGTATGCCTGCTTTGGTGCTTCAGAACTGGGATGTGATAAATGAGCTGTCCCTTTTTTAGGGTTTCTGTGGAGACTCAGAACTCAGGATGGGCATTTTTGTTTGGTTGGTTGGTTGCCAAGGGTTAGTGAATGGGACTAGTGAACATGGGTATAAATGTGAAACAGTGACAAAGACTAGGCCTGACTTCTGTTGCCAGGAACTTGAGTGTCATGGCTCTTCCAGTGTTCCCTAAAGGTAAAGCTGAGCTGCTGTCTGGTTGATGCAGTCCTTACTAAAGCAGAGCCAGTTTCACAGTGGGATCAGTTTTCTTTGGGCTGTGTAGTCGTGGCCAGTTTGCTCAGCAAAAAGAGGTTGTACCCCTCAGCCCAAGTCTGGCCAGGGCCTATGCCCTTCAAGGGATGGAGGAAGGGATAGGTGGGAATGTGACAAGTTTGCTGGTTGTATTAACTCATTTGGAGCATGAAAATCCCAAAGGCCGAACCACAAAGTCTGCAGAAAAATCTTGTTTTGAAAGTGTGGATATAAGTTTGCAAATGAAGTTCAGTACAGACCAATTTCAGTGTAATATTCATGGGAGGAATTGCAATCCTAATTTTTTGCACACAAAAATGAAGCATGAACTGACTTTCTACTTAGGAAAAAAATCATACAACTTGTATAATCCAATGAAAAGATAAGCTCTGTGCCAAGGTGTGGCTCATAAAGGACAGGACAGGTTAGGAATTATTAGGAAGGAGTTAAAAAAAGAAATAGAAAGCACCATCATGCCACTACAAATCCATATTGCTCCCCTTTCCTGATTCAGGAAGAAGTGAAATTTGCTGAGCTACAGAGGAGGATGTCAAAGATGATGAAGGGTAGGAAGGAGCTTTTGTGAAAGAGTAAGTAACTTGGAAAAGAAGTGACTTGAGGGACCGTGGGGATATTCTTTAAAATCATTAGTGTCATGAAGAAAGTGAAGAGGCAAGATAAATGAGATGCAAATAAAACAATTGGGAGGGAACTTTGAAAAACCAGATGTTTGTCCTGCAATACATAAATTGTTGTGCTCACAGCCACTGTGTGTATGTCAGGAGTTTACTTGGGTTCACGAATGATTAGTCAGTCTTTTGGAGAGAAACTTGCTGTGCAACTTAGCAGTCAGGACAGTTCAGTATCAAATTTTAGGCACTGACTGCTGACAGAGAATTACTGCAGATCATGATCAAGAATCATTGCTGAAAACTGCTAGTAGAAATTTCCAGTGAGAAGCATAAGCTACAGGCCATTTGCAGATAACAGAGAGAAGCAAGACTACATATTGCCCTTTGCTTTGTGAAACTTGTAGCATAAGATTTTATCAACTTCCAGGAAAATATTAGCCTATGATAATCCTGTTTTATTTGGGCTTGCTACCCCAGCCCTTGTTAACCTGACAACAGTTACAGTCAGGTTAAGTGTGTCCTGTATGCATTTAACATTGCATTGGAGTGGTACTGCTGCAAAATTCCTCCAACATTTGCAGGATCAGAACCTCAGCTTGTATTTTGTGCATCATATATTAAAAGTCATAGTCCGTTTCTAGGTAAAGATACAAAACTAATCATGTGTTACTCTTGCTTATCTCTGTGTCTCATTTGTAAAGATTGCTCTTTTGAAACCTGATTCTTCAAAGGTCTGCAATTATTGTGATATTGAGGGCATAAACCATGAGGCAGTGTTTACAGAAGTTTTATTGTAGCTAGTGCTGCTACAAACTGGATTAGTGCAAAACATTTTCTGGTTTGTCCTTTGAGATCTCAAGTGCAAAACAATAAGCAAGCTTAAAAGATTCTGGATACAGTGAAGGAGAAGAACAGATTTGTTAAATTGCATATTCCTCATGTATGAATAGCATAATGAAAAATATTATTTGGTTTAATTAAATAAATTCCTCTTGTGATTTTTTAGTTTTGTTTTGGTTTCAGTTTTTTTTCATAAATTTTATTGGAATATATGAAGGTTCTTCTTTGTATTGACTATGTGTAAACTCTTGTGTTGAGATTAAAATAGCCATTTAGAAAACTCGAAAGAAACAATTAACAATTAGTGGAATTGAATCCATGATAATAAATTAGAGTTTAATGTCAGCCCGTGTGTATGTAAATATATATGTATTGACAGATGTACATATCTACATATATAAAAATACTTAAAATTAAGATATTTTGTATTTTAGCATAAATAATACATTGTCCAGCACATACTTCTTATTGATAAACTGTGAAAAAGTTTTAAAACTTCCTCTTAGGGTGAGTGCTGGATATGTTTACAATTTCTTGGAAGCTCATGTAAAATTTTTGAATTACCTAGAATTTTTGAATGACCTAGAGAAGAAAGAAAGAAGTAGTAAGCAGTACAGTAATGTTTGATTTCTTAATTAGTAACATATTGCAAGCCCAGTTTTCTGTAGCCAGAAATCTTCTGACTCCTTTATTTGCTTGGGAGCAGATTGCATTAAAGCAAGTACAGCAGTCTTTAGGACAACATTTTATCTTGTTGCAGTTTGGACACACATCTAGGAGCAAATCTGCCTGCATGTGGCATATTGTTTCACCCCAGGTGCAGAATTTAAATTTTAACTCTTAATTAATTTAACATGCAATTGTTGATATATAGGTTGCTATCTTTCAGGATAAGCTTGGAAGTAATAATTTTCATATTGCTGTCTGTTAAAGAATGGGGCAGATCGGGGTTTTTCAGCTAACCTAGACAGGCTTGCTTTTGTAGCTTCCAGCATATTTCTGGTGTTAGAAATGGCATTAAGGTGTGTCAAAACTGGTTAAATTTGTCCTTTGTTCTGAACTGCACGGACAGTGGATGTTGTCCAACCGTTTTCCTTTTGCTGTAAAATTATTTTAAGTACTTTTAAAAGACTTAGATACTTAAGATTAATACAGCACAAAAGAAGGAAGGGTTGCTTACGCATTTGGTTTTGAAAAGTGTGACCTGTGGTTAAGTTCTGTTTTTTTGGTATGTATGGAGGGATATATGTGACTTGAAGGGCCAGATAAGTGCACAGAAGACAAAGCATGTACTGTAATATTTCTGTTGATATTGTATATTCACAGCAAGCCTCCCAGCAAGGGAGGCTTACAGCAGGCAAGCCTCTTACAGCTTTATCTAAGCAAGATACTGCCTTTGTTGTTAAATAAATTAAGTTAGAAATGAATTTAGCTCTTTATGTGCACTTCATGCATATATGTGTAACACATTTGGTGCGTGATGTGGGCTTTTGTGTATTTGGTGTACTGGCTGCTCTTTAAAGGTGTTTTGTTGAATCCTGTATTCAGGACTTTATATGCAACTGAGACGTTAATCAAATGGAAAATAGTGAAGGATTGAATTTAAATGGATGAGGCATATAAATCTGTAAAATCAAAACTAAACAGCTCCATCCCAAAACACTTTCTAAAATTGTGACAACATCTTAAAAAGTTTACCTAAAATAAAAATAATTCTGCAATAGGAAAATGGGCAGGATAGGAGAGTAATGTTTTTAAATTACTGACAGCTTGCCTGTAGCATTTGAAATCCCAACGGTGTTACATGAAAAAGATGAAAGCAAAACTTGAGGATAAAATTGAAACCAAATATAAACAAAAGTGAAACCAACTCTGTTGGTTTTCATTTCCCAGTTGGCAAAAATGAAATAAGTACAGAGGAAAGAAGCATGAGAGGTTGAATAATTAATTCAGTTTTACCATTTATTTAATGTGTCATCTAAATTAGACTGCTGCATGGCAGTACTCCCTTAGCAAACTATACAATAGAGGGTAGGGGCTGCACTCCTGGTTTCTCCAGGTGCCACTTTTCACAGCCAGAGGTCTGGGCAAAGGCCCTGCAATATGGAAAGTGGCATCTTCTTCAGTCACAGAAGTGCTGTTTTGAAATGCTGTGGCAAACACATACCCAGAATACAGTGGAAGTGATGACATCCAAGATGATGAAAGGGAGTCAGTAATTCAGCTGGCCAGAGCACTTGAGTTTTAGTTGTGCTGAGATTTGAGTTGCTAATAGAATTGGTTATAAAATACATGAAATACGTGGTTGGTTTGTTTTTTTTTGGTTTTTTTTGTTTTTTTTTTTTTTTTTTTTTGTTTGGTTTTTTTTTTGCATTCCACCTTTGGGGTCACCCACTTAGATGGGGGCAGATCAACAGTAACCAAAAGATGTAATCCAATATCAGCTTTGCTGATGGCATGAAATGACTGTGAATGGTTTCACTCAATTTCCACAGATCAGTCAACAGCTAGAAGAATGTACTTTGTGATGTTGAGAACTACCTGGTGAATTAGTCAAAAGATGGACAAACATTGGATGGCTGTGTAATCTCAAATACATTCATTTGAGATTTCATTTCTCCTTCTTCTGTTTAGAGATGCATGCTCCTGGGCTGTACTGAAAAAAAGGTTGGGTGTTGACAAGAAGCTTGAACAATCTCTGCTGCGCTAAAGCTGTTCTTGGGTGAAATGAAAAAACTTTAATTCCAGAGGTCCAATTCTCACACATTTGAATACATTGCATTCAAGCATATAAAAACTAAATTTTTTAGATACCAGAATAATTCTGAGATTTGAGATTGATGAGAGAATCCATAGAAGTCTAACTTTGTTAAGTTTAATGATATTTATGCAGCTTAGATGAGAAATGAGGATGAGTTGATTTGTCTCACTCTAGCTCAGTAGTATTTTAGGAAACTTCTGAGATAGAAATAGCTGCTGCAGATCACAAAGTGAGGCTAATTGCTGTTGGTCTGTGGTCAACACAAAAGCTTTAAATTAAAAGCACATTTTGTAACCAATCCTATTAACTATTCATATCCTTTATGTCCTGTGGCATAGGAAAGAGTAGCATTTCTAGAAAAAGGAGCATTAGATCATATCATTTCAACAAGCATAAGTACAAGCATTTAATACTTAGTACACTTTCTGGGTGTACAAGAGAAAAATATTTCTTTCTTAAATTCTCCAGTGTCAAGCAATATCTTTGTAATAACT
The DNA here is from genome assembly GCA_003676055.1 of Chloebia gouldiae. NCBI lineage: Eukaryota > Metazoa > Chordata > Aves > Passeriformes > Passeridae > Chloebia > Chloebia gouldiae. The sequence goes on along the minus strand of QUSF01000005.1, from coordinate 16,951,766 downwards.
AATTCAATTTATTTTTTATGCTCAACACATGTGTGTCTTTCATGGTGCTATTTTTATAACTGTAAATAAGTTCATGTGACAGACATGTTTCCAGCTCACAGTGGGTGATTTAGAGGATACCAGCCCCCAAGTCTGTGCCTGCCATGATCTGTCTGTAAAGAAAGTGTCTACTAAGTAATCATAAGAGTGTTTTTTAAAAATCTGAAATAGTGTATACTTTTCTTGAATACTTTTTCTTAGAAGTAAAGGAGAAATTGCTGTGCTGAAAGGGCCGCTTTTACTTCTCTTAGTGAGGTTAGGCGGTGGTAGTTTATGCCTTTTGCTGCTGGATCTGAGTGTTGTGCTAACAATTAGAACTTTAGGTAGCAAAGGTGTAGTTGTGGGTTAGCTATTAACTTCAGTGGTAGAAACTGCCCTTGCCCAGACAATAAAATGAAAGCTTTAAGCAAATATTAAATCACACTTTAGTGTAGTGCAAATAGTTCTTGCTGTGTGTTGCAGAACAGTATGTTATACAAACAAAGGTAGCTGTGGGAAACAAGCCCAGTCCAAGCAAGGTGGATTATATCAGGTGCAGGTCATGGCCAGTGAATGTGAAAACTCTTCCTTGAACACATTTCTCAGTATTTGCTATCTGGAATAATTTTTTTCTTCATCCTTGAGTGCCTCTAAAATGTCATTGACTTCTTGCAATCCTGTCTGAGCCTCACAAGCTGTCATCATTGTGAGAACAGTGGGCTTAAGCACTTTTCTTTTACAAAGGCTCTTTTCTAATGCATAGCACCCTATAAAGCACTCACCCTGTACTTAGGCAAAGCAATGTTAGGCAGGACACTGTGATAAAGACTACCCAGGCTCTAAAAGGTACTCTCACAGTTTAAGATATTGCAAGTATGCGCATGCATAATTTCCCACTGCTTTCAGAGGGATCCATGTAGTAAAAGTGCTTGTTAAAAGTTTTAGGGATGTCTCCTGTAAACCTAGTCATGGAGCTCATGAGAATGCCATTGAGTTGCATCAGTGAAGTGATTGTTTATAATTTTTTGAGCTTTAATAGCCTTCTATTTTTCACTTTGCCAGACATGCCCCTCCCAAACTTGTCTGAGTGAAGTACGGGAAAGTCACTGCCTCTCTTTTAGGCAGCATTTGAGAGAAAAATACTTAGAAATCCCAGATACTGAAGACAGATCGTGGTCAGTAATCAGATGTAACACAAAGCTTAAGAAGAAAACAAATCAGATATTGGACTGATTATAAGTAATCAATTTATGGCTGCTTTTGAGACTCCTGAAGGAGGTGGCAAGGGATAGTGTTGTCTCTTGTGTGTCAAGATATATTGTCATCCTGATGCCACCAGAATCTGGCATCTCCCTGCAAGACTTGAGAAAAAAAATTGACAGAAACCCCTAGGAAACAAAGTATTCTTTTAAAGCTGAAGCTAAAGGAATCATTTTGGATTGCCACCAGACTAGCAGACATCCATGCATGTGCAGATGAGCATTGTGGCAAGGATACTGTGGAGATGATCTTTAGCAATCTGTTAAAAGCTTGGCCCAAATTCCCAGCTGATGCAGGTTGCTGCAATGCCAGAGAAGTGGATGTTCTCAACCACAGACGTTGTGTTCTTCAAGTGTGATAGTGTTCAACACAGGAGCCATCACAAGGGAAATTTCTTTGTGGGTATTGAGAGGCTGAAGCCATGCTTCATCATGGCTAAGTCCAGAAGCAAAAAAAGAACAACCTTCTGGCTTTATTGTATTAAAATAAGATGGATTTTTTTCAGTGAACTTCTATCTGCAAATCCAAGGGCTAACTTTAATGAGGTGTGAGATCACTGCAAAATAACACCTCATGTCTTTGCTGCTGAGGGAGAACAAGCTCTATATGGAAACCAAAGGAAAGAGTCTGTTTTGATGTGTAACGTCTGAATCCCAGCCAGGGTATGTTAACACCCTTTGGGTGGAACAGAAATGCTATAGGGCTGATGAAACACACTCCTTGTACAGTATGAGTTCTCACAGAACTTTTTCCTGGGCATGTTTAACGTGCAGTGTGTAATGCTGATTTCAGTACATGTTTAAGTTACTTTTGCCTTTGTTTTCTTTGGTTTTTGTTTTGTTTCATTTTCAGGGAAAGTCAGGTTGGTTGCTTTTTGCCCTCTGTTGCTTGAGGATAAAAGGGCTTTTCTTCATTCTACTTCGTGTATCCTTCTTGGGTACAGCAGCAGGAGAGGAGCACATGCTGAATGCTTCCCTCCTCCTCCATGTGCCTTGCAATGAGGTGGGCACAACCTGGACACTGCATTGCAGGGCCTTGGAAGGTTAGGTAGCTGTTGCTAGCATGAATCTGTCATGCAGCAGCTTGATTTCCCAGGTTTTTCACGCCACAAAGCTTTCCCCTTCGCAGCCATAGTCCTGTTGTAGCCCTGCCACATTTCGTTTGGGAACCTAAGGAAGCAGGTGAAGTATTGCCTGGTGGTTGCCTGTAGAGGTTCTTCTTAATGGCCAGGCCATGCCTTATACCACTTACACCTGTGCTCTCCCACCCTGCCTGCTCTCCAATTCTTGGCTTTCTGCCCTTTCTTGATGAAGTTGCCTCCTTCCTGCAGGCATTGGAGTAAATAAGGCGCCACCTTTCCTGGCTGCAGTGAACTCTTTCTTGGTGAAGGACAGGAAGGACATAGTCTTTCCTGTTGCCACCAAAGCATTAGGAAAAAGCAAGATATTGCTGTTGCTACAATGTGGATCAAAGTGTTACAACCAACACAGGAGCTGGGTCTGTGGAGCAGACTGGCCATGGTGAATACTCTAACAGAGCTCGCAGTAAGAGGTGCTTAGTTAGAAACAAATCTGCCAGTGATGTCTGCCTCATCCCTCCCTGTTCAACAGGGCATCACTGACCAAATAATGGTAAGGAAAGGGAGACACCATTGCATGCAAGACCAGAGCGTGTAAGTTTTGCTTTCTAACTAGCTATGAGTCCAGAAAGTCTGTTACTGGTTTTTATGGGTTTTCTTGCTTCGTATCTAAGTGAGGATTTCACTTTGAATCTGTAACCCTTGTACCTCTAGCAATGGCAATGCCCACTTTTCCTCATTTACTACTGTTTAATGAAGTGTTTTGCTGTTGGTTCCAAAAAAGATATGGATATTTGCATAATTTGGGATTATCAGAACGAAGGCATGTTCTGCAGCACCTGTGGCAAGATCCTCTTCCACCTCATGGCAGATAGGAAAGGTACCAGGCAGAGGTCTTGTCTCCCCACACACTGCAGGCAGGGGGAATTCAGGTGTCCACAGTCAAAGCAGCTGACTAAAGTGCATTTTGGTTTTCCTTTCAGTGTCAATCTCACATTTCTGAAGTATTTCTGGGCAGATGAGTCTAACAGGTTTTTTACCTGAGAGAAGGGTCTACTCTTCTGATTAGTTTGACTTCTAAGCAGGGCTTTTCTCAGAGTACAGATGGTGAAATCTTTGAAAGTGGTATTCACAGCAGAATAGCTGAAAAAAGTGGTCATACTGCAAAATCTTACATGAAGGCAGGGTTCAGTCTGTGACCAAAGAGCAGAATTTTGCTTCAAGTACTGTTCTTTTAAAAAAGATCATGTTTCCATGTATGCTGGAACAGTCTTGGCACAGACACAAATACAGAACCCAGTTCTCTGAATCCTAAATTTAGCATATGGTCTCATTTCAGCATATCTCTTTGGTCACACGGGGTGATTGATGCTTTTCTTAACTGCATCAGCCTTAGTAAACAAAGGGAATAGTTTAAAAGTTTATCAGCAAAGCACAAGTAAAGATAACTTCTCTAAAAAATAATATTGCCTGTTCTGTATTTGCAGAGAAAACATAAATTGATACTATGCAGTATTTTGCACATATCCTCTGAGGAACAGATGTTTTTCCATAACTTTGAGTAAAGGCTATGACCTACTTCACAAATGTACCTCCAAGATCTTATCCCACCTTAACTTTTCACAACCATTAGTAATATTTCCATATACTGGCAAATCTTTTAACTAGATGTTTTGTGATAGGGAAAGAAGAACTGCTTTTCCAGAGGTTTTTTTTGTTTTTTTTTTTTTTTTTGTTGTTGTTGGTTTTTTTTTCCTTCCATAGGAATATACTTTTAAGAAAGTACCCACAGACACAGAGTAGCCTGTATTTTTGGGATAACCTTTGTGCCTTTTCAGTTATCCAGATGCTGCCAGAGTGAAACTGAAGGAAAGAGAACATTGTGTGCTGCTCAGATTGTAATGCCTGCCATGCCATTGCTTTCACTTTCTGTCTACAGCTGCTGTAATTCTAGTGAAGAGCTCTTCATTCTCAAAGGTTACACTTTCTGTATGGCAGGAGTGTTATCTCTGTGAAGGAAAAAACAAGTCAGACTTACTAGAATGTTCTTGCAATGAGTAGGGAGGGACTACAAACCCTTTATCAATCATTATGGAGTGAAAATATGTGTATATGCATATTGCAGTTTACACCTTGTTGGGGAGTAGCCTTCACCATGTTCTCAAAGTTTCTCGTTGCAAAAAAAATAGGCTGAACTGACCACAGGACTAGCATGAATAGTGCAGTAATTAAAGCTTTGAAGAAGATCAAAATAGTCCCCCCATAAATTGTGTGGCAGCCAGTCCATGGGCCATGCTTCTTGTGTGGGAATGGCTTTTCACAGGTTCCCAGTGGTCTCCCCCTCTATGCAAATCCCAGTGAGCTGGGGCTGATGTCTTGCCCACCTGCTGCTGGTTTGGGAATAATTTTATTGATGTCTTCATGTCCATCAATACATTTAAGCACCCACCTCCAAAACAGCAAATGCCCCTGACTGTAGTCCCCTCTAATATTAAGACAGGTGGTAAAAATAGAGCAAGAAAAAGGAAATTATATTCCTGGAGCTACCAGTCTTAACACATTTGTAGGAGGCATGATTAAAAATAGTGATTTTTGAAGACTGGCTGTCTTACTAAGAATGCCTTAATAAGAATCATAGAGTGATATCCTAGCAGGCAGTCCTACGGTGTTTGAATGAGCTCCTCTTTTCAGATAGGGTGGAAAAATGCTTTCTGAGGTCCCATCTGCAGTTGACTGTGTTTCTTAGTGATTAGTCTTCCTTTCCTCCATCATGAGAAACTAGAAGAAAAAACAAACAGGAATTATTTTCAACATAATGCCAGAAAGACTTCAACTTTGGGTCTCTGGGAATATTAATGATTTTCATGTGAAGCCTGCTAAGTTCCTGGATTTCTTCAGAAAGCTGACTATGGGAAGAGTAGTATAAGCATGCAGCAAAACTGGGATGGGACCAAAGAGTGATGGAGTACAAGGTGCTTCTTTGCCACTGGTGGAGCTGGTGCTGCTCCTTCCCTCTGTTCCTTCCTGCTTCCCACCTGGTTCTGTTCCTCTCTCTGACTCCATCCATGGTCTCTGCAGTGTGGAAGAAGATGGTGTCAAGTGACACAAGACAGACATTAAGCCTTTTTTCTTCTGATTAACCAGAGTGTGAAGGTTCAGGCAATCAAAAGTAACCAGGCTTCTAGAGAGGTTTCCTTAGGCCAGCAGATGGGTACCCACAGCTCAGGAGATCATGGCAGCGGTGAAGCCCGTGGGACCTGGATGTGTTGGCAGCTCTGAAAATACTGTTAGACGTGCACTTGCCCTGGGTACAAAAAATTCCAACAGCTGTATGTAGCATCTTCTAGGTGCAAATGTGCAGGGGAAGTGCAACATTGAGGCTGACCAGGAGTATGAGATGGGTGGGTAAGTGCTTCTAGTTTTACAGCCAGCACCCGATGATAAATGTTGATGTTGATGTTTTGTTGTCCTTAAAAGGATTGATTGTTCCTGCTTTTTTTCTTTCAGCTGGGTAAACACTGGAGAGAGGCTGGCAAGAAACTTGGCATACCTGTTGTTTTGTAGGGCTCACCTTAGTTTCTAACTCCGTAGGTTTGTTTTACAATTGATATATTTTGATGGATGGTGAAGCTGGCGTGGTGTTAAGCAATGGCCCCTGAAAGTTGAAATAGGCGTGCGTTTGCTGCCTGTTTTGGAGCATTTTAAATGTCTTTACAAACTGGAATGACTCTTAAAGTCAGGTGATTTAATCTGATTTTAATCACTAATGGACAAACTCCAGGTCCTCCCACCTGGAGCCAGGCTTCAAGTGCACCCAGTAATGCCATTTATGGACAGACAGGAGCTACTTTTAAGGCACTGCAGATGCTGATGTTTCTTTCTGTACAAATTAATCATGCATTTGACAGCTCTGGATGGAGATACTGCACCTTCATTTCTCACAGGCAATTACTTGGTAGAGTTGACTTGGAATTTTCAATCAAAAGGGTGTTGTTGACTTGCAACTGACAAAAACCCTGCTACATTTTAGCACCATTGTGGTCATTGCTGTCCTGAGGCAGACAGTTCTGGGAATGTCTTCTGAAGACATCCAGCTTTATTTTCAGCAGCATGTGCTCTAAAAGGAGCGTGGGGTGGGGGTTTTGTTTTGATGAGCAGAAGCACGGCTGTGCTTGCTCCTTTGTGAAGGACATAACTCCAGAAGATTCTCACTGTTCCCTCCAGCTGAACATCATTGTAGGATTATTTTTACCTGGGTTTGAATTTACTTTCCAATGAGCAGGTCTTGGAAGCCACTTCTCTCTTCTCACAAGCCAAACTTTTCTCCTGATTACCTTGGATTAATTTGTCTTGGTGTGGGTTATGGATGGGAAGGTCTGTGCTGACAGCTGCAGTTGCTAATCCCAGAGGAATCCCAGCATGCCAAAAAGGAGAGGAGCACCTCTCCACAGCATCTGTAGGGGAGCAGCTGGGGAAGCCCCCAGGAATGTGGGAGGAAAAAGACAGGTTGGCTCAACTCTGGCATGTTGGGCAAGACTGGCTCCCTTGTAGTAGCGATTGTTGGCAGCTTTCTTGTTTCCTGTGATGTATTGCTTTTGTACAAAGGCAGCTTCTGTTTCTTCCATGTTGCCTGTCCCAAGTGGGATTCATTGCTGCTACTTTCAAGATGACTTTTTTGCCTTCTAAGTTGTTCTTTCAGATGGTTTGAAATTCGTCGTAAGGGCTCATTACCCAGAAGACAAGTCCAACAGCTAAATGGGATCACTCACATTGAGTATTGAACCTAATGCACAGTGTTTCCAGGAATTTTCTCAAAGTGCATGTATACTTAAAGATTCTGTACAAAGAAATGCATTTGTTGCAGATAATTCTTTCTGTCTTGTCAGACAAATAAAAATTTGCTCATGTTTTTAGTACATTGCCATTTGCATTTTTCAGCTTTGACTCAGACTGTAGTAGGGGAAGATGGTAGAGATCTCCTGTACACATTCTGCAACCTGGATGAGGATTGTTGGTGCCAAGAAGGGGGTGGGGTGCAGCAGCATAACTACATTGTTTGCCACCAACCTGGGGATGAAAAAGTTGAACACACACCACCCTTGCCCAGAAAAGAGCTTCCCTCTTACACAGAGAAGGGGTATGCACAAGGGCTTGTCTGCTGTTGGGTTCTTGGGGTTGGCTGTTTTTTCATATTTGAAGTGAATCTGAAAGGGTGCTGAGCAGTTGCAACCGTTTTCTGAGCTATTTTAGAAATTTGTAGTTTACTGCAAGAGGCTGCAGCTGAAGCACAAGTGACCAGATCCGTGCAGTAGTAAACAAAATACTAATATGTTTGCTAAGAGATTGGTGTGAGCATGGCTGCTGGTAAATTCTCTGAACACATCAAAGAACCTTATTGTTACATTCAGATTTTAATTCCTTATTAGTTTCAAGGAAATACATGTCCTCAGCAATGAGAGGAAACTTTGAACGTTTTTCTTCCTCTTGTGCTGGGTGTGGGCTTGATACTGCCTAATTGTTAGTCTGTCCCATGCCTGTACTCCCATAGGAAGCAAGAACAAACCCATTTACAGTTGTGCCATTGCTGTGTGCTTTCAAATTTTTTTTTCTCTTTTTTATTTTTAAGATCAAAGGTGTCAAGAATAGTGGAGCAGCGAAGTTAAGAATGATGCAGAGAACACAGATGTGAAGAGCAAAAGAGAGAGGAAGGAGCTGAGCCTGGTGCAGAGGGGGCAAGAAGAAGCAGCAGCCTAAATGCAAGTACTTGAATGTGGAAATGATGGGTTCCAGGGTGCTTAACAGGCATTTAATGTGGTGTTTTAATCTGCCTCTAGTGCCCGTTGGTTAATGTTTTTAAAATTTTCTGCCTCAGGTTCAAGACTTTGGACTCTTATGTAAATAATTTACAGCTCTAAACAGGGAAGTGGCATTGAGGTCATGTGTGCATGTGAGAGAGAGAGAGAGAGAAAAAGAAGTCAGTTTGAGTCTTAACTGGATAATAAAAGGTGGCGTAGTGTAGTTGAGGGGTATGTGAAGCATTCACTTCATATCTGAACAGCATTGAAATGTAAAATAACAGCTAAAAAATCAGTGAGTGGATTGATCAGAGAAAGCTGGAGGGAGGGGATGAAACTACTCAGCCAGAATCAAAGTGCTCTGCTAAATTGCTGTGATGTAAAATGTACTTTTATTAATCCTAGTCAAGTTCATGGGACTGAAACTGCCATTTGAAAGCCCTTTTGTTAGCAGAAGCATCATTTTAGCTAGTACAATGATGCCTCCTGCATGTGATATTTTTTCATTATATATTTTTTTCTTGGCAAAAAAAGGTCTTCTGCAAATGCAGGTATGTGGACCAAAAAGAAGTGTCTCCAAGAGTAGAAGTGTTTTTCTTTGTGCCTTTTGGTATCCCACCTGTATCAGCAGACAAACTTTTGCTGATATCCTATGTCATCTTCAGATGAAGGTTTTCCTAACAGACATGCACCAGAAGAATATTTTCTGCCATAAAGAAGACTTTATCATCTCAGTTGCTTTAAGGGAGGATCGCACACAGATCTGAAATAATGTTTATATTTACAATTGTTCAGCCTGCAAAGCTTTAATAATTGTACTGTGTAGAGGTGAAGGGGCTGCCTGGGAGTTCTGCCTGGCAAACAAGTAACCTTGTCCCTTGTTTCCTGCAGCTCCTTCCTAGGTGGGTGACAATGCCAGTCGAAAGGATGCGGATGCGCCCCTGGCTGGAAGAACAAATCAACTCTAACAGAATACCGGGGCTGAAGTGGCTAAATAAGGTAAGGGGGGATGTGCATGCATGTGCTGAGGGGGAACTTGATAGCAGTGGCTGAGGTCTGCACAGGTAAATCAGCTCATTCCTGGTTTTCAAAGGGGTGACAGGGAGGAAGGGAAAGCTGAATGCTTCCTGCTCAACCTGTTCCTCCAGTCTAGCCTGCCAGATCTGAATCCTCTTGCTTTGGCATGGTAGATTTGTGGCTCATTTAAAAGCATTTTCCAACTCTTTGTTGTTGAAGTGAGTGTTTCTGAAGACTATGCTTGGACTTTTTTTTTTTTTAACCTGGAAGGACATTGTTGAAGACTATGTTCTGTGTTAGACTGAGTTGAAGCAACAATCTGCTGTTTCAGCCTTGTGTGACTTCTCTGACATTTCTCAACTGAGGAGAAAATATCTTGCCAGATTCAAACCTAATATCCCTGGTCCTGAGCTCTTCTTACTAAGTGCTCAAGACACTTTGAGAGCACAATCATTAGCTCAAAAATGTCAGTGCCCAATTTGAATTTATTTTGTTTGGTTAAGTAAAACCTAGGAGTGTATTTGAGATTTTGAAGAGCAATGAATTGTGGAAATGTTACATGCTTTCTGCACTGTGCAGGAGAGTAATTCACCACACTGAAAAGCATGAAGCTGTTTTTGCTACAGAGGCTACTTTATTATCAGAATGGGTGGAAATGCAAAAAATCAGGGGCAGAAACAGGAACTGCCTGTCTGGTTAAGTCACTAAGCCAAATAGTCTGGTATCCTCCCTATAGCAGTAGTAGTTGTGGTACTCAGGTGCTCATTTTTAGAGTTGAAGAATGGCAATTGAAATTGCTACTTTTTCTTTCAGCTTTCAAAGCTAGAAATGCTCATTACTATGAAATTATCAGGAGCACTTTAAATTTCATCTATGAACCTTGTTTCTCAGTAACTTCCTGCATCTCTCATGCTGTGGCTGGGTAAATAAATACTGTTTCATCCATTACCTAGTTAGCTGCACTGTGAATTTGATTAGATCCTTGTTCTTGCATAATGGGGTCACAGCTGAAGAGGAGACAGGTTTTTACTGTTGTCTTTGTAATTTGAGTCCTGTGTTCAGGTCCTTCACCTTGAATATCGCTATTTTGGTGTTAGGTTTCCTACTGACAGTCTCTGTCTGCTGTACTTTGCTGGGCGTTCCTGCCTAATCCTGAAATAATTTCTCCACTTTGAGGTTTATTAAGCTCTGATTCCCCACTTCTACCCTCTGATTTGGCATCAGCCTGGATTGCCTTTGTTATGGCTAGCAAGAAAATTGCACTCCTGAGCACTTCTGTGTAAAAATGTTTGCATATTCATTCCAACAATCGATCATTAAACCAAAAATATATCTATTTTTACTGTAAATCCTGACCATAAACAAGGCCATGCATGAAATCAATGAAGTGTCATGTGTATCACAGCCTGTTCTATACCCACAGAATCAACTTTACAGTATTTTAATCAGAGTTTGGTAAAGTATAGTTCACAGTTTAGATAAGAAGGTGTGTCAGATTATCAAGAGAATGTAACTCATGTGTGTACAGCTTTTAAGGAAATAAGGTTTAAATATTAAATAAATTATTACCATTCTGGGTTGTCATTGGCTGCCTGTTCTTGGGGGCTTTTTCTGAACTGAAGAAAGAATTAAATCTCTCTCAGTTATAAGTGACATATCAGGTACAGGTGACACATAATTCTTTCCCCTACTGTCAGTTCATCATTATGCCTCCAGAACAAACCCCTTCTTATAGGGCTTAAAGCATAAATACTTGTGTACCTCTTTGGTGAAAATGTTATCCTTCTGAGTGGCTTGAAGTAGGAAGGGAATTTCTTTGCCTTCTCTTCTTAATTCCCTTTACCTTTCTTTACCTTCCCTACCTTTACTTTCCCTAAATACCTTTACCTTCTTTATCTTTCTTTACCTTCCCAGAGAGACAAAACTGGGAGGTGTTAATGAAACAACATAGTTCAGCAGAGGACAGAGGGGATGTCAAGAGGGGGAGTAGGAGAGGACAGTGTTCCTCATGGATCTAGAAAAGGAAACATTCCTGTAACTGAGAGGCAACTTACTGCTTTGATGGATGCTTGGAGTATTATCTTGGAGTTGGATGCTACTATTTAAGATTTGTCCTGACTTTGTAGCTAGCATATGGTCTTATGCTCCAAGCATTTTGCAGTACCAGAGCTCCCAGTGATCACAGATCACAAAATATTCTGAGTTGGAAGGGACCAACGAGGATCCTCAAGTCTGACTCTTAAGTGAATGGCCTGTGCAGGGATTGAAACCACAACCTTGGCATTAGTAGCACCATGCTGCTGTAACCAGCTGAGTTTTGATCTACTTTCCTTTTCATGCCTATTCTAAGAATGTCACAGCTCTTGTTTTGGTATTCCCACTGGAATTTGGTAGCAATTCCTGTTACAGTGCAAAGTTTTTGTGGGTTGTGGTTTTGACTTTAGGTGAGGCTAATTTTTAATAGAAACATGAGATTCCTACACAAAAGTCCAGTGATGGAATGCTGGACCAGTCAGCACATGGTTTTCCAAGTCTGAGAGAAAGCACTGATGACCCCTTCCTGTTAAGGTCATTATTAGGCAGCGCTGGCTGAAGAAGAATATAGGTAATGTTTGATAATGTGTGAATGAAAGAAGTATTATTTAAATAGAAAGTATCCAGGTAAACTAGAGCAGAGCACTCTACTACATGGTATTCATGTAATTGAAGGATTTCAGGGAAGATTAGATATTTCATAATTGATGAGATAATCTGTAATTTCTGTATGAGAGGGTAAACTTATATATGCATTATAAAATTATGATACACATAGCTTCTGTGAGTTTGTTCTTTGTATTATAATTTGGTATAATTCCTGTGCTTGAAGACATCTGGGATTGGGAAGAACTTTCTGTAATGACCAGAATCACTATAATGACCACTTAGACTGCTGCTTAGTGTCCTTGCAGCTTCTTTTGAAGCAATGAGTACAGTTGATGGTGACAGGATGCTATGTCTGGAGTCTTGCTCAGTCTGCTAGGTTTTGAATTATCATATGGTCTATTTTAATCTGGTCTATTCTTAAAGTTCTTGTTGATAGAAACTGTTTCCTATTGAAGCGATTATTTTTTTCCTATGCTTATTATAGTCTATGAAAGAGTAAAGGCAGGGAAGCTTATTCTAGGTCTGATGAATACAGTAGTGTTGTGGACCACAAATAGTGGCTTTGAGGCTTTCTTTTGACTGCTTTGAGTTGGGGAAAGAACTATCTCTGTTGATGATTTACTTATATGTAGAGGGAAGAGTAAAGAGGCAAAAGACACGTGACAGAAGTGATGGAACTACATTAAGAGGAATATTGAGTGTGAGGACTTGAGGAGAATGAGGAACATGTTAAATCATTGCTTGCACCAAATTAAAGATGAAGCCGAGCAAGAAGGGAAGAATGCAATTCTGAACAAGCAAATACGTCAGAAAGGATTAAAGACGAGTTGAAGGACAAAACACAGGCTCAGAAGAAGAAAGATCACATGGCAAGGAAGGGAAATGAACACAGCCTTGGCACGAGTGAAATATTAACCAGTCAGGGAAGAAAAGTGGCTGTTGGGGAACAGGGAAAGGGTGAAAGATTTATCTCACCCGGCCAGAAACTACAGTGCAGTCATTTAAATGAGAGCTGCCTGTCTAGAGTTGTATGTAGTCTGTGGGGAGAAATAGGCTCTTTTAGGGTGAAATTCAGGCAGCATAGCTCAGGTGGCTACTGCAGGAGGAGGGTGCATTTTGCCCTGGAAGTACTTTTCTCTTCATAGACTGATAATTGGATCTGAACCTGCAGTGACAGAGTTTATAGTGCAATATATCTGCATTTGAAGGCAGATTATTCTTCCCAATAGGGGAGAAAAAACAAGTGTTGTTGAACAAGCTCGGTTTGTATGGCTTTGCAGAAAGCATCATGAAGAGTTCTGAAGCAGCCCTCTAGGTCAGGACAAAGAAATTAATTAATTTGTTGTATGACATAAAAACACATCTGATCTAGCATCCTTCTGGCCAGTATCCTGTGTGCTAAGTGCTTGTGGAAGGAAACATGTTATTCAAGCTCTGAAAATCATTGGGCCCCCAGAGCTGGGGCTACATCTTAAAACTATAATCTTTAATAGTTGCCAGGGATCTTCTATGATCCCTGGGGAATAAGTTTATACCAACACCATGTAAGGCATGCCCTGATTTAGTTGTGTGTTAAAAAACAAATTTTTAAAAAAACTTTCTTTGCATTTCTTTAAATGCACTTTTCTTTGGTCTAAAGTTTCTGAACTAAAATGTGATTAGGTATCTTCAATGCACTTCTTCACATGAGTGTCTGTTTTCTTTATACCCATTAGAGAGATGTCTACCGATGATACATTCTTTTGTTTGACATACAAATTCGCAAGATCTCTTTTCTTCACCATGCTAATATTTATTGGCTGACTTCTAAATCCCTTAATTTTGCTCTGTTTCTGTGGTTGTTTAGTTTCAGATATATTTTTGCTAATCATAAAAGTGTGTGCTGACAAAACAACGCTTTGTATGAAAGCTTAGAAATGTGTAGTACTGCATGTTTTTTCCATGTGTCAGCTCGGAAAACTGCCAGGCTCATCTTCCGTGAAGTGGCTTCTGAGTATTTCATACACTTGGATTGTGCTCTGCTTTGGTGATGCCAATGGATATTTTCCTGTTGATTTCAGTGACAGTGACGCTGGGCTAGAAGGGAGCAAAACACTTGGAGATGCTGAAACTGTGCTTATAAATTAGTGACTTAAAATCATCAGAAGATTCCTCAAGTCTATCAGTGTTAGCATTTCCTGTTTGTTTTCCCTTCCAGGAGAAGAAGATTTTTCAGATTCCCTGGATGCATGCCGCAAGACATGGTTGGGATGTTGAAAAAGATGCTCCCTTATTTAGAAACTGGGCAATTCATACAGGTATTAGAACTCTCTTTTTGCAAGATAGATTTTCACATTGTTTTCCCTTTTAAAGTTACATTTTCATTATTTCTTGTCTTTGCTTTTACTAACAGAGATTGAACTTAAGTTTCCAGATTAGTGGGAGGCTAAGTGTTTTTTCAAGGCCTATGATGATACTCTCCAGCTTAATTGAAGTACCATAACTCATTTGCATTGAGGAACACAGTAAAACATAATTGATTTAAATGTTAGCAACTGGGTTCAAAACTGTCAGGAGTAGTGCATAGTCAGCACTTTGTAGACATAGGCCTTTAGGCTTTTTATGCCTTTCTATGGATTTGAGCCAGACATAATAAAGGTAAATGCTGTGCAAGCTTTTCCATGTTGTTATGGAGTCACATCAGATCTGCAGTGCCCTGGGTCTTTCTTGAGCACAAACCATTCATCATCTGTCCTAGAAATGTGCATGAGAATGAGATCATAGCACTCTCTTACAACCTCAACTATTGTTAGAATGCTTGTCATGGGAACCAAAGGCTGATACCTTGAAGCATAGGTTTATGCTGTTACTGATTTGCCTCAAATCTTCAATCACATGTCATATGTGCCTAACTTTTCTTTTTTTTTGCTCAGGAAAATACCAGTCAGGAGTAGATAAACCTGATCCAAAGACATGGAAGGCAAACTTCCGTTGCGCTATGAACTCTCTGCCTGACATAGAAGAAGTGAAGGACAAAAGTATAAAGAAAGGAAACAATGCCTTCAGGGTGTACCGGATGCTGCCCTTATCTGAAAGACCTTCCAAAAAAGGTAGAGGGGAGAGCTTTTCAACATGAAATGCTGTTGAGGGCCTTGTGTTGAGAAAAGCACCTAATGCAGGTAGCTCAGTATGCAACAAGCCACCAATGCAAGCTGCACATGGTGCCCTGTCTGGCTGGGAAATGACTGGAACTTAGGAACAACTGTATGAAAAGTGGGCTGCATTCAGAAGAGAGGATCAATGAGATACAATACCCCCAAGCTGTTGATACTTGTCTGTTAAAACTGATGGAGTTGTGTTCAGAATCTAGTCCCAGGTCTCCTTCAGTCAAGGAATATGATTAAGGGGTATTAAAGCTCAACACATTTAACTCAGTAGGGGTCATTCAGAATATGGTGGCAGATATTTTGGTAGGGTACAATTAAACTGGCTCTGTCTTGAGCTGAGTGAGAGCAGTACACTCACTCAGAACATTAAACCATGAAACCACATTGTTAGTTACAAAGACCATGAAAAACCAACCCATAGAGCATGATAGTAGTGAAATGGGAAACTGTCTGAATCCCGAAATTTAGGAATTAAATATCTTGCCTGCCAGAAGAAGACCTAACACCAGGTCAATCTCGTAAGTATTTAGTTTCTTTTGAAGTAGAAACATTGCTTTATTTAGGGCTCATGAGCTTTCATATGGCTTCCTTACTGGTTTATGCAGCAGAATAATGGTTTCCTTGGTCCTCTGGTATCTTGTGCAGTCTAGAATTTTAGATGAAAAGATAATCTATAAACTAAACACAGGGCGTTCCTCTAACACCTGTAGCTACAGTTTGCTACTCAGATTGAGAAGTGAAAGGCAGATTTTCAGTTTAAGGTCAGTGTGACTGGAAATTATGAACCATGGCATTTTTGGGCAGAATCATACTGTGAAAGGGAGATCAATGTGCAAAAGGTAGAACATTTATTTTGAAACTGTTTCCAGTCTCTTGTCAATAGTGTATGTTGTTTAGGCCTGTTCCCCTGGACCATAACATGTCTCTTGGCAGTAGACTCGTGTAGGAGATAGAAAAGTTCATCTTTAAAGCTGAGATTCTGGGAATAGGGCCTATGGCAGAAGAAGATTCTGCAGAAAGTCCAGTTACTATAAAACCCTGACATAATTTGGGCCTCATATATATTTTTACATGCCCTTTTTTGTGTCATGTGGCTAAACATGTGTGGGAGCAAAAGAATCTGGCTGCAAACATTTCTAATTTTCTGTGGTATCGTGTAGTAAAGATGGGAATATGTCTGGGACATGTCTGTGCTAACACTTGGGCAGAGCTGAGCTTGCACCAGCAAGTCTGAGCTTCTACATCAGGTCAGAGCAGGGGCAGCAGCACTGGGTCTGCCAAGGTGCATGATATTTTGTGAGAGTCACATGCAGTATTGTTTTTGGGATTTCCAAGTCTAGCATGATTGCATAAACCACTTTTGCATGAATTGTAATATGTATTTCCCTACCAGGTTGCAACTATTTACAAAAATATTAGTTGAAGTTTATTGTGATCTCTTCTCACATTCAATCAATTAATAATCTCCCTTTTCCTGTAGCTACAAAGAAAATGTCAGAAATGTGATGAGGCATATATTTTGATTTTTCTTCCCTTTAAGAATATTTTTCCCCCTTTCTTTTTTTTAACAGGCATTGTTTTTTTAATTTGTCATACTTCCATATTTTCACTTTGATTTTTTGACTGCAGTTGCTTTCCTTGGTCCCACAGTGGTTCTCTTTTATAGCCTTTTAAAAAAGAAATGCAAAGCCAGTACATTCAAGGTGAATTTTTTGCTTCCCAGGCCTTAAAGGAAGGGTAAAATTAAGCAAAATGTGTTAGGAAGTCCTGCCATTTTGAGGCTCATTTTGGGGCTTTTTGTTGGTGAATATAGAAAATGTGAAGGATAACTCATGGTGCACAGGACTTTATGAAATCTTTCTTCTGTTGTTGCAGGAAAAAAGACAAAATCTGAGAAGGATGACAAATTCAAACAAATTAAGGTAAGAAGTGTCTGTTTAATGGTGCAAGAGCTTGTGAATACAGTCTGTTGCAAATATTTTTTAACAGCCCCAACAGTATATTGTGGTGGGTACTTGCAAATGCTTGTGGTTTGGTTAAGTAACTACAGTTACCCAGGATGTTTGGGGTTGGTTTTTTTTTAAATGTGAAGGCTGTTAAAGCCATGACTTACGTCATCAATGGACACAGCCCTCATGTTACAATGCCTGGAGGTTGGAAAACTGGCAGTCTTGGCAATACATTTGCCATTTGTTTGTCTCTGTAAGGAGAAATACAATAATTAGGGAAGGAATGCTTCTGAACAATAGAGCTACCTTTTGGAGCAGTTAATTCCTGTGTGTAAAGCACTGGAAATTCATTTTCATTTAGGCAAGGTCAGAGCTGCACCTTGTGCTCATGATTTGTCTGTTAGTAGGCCTCGCCTGTAAAGCTCTTCAGCTGCAGCCTGAGATTTCTGCTTGTTCAGACTGATGTCTGCTGTCCCCATGAGCCATGGTGTTTCCTGGCTTGCACACCTCTGCCAAGGTCCTCTGTGAGGTGGTCAGTATTACATATCAGCAGGAGCTAGTCCACCTTCAATTTTTTTAACAAAAAAAAACAAAACAAAAAAACCAAAAAAAACCAAACCTCAGAGATATCAGACTCTCAGCTTTCATTAAAATTGGTGTCCTTGGGCTGTGTGTAGCAGCTGTGTCTACAGTGCAAGGGCAGATTGGTCCCCTGCTGCTCACTTGTGGAGGGCTGTGCCATTCATGCCTGGGTTCGGGCTCTGCAGCCTCTGGCCAGGAGATTCTCTGGGCCAAGTGAACCCAGAAAAGTGGGAAAAAGTCCTCCACTGAAACAGTTTGGAAAGCCAGTGCTGCCATAGCAGTTGTGAGCTGTGCAGTTACACGTCAGAATGGTGTGACATGTTTTAAATTGTGTTAAAGGAACCACACTGTAGCTGTCCTGCTTGGCTCACACAGCCACGTGTGCTTGTTACCAAGTGGTAGCTGATGTTCAGAGGGAGCCAGTAAAATTGCTTTGGTCAGAGCAGAGCAGTGTGCCAGCACGTACACCTACCTACCAGTGATAGCTCCTGTTAGTTCTTGTGCCTCTGAGCTGGGGCAGGTAGTATTCTTGTCTGTGCCCCCATTGTGACAGATGTGTGCAGTGGCTAGCTTGGATTTGAAGAGGTGCTCTTCCCCATACTCAGCCACTCTTAGGCTGACTGTTGAATGTTGAAGGCTATAGTAGTGAAGGGTAATAAATGAATTAAAGCAAATGCACATTTCTGAGCATGAAAGCTTCTTACAATTGCTTTGCTTGGTGATGAGAATTCTTGAGATCCAAGTTGCATGTTTTGAATTGAACACCTCACAGTTACCTTGAAAAATGTTTTTTAGTGGAGCCCAGTGGGAGGCTACTCCACAATTTGCCTGGTAACTGCAGTGGCTGAATTTCTACCTTATCCTAGATGTATCCTCTAGACCACGCATCTCCACATTGAGAGATATTTTTTTAAATCCTAGTAACAGCTTTCTCTATGCATTTAGCTTAGGCTAGACATCTGAACACTGAAAATTCAGATGATTTAACACCAACTGTGCCAGTATCCAAGTCTCTTTGTGGGTCTGGCACCATCACCTGAGTTCTAAGATGCATATTTGTTTCTGAAGCTTGAAGGAGTTACTAAATAAACTTCTCTGTAATCAATCCTCAAAAAAGTTGAGGAAGTGCTGCATGCACAGTATTTCCATGGGGGCTGCTGTGGCAAACAGCACCAGATACTCAAGGCTCCAGTGTGCAGCCCTAACCTATCTCTGCAGTCCTGATCCCCCAATGGATCAATAGCAGCTAATTTTATCTTTTCAAGCTCTCCAAGTCTTTGACCTATGGGCCAGCACAACTGGTGCATCTCATGAAAGACCTAGTTGCCATTAACACTTAACTCTCCACCATCTGATGTGCAGAGGAATGTTGCAACAGGGTGCATGTTTGCCTTGCTTTAGTGTCTGGGAAGGTGTTTGTGTTGAAGTGACAATGCTTTTTGAGTAGATCACAATCACAGCATGTGACACCCAGAAAAAAACCTGTCACAGTTCCCCCAGTATTTTGTCCCAAAGATAACAAACAGTTCAACAGTACTGGGCTGGGCTGGCACTGCAGGTCCTGAGGCTTACCTTTGCCCTGCCTTTGATGAAATGCTTTAGAGCAGTGAGAATGAGCATGGTGTGGACAGCTCTGCACCTCTGTGGGTGTCTCTGCCTCAGCAAGCAGAGGACAACTTGCAGCCTTGCAGGGCTGGTAGAGTGAGAACAGAGGACTTTAGACATTGTAACCAATAAACCTGTGAGAGAGCCAATACCAGAGAGGAAGTTGCACATGTAGACTAATCCTTTTAAAGAAATCCTGAGTTAATAGAATTAATTTTTGATGTCTACTCTGAAGGGATTTTTTTTGGATTCCCATTCAAGTGTATCAGGCTTACAGAGAGGCATCTTATGGAAAGCTCAGTCTGTGTAGAACAGGTGGTGTTTTCCAAATGCTGTTGCCCTGTGGTAATGTTTATGATGTGATCTAAAAGGCTGTATTTAGTGTAAACACTTTGGTTTGCTTTCAGGCTTGCTATAGAGAAAAATTAAGGCTAGAATTTAGTAATTGCTGTACTTAGAAACTAAGGCTTCCTTTTAGAGAGTGCAAAGAGATAGAGCATATTTGGAACGGACTGAGGATGAATGTTAAATTGAATACTGTTTTAAAGCAGTGTTTCTTCCTTGTTTGTTTCAAATGTTAATCTCTTGTAGTAAATAGCTTACTACTTCCTTGCTCTCAGAAGGCTTACTCTAAATTTGAAAATTAAAAATCGTCTAATTTCAAAGAACAAGATTTAAAAATTAATTTGTCTCGGGCTTCTCCTCAGAGAAATATTTGTTCTAAGACAGTGTCTTGCAGAGAGCAGGGAGTATATGGCAGGCAGAAGTAATGGGATTTATTACCATCTCAGAACAAAGAGATGAACTTTCTCCTAAAATAAAGCAATCCTGACCCAACTGCACTGTTTTCATTCTAGCAAGAGCCAGTTGAATCATCTTTTGGGATGAATGGGCTAAATGCTGTCACTTCTGACTACTTCCTGTCCTCCAGTATAAAAAATGAAGTTGACAGTACAGTGAACTTTGTAGGTAAGTAATGCTATGCTTTTTTTTACAGATGAAGCACACAGGTGACTTCAAAAACCCTTTTGGTCAGCCAGACTTATCTTTCCATCAGCATTTTGCACTTCAGGGAATGCCACGGTTGCAGTCAGGTAGACCCATTTCTCCGTAGCCTAGGCCATGGAAGATTGTGGTTGCAGGCCAGCCCCACCACCTTGCAGAGACAGTGAGCAGTCCTGTGCTACTGGGGTGGTTCTCTTGAGAGTAAAGCACTTACAGGCACTCTTAGTTGGCTTCTCAGGGTGGGGACTTATTCCACAGGGTAGTCCTCAGCCATGAGGAGACTGTAGCCAATGTCATATGGGAGTTAAACTGCAGTCAGATGGCAGTTTCCCATTGCTTAAAGCAGAGGTTTTATAGAACACCATTTTATTTGGGAGTTCAAACCAGCAGGCAAAATGTAGGAACTTGGTTCTTTTCACTGACACCTCCATAGCAGAGATAGTTTTTGACATCACTGAGCTAATGAGAAGGATCATCAAAGACTGCATTTAGAAACCAGTACATTAGAAATTAGCTGTCATCTCAGCATGTGAATAATTGGTTCTCAGTACAATAATTGGACTGGGCTTTGACAGCTCTTTTTTGGCTAAGGTTGTCATTGCAGCAAGAGCTCCTAATAGTATGACCCACATACCATTTTGTCTAGAATTCCACTTTTAAATATGACAAATATTTTAGTATTCTGCTTGGAGAGATGGCAGAAATCATGTGCAGTGACTATTTTCAATCCTCATTTCTTAGGTCATAGGGCTTTGCATAGTCATTCCCCTGAAGTACTACTTGTGTAGCTGAGGAGTTTGTGAGTAGTTTTACTCTCTTTATGGCAGTTCATTTAACCAGCTGTTGCTTTGTCAGAACGTTAGAACATACTCCTACTGTTGTAGCTTGGAGGAGTAGCACCATAGTGCTATTAGTGCTTCCTGTTCACTGACTAAGAATCAGGTAGGGAAATGTCAACCATTGTTATTTAATTATTGAGATGTGAGGTGTGCTGCTTATCCAGACTGGAAAAAGAAACAGTTATATAGGATTGCAGGAAGGATTTTAATGTAAACAGGGAGGAAAAGGTAAAATAGAATTGTTCTGCAGAGAGACAGGAAATCAGCTGGTGGGGATGAAAGGCAAACAGCACCTGCAGAGTTTCTGACATACATGCAGCTCACTGAAGACTGTGGCATATTGCCCAAGTGAGCAGTATTTTTTGCTGTGCATTTTATCTCTCAGGGTGGGTAAGAGTTTGTCAGGCATTGAGGAAAGAGATAAAACAGTGCAGATGGCCTGCTCATACCCTGAGCGGGTTGTGCAATATTAGTCTCTCCCAGATAAATTAACTGTGTGTGCTTTTGCACCATTCTCACCACACTCAATAAAATCTGGTTGTTTCAGAATAAGGAAAGGTGAAATAAAGGGGAAATTAAATATATGAAACATAATAGTAGTAATTGTAGCGACCAACTTAAAAAAAACTCTATCTGGTATGTATGTATGTATGTAATTTTTTCTATGCTGGCGTTGTTTTTTAAAATACACATCTAAGTTTTGAAGATTTTCCAGGGGTTACCTGTCACTTCACAAAGCAAAATAATATGCATCTTTTCCCTGGAAAAAACACCTGTCACTTTTCTTTTCAAAAAGCCCTGTCTAAAGATAGAATGAAGGAGTGGATTGTCTGTACAGACATGTGCATTCTTGTTTATTTATCTTAGTTCATGCAGGAATAGATGCTATCTTTTGATTTTTCAAATTTAATAATTAGTATATTCAGTTTACTTAACTGGAAAATTGTAAGCTCTGTTGTATTTCATTGCCTACATGTTTTTCCCCACATGAGCCTAGAAAAAAATGGGCTGTTTGGACAACACAGCATTGTGTTTGTACAGAATTTAGTCTATTGTTTCCTTTATGTTCAGTGAAAAAATATCTTAGTCTTCCTCTTGAGTAACCATGGTTTCAGGTTAGCCATCCACTGAGATGGCTCCATCCCTGTGCAATCTACTGATCTAACTTGTTGGCTTTCAGTTCTGTGCTGGATTGATGCATTTACATGTATTCATACAGTGGAGATTAAAGGAGGAGTTGTACAAGACAGAGGAAATTCTGTCAAGCAGCTTCAGATGAGTGAGATTCTGGCTTTTACCATACATTTGCTTTGCTCAGTAATTTCTTGGTACCTTGGTTTGTCAACCTTTTTCAAAAGATAGTGTGGAACAACTAATATCTGCAAGGCATTTCAGGACACTTGGAATGCATCCATGGTTGCTTCACTTTGTAGAAATAAGTAATGCTCCTTTGACATGAAATTTCACACACTTTTTTGGTATTAAATATCATGTACCTGGGGGAATAGGAAATGCCTCTGTTAATAACTAACCAAACTGTAGCTTTCTGTCACAGATCATGAGGATTGCAGGTACAAATTTATTTTCTGCATACCATCAATAGCACTGTGAGGGTCAGTGACAATAGCCATATAACTATTGCAGAAATTTTTCACAGATTCATGTCATATGTACATCAGAGTCCCACAATGTTTTGCTTGACCCCATGGCCCAATTTTTTTATGCTGGTTCGGTCTTCTGTTGTACAGTTTACATTAGAGCATTCAGAGACCATGGGATGGTTTACAGCTTGCTTGTTGAGGATTGCAGATTTCCTTTAGAACTGTCACTGAAAATTATATCTCCTGAAAGCAGGTGGTGGGCATGGAAAAAAGTGCTGAGACTATTGAAGACTCAGATACCAAGCAGGCTCTTAGAGGTTCAACAGGGTTGAGATGTTATCAGTAATCACTTTTGTTGTTTCTAATCCCAAGTTGTAGGACATCCACACCTTGATGGCAGCAGTGAGGAGCAGGTGATAGTTGCCAACCCTCCTGATGTTTGTCAGGTGGTAGAGGTGACAACAGAAAGTGATGAACAGCCCCTCAGCATGAGCCAGCTGTATCCTCTACAGATCTCCCCTGTCTCATCCTATGCAGGTAAGCAACTTGGTATTTCTTTACACTCCTTTTTCTGGAAATGTTGGGAAGACACTGTTGGGGGAAAGAGGGCTCTTCCAGGCTAGCTAATGAAGATTCAGAAATGCATACTCATCTACCTTCTGAATTGTTAATGAAACTCAAAAATGCACAGTCCTCTGCTCATTTCCTTGGGAAACAACTTGACAGATCTGAGTTTGGAAATGTGAGCTACAGGTTTAACCTGTGAATAATGGAAAAAGAACTTTTTTGGGTATAGAGGGGGATTTTCAGTGGTACGAACGACATGCCCTCTGCCTTACTAAAGATCAAAGGTCTTTTTTGCTCTATGTTTACTCAGTGTCTAGCACAGTGTGCAGTGTTAAGGGCTGCACTAATGGTATGTATACAGATATGGAGCTGAGGGCCCAGGGGGAGTGGGTCTATCTTGCTGCAGACTAGAAGAGCCATGTAGTGACTGATAACAAGTGATCTTTCAAGCAGCAGAGTGTGGACATGTGGCTTCTAACGTCTGCCTGCCATCTGGATTCTCTGATACCTAAAAAGAGGATGAGATAACAGGCTTCCCCCTACTCCCTGTGAGGGTGGTTATGGTTTCCCTTTTCATCTGGCCTCTTATTTTCATATAACTGTTAGGAAGTCTTTGGCACTCATTTATCCCTTATCCAAGTCTAACAGTGTGTTCAGAAATTTCTAGGGGAGAACAGACAAAAATGTACGCGTGGACATGCTGTATAGAGTTCCCACAATCATATAAGTCTTATTTCGTAGGAAGCAGGACAAAGCCACATTTGAAAGTAGAAGAAGTTTCAGATCCAACCTGTCCTTTCTGTTTTAGCATGGTGCTAATTTGCAAGCTTTAGAAGACTAGATAGAAACACAAATGTCACCTTTTAAGGCAAATTTAAGTATTAATAGTTCGCTGTGCATTTTATTATTTTGCACATGGGTTTGCCTTTGACTTATTAGACTGAAATTTCTTCCAGACACATTTTTATAAAGTATGTATTTAGTAATTTTTATCTTTGGGACCAAGTGAATAGTATGATGTTCTTTTGGACTGTCTCCACTGTTAGTCTCACACATGTTGATAAACGATTATGCTTCCCAAAGTGTTTAGTCTGCAATGACCAAAGATTTAGAATTTAGGAGACCTTTGCAAAGCATACGGCAAGGAGATATGAGAGTGCTTAAATTTATTAACAGAAGGGAGACAAGGGCCTTTGAAACATCTTTCTTCTTTACAAATGTGTCTTGGAAAATTTTTCTATCTATGCAAACATGACAATGATGCAATCTTTTATCTTCAGCTGTAGGATGTAAATTCTAGAAATGCAAACAAGAAGTCACTCTCTTGGTCTGGAAGTCATAGTGTTTTCTTGGACTGGAATGATAGAGAAGGGTGGTGTGCTGATCACTTTGACATGAGCAAATCATGACCCACCTGCCCTAATGTCACTGCAACCAGCCTGCATAATGAAAATTAAGGATGATTGAAGTACTTCTGATATCCCCTTACACTGTCTTAGTACCTTGGTGGCCTTCAGTTGTCCTAACTTATACCTGGATCTGCTAGCCCAAAACTCAGATAGCAGAGTTTCATGCCACTGGCATGCTTTTGAGTCATCTCAAGACAGCTCTTGATGATCCTGGCTACTGTAGCTAGAGGCCAGATAGAAGTGAAGTACTGCAAGGGACAAGTCCTGGGACAAGTCTAATTTAATGTATTGATGAGCAGAAGATATATTGGAGACATGTTTGTGAACTTCACAGGTGACAACAAATAGGGCACACCAGCTGATATGTTTGAGGGCAGAACCATCATTCAGACAGTCCTGGAGAGACTGCAGGAATGGGTCAACAGAAACCTTATGAAGTTTAGCAAGGGCACATGTGAAGTCCTGTGCATTGGAAGGAAGAGCTCTTTACAGCAATAGCAGCTGGGGCTGATGTATAGAGAATAGCTCTGCAGAAAGGTGGGTAGGCAGTGAGCTGAGTGTGAGACACCAGAGCACCTCAGCCACAGAGAAGGCCACCAGTTTTCAGGAGCATGGCCAGTAGATCTAGGGAAATGATTATCCTCCTCTACTCAGCACTAGCTGCGCTACTTTAAAAGTACTGCATCCAGTCTTGAGCTCCCCAGACCAAGAAACATACAAACAAACTGGAGCAAGGGCAGACGAGGGCTACACAGGGTATGGCCTCTCACTCTGCGAGAGGACAGAGGGACTGGGGCTTGTTCAGCCTGCAAAAGAGATGATTTTGAGGACTTCATAGCAGCTGCCTCTATTGCAAGGATGTTCCTGAGAAGGCAGAGCCAGGCACTTCACAGCAATGCATGGTAGGAGGATGAGAAACAGCAGGCTAAATTGAAACAAAAAAATATGGTCCAGCTGGATATAAGAAAAAGTATCACCTGTTTTACCACAGGGACAGTCAGGCAGTGGTGCAGGATACCCAGAAAGATGGTGCTGCCTCCATCCTCAGAAGTTTTGAAGACCTGAAAGGAGAAGGCCCCAAGCAACCTAATGTAATCCTGTAGCTGGCCCTGCTTTGAGCAAAAGGTTGGGCTGTAGACCTTCTGAGGTCCTTTCCAGCCTGATTTGTTCTATGAACCACTTTTATTTTTTTAAGGATGTATTTGCTCTTGAGGCCGGAGTGAGGACAGGAGTCTGTGTTAGAACCCTGAAATTTCTAGGACACTCTTGTGACTATTTCTGCTTTCCACACAGACCTGTATAGAACCACAGGAACCTTGGCCTTGTGCTTGTGGGTTTGCTCTGTCAGGTGCTACTGGCTGAATGGCAGGAAAGAGTATGATCATAACAGCTGTGCAGGAACAGTTAGTTGAGCTCTTCTAAAACAACAACCAAAAAAAGTAGCCAGAAATGTCAGCTGTCCTACATAAATCTGGTTTATTTCAAAACACCTCTGGTTCCTTTCTGAGGTTACTCAGGCAAATGACGTGAGTCGCCCATGTGAGTTTTTTCATATCTCCACTGATGTCTGTGAAGTCCTTTTGGTTTTTATTACCGAGGCTGTTGTCAACTGCCTGTTATGTTTGACACTGATTCAAATACCCTTCTTGATAGAAATAACCTCTCTAGCCTCATGCCTTCATGGCCAGCTTCCCTGGCTTTGCTAACTATAGTGCTATCTCTTACTCAGCATTTTGTTATGTATAAACACCATGGCTAGATTCCTTTTCAGCTGCATCACTCTGTTTTTGTTGTGACATGCTTCTTCATGTCAAGGAATATCTGTTACTTGTCTCTATGTGGATTCCTTCTATTGATTCTGTCTTCAGGGCTGTTTCTCCTTTGTGCGAATTAATTTTTCCTCCCATCCCCCAAGTATGGCTTAATTAGCCAGCTCACAACTGACACAACTTAATCTGCCTGGGTCAATGAAGGAGAAGCCCTGCAGTGCATTAGCTTCACAGGGCATTGCAGTTAGATTTAATGTTTTGGACTGTTCCTCTGCTTACTGCATACTGTGGCGGAGACTCTGGCACAGGAGAGGTGCTGGCTTTGGAAACAGCAGTCTGGAGTAGCTGGGCTGGAGTAAAAGGACTTTGAGTAGGGTTTAGATCCTGGGGTCTGAACAGTGGTTCAGCCCATTGATTTACAGTCTTCTGCCTGAACCTAGTGCTTAGCCAAGCCTTGAGAGGATGGCAAGGTACTGCCAGTCTCTCTGAAGATGTGCAGGGGCACAATCCATGAGGCATGATCCATGCTCTCTTAGCACTCATGTCCAGTGCAGAGCATGAGATTGGTCTCTGGGAAGGCAGAGTTGCAGGGGCTGTGCAAAGCAGTTTGCATGGACTAAAATGCATAACACAGAGCTGAGAGTGAAAACTGGGGCTTCAGAGTCCTCTTGCCTGCTATGATAATTCGTCACATCATTCCTTGAATGGTGTGATTTCTGTGTTCCTTTGGATAAGCCCTGTCTGTGCAGCCCTGCTGTAGGGTTTGGAGTGTTTGTATCCTGATAAATGTCTAGGGTTATCGTCCCAGGAAACAGGACACTGTGGTTCAAAACCCCACAAGCTGAAGGAAACCTGCAGTCCAGGCCTCCACTGGATTAGTCTGGGGAGCCAGTGGCTGTGCTGAAGGCAGCAGCCATCACTGCAGACTGACAAGAGGGGTTTCTGCCCTGTCTCAGAGGTATCTCAGGCACAGCGGTCTCAATCACTCATGGGCCAGGAACCTGACCTTCAGACAGCAGGGGATGTGTCTTCAGACACGTGTAGGCTTAAAAATACATTAAAACTTCCTGGATTTAGGGCTCTTCTGCAAGGGAGGGCTGCAGCTGCAGGAGGATGGCTGTCCCACTGGAATTGTACTCCTGTATTTGTGCTCTGGTTCAGGTGATGAGGGTGAGGGAGACCATGTGCAGTGGTGGCGAGGTGATGAGGCTGGAGACTGTTCTATTACCACTTGCTCAGCTGGGGGGGTGAAGGGTTAAGAAACAGGCTGGAGAGTGGTAGCAAAACTATACCAACTGTACCAGAGTATATCAACAGTAATAAAGTCCCAGAAGTGACAACAGGCCCTGGAGGTGGCAGGCTGAAATAAGTGTTCATGAAACAAAACCACATTTATCTCCTCTAGGATGGAGTTGTTACTGATTTTGCTGGGAGCTAAAGATTTGGACAGAAATTTATCCATGGCAGGGCCTGGAGTGGCTGTAGGGGGCAAGGGAAGGGAGGTATCCCCTGCTTGCTGGAGATTCTTCCCAGAAAGCACAAATCTACTTCTTCCCTCTCTATTACTGTCTTTTCCAGAATATGTTGACTGTGATAACCATGTGAATTTACCCTAGTTGTTCAAGGCAGCTGTGCTGTCTAATCCTGCTGTGGCAGGGTCTCCATGCTTCTCCATTGTTTTCTGGTTGTTTGACTTGATTCTGTTTGCTTCTGCTTGTTGGACACACATCAGGCCTCTTGAGCTGGAATTTGTTACTATAGATAGAACAGCATGAGTTTAGTTTTTGTTTCTATTTTGTTTGACAGAAAGTGAAACAACTGACAGCATTCCAAGTGATGAAGAAAATGCAGAGGTAAGTGCTTTCTGGATTTTTAGCAGTTTGGGTCAAGGTCTCCCTGAGCTATTTATCTCCCTTCTCTATTGCAACTCGGTCTACCCATGGAATATTCATTTTGGTAATAGCTAGGGGAGAAAAGTAGTCCAGGAAGGTTCAGGGGATACAGACATTTGGATGATTGATAGAGAATTAATATCTCTACAAATTAACTTCTCCTCATCTGTCCAAACTACAAGATTAATTTGCATAATAAGATGTTCTGCAGTGCCATCAACAGTGCCAGCTAGTATGTTAACATGATGCATTGATGTTGCTGGGTAGTGAGTATTTTATCTTGGTTGAAAGCTCGCTCACTTCATTTTCCTTAAATGGCACCTGAACTCATATAACTGGAGGAAATGCTTACACTTATGACTGAAATTAAGCTAGAATGTGTGAAGTAGGTGGGGCAGAAAGCTTTCCTGAGCAGTCAGTTGGGTATTGCTGGGTGAAAGGAATCCATGGGGAAAATTACCTGAGCTGCACATATACAAAACCACCTTGCCTTTTATTTTGGGGCTGCCATCAAGGTGCCAGACCTACCAATCTCTATGTGTACCTAAAAGCCAAATTAAGCTCATTGAGGGCTCTTGGATGCCCTATGCTCCAGCTGTATTTTTGTACAAGGCCTTTTGCAATGCTCTCTCCTGCTGTGTCCCTCACCAAACACTCTCTGAATCCTCCTTCTCGGAGGACTAGCAGTTATGCATCTGTATAACAACATGGCTAACCCACCTGGTCTCTGGTGCCTTGGCTGGGGTGGTGCCTATCTGCAGACTGCCAGTAGTGACTCCACAGACCTCTTCCACAGAACATGCCATTGCAGCATCTGTGGTGGGCAAACAACTGGATGCTCATCTTCTCTGTGATGAGGCATGCACTGTCAAGTGACAGTGGTTTCCCAGCAACCTCACCTGTATTGCTAGCTTGGGTAGTGTTGGGTCTCTGTGCATGCCTCTCTGGTAACAGAGGAGACACTACTGTTTGGAGTTCTAAATGTCTGCATTCATTTTTCTCTCTGGCATACTGGGAATAAGGCCTTTATTTTCCATTCAGAGGAGCTGAATAGATAGTGCCTCTTGAGTGGTAGAGAGCCAACAAAATTTAAGCCCATACATGACATCAGAAAAGGAGAAATGACTGAGAGCAAAGATATCCTAAGCCAGTGGCTAGAGGCTCAGGCTCCTAGAGGTGCGATAATTCCCATGCAACATGTGGATATTCCTATCTTCATCTTGTTACTTGGAGTATTCACAAAGGTGTGTTATCTGATACAGTCTTCCTTTCTTACCCCATTTCTAGGGACGACTTCATTGGCAGAAAAAAAACATTGAAGGCAAGCAGTATCTCAGCAATCTAGGAATGAGGAACACTTCTCATATGCTTCCCAGCATGGCAACTTTTGTAGCCAACAAGCCTGACCTCCAAGTCACCATCAAAGAAGAAAGCTGCCCACTGCCTTACAATAGCTCCTGGCCTCCTTTCCCAGACATCCCTCTGCCACAAGTAGTGTCCACAGCCTCCACAAGCAGCAGCCAGCCAGACCGTGAGACACGGGCCAGCGTCATCAAGAAAACATCAGACATCACTCAGTCAAGAGTCAAGAGCTGCTAAGCCTTTGACAGTGTGGTTTTTTAGCTTTGTTTTGTTTGGTTTGTATTTTATGTTTCTCTAGGAGAGGTTCATCCCTTGACGCACAGAGACAAACCCTAAGGTAAAGCCTTGGCAATATAAAACATTGCAGTGTCTGACTCCAGTGCCGGATTGTTTTTAACTCAGGACTCCAGCAGTCAGTGTGTATACCTGAACCCATATTTCCAAGGTTGCTACATAGGAGAAGAACCCAAGAACTTTGGCCCACTCACAGGTTCCAGTGTTTCATAAGAGGACCAACCGACCACAAGGGAAGTGGTGCTGCTGCACTTCTTGCTGTCAAGGCTGTGATGGAACTGAAAGCCTCAGAATGGGAGAGAAAATGTGAACTAGCTGGAATATTTTTAAATAAAGAAAAATCTATTGTGAATATTGTACATAGTGCAGTACTAGCAAAGTTGCAGTCTGCTTCTGCACCTTATTAAGAAAGCACTTACAAAAGGCCTTTTATTACCTTGCTCTACTTAATGGCACATTGAAGGTCCCTCTCCACCTGTATTCTTTTCCAAGGCTATTCTTGCTAAAGTGTCTTTAAAGAATAGAGGAAGGGAAAGGAAACTAAAACTTTCCATGTGGATTTCATATGTTCTGAGACTGCTTTCATCATGTTTGTTTCTAATCTGCTATGCTTGAATGCCGCGTGGTACAATAGAAAAAATAAAAGAAACTTATTACAGAGATATTATGCAAATTCCCAGATTTAAAAAAGAAGAAAAATACTCTAATTCTAACCAGAGCAAGCTTTTTTATTTTTTATACAGGGGAATATTTTATTCAAAGTAAAATTCTAAAGTGAATATAATTTTTTTTAATCTTTTCTACAGCAAAATTTATAATTTTAAGATTCAGTCCTTGGTTATCAGCAGTTATGACATCCTTGTGGCACATTTTTTTTTAATTTTGTAAAGGTGAAATAGCTTTTATGAGCTCATGTAGCAATCAGATTATCCTGTGGATTGATAATAAATATGGTATATAGTTAAATTTTTAATAATCCTCTTGTTTGTCTCTCATTTTTAATCTTTCAGAAGTCCCAGATGGCATGGGTTTGATAGGTGAATGTGACCTCTCAGAATGAGCAATTAGCATAAGCTGCCTTTACAATTTCTGGAGTACCCATCCAACAGGATGGGAAGTGCTGTGCTTGAGGCAGCTGAAGGTGGAAAGAGCAACTAGAACTGAAAGAGGACTTATTCAAGTTTGGCCTCAAATGTAGAGGATGGGAGCTGGGGCACCTCTTCAGCTGTTGCTCCATGGCTGTGCTTTGCACAGGTTACCTCGTGGAAGGGATCGTGTCAAAATCCATCCCCCACCCAATGCAAGCTCAGCCATACTTCCACCGTTCCTCATAGATCCCCATGTGGCTTGCTTGCAGCTTCCTTATCTGGAAAAACCTCATTTTGCAGTCTCAACCAATTAATGGAATGAATCAGAAATCAAGTTAGCATTGTCCAGGGCTTTCAACATAACAGCGTGATGGCAAGTTCTGATTCCTGGAAAGCTGTAGTGTATCTAAGGGTGCACAATGACTCGTGTGCTTGTGGCGGTGGGCAGGCTGTGTCCATTGCTAAGCACTCTACACTTTGGGCTGGCACAGACAGAGGTTGAGAGCACTCATCTTTTTGCAGTTTTTTTAAGGTGTTGGGTGTGACACAGATTGATTCAGGTACGTCAAATATGTGGACAGAGTGCCCTTCAGATGTGATTACCATTCTCATACCGGCCTGACAGGTGTGTGAGCTAAGAGCAGAGTATATTGGGCTGATGCGCAATCACATGCACAAAAATGGCTGTGTCA
The DNA here is from genome assembly GCA_003676055.1 of Chloebia gouldiae. NCBI lineage: Eukaryota > Metazoa > Chordata > Aves > Passeriformes > Passeridae > Chloebia > Chloebia gouldiae. Next base: position 16,920,155 of record QUSF01000005.1, on the reverse strand, counting down.
CAGGGAGATCTGTTACCTGTGCTTGCACAAAGTCATAAAAGCCATCCAGCCTTTTATAGCATAACTGCCAGTTCAGCTCTAAAATACTGGGAACCAGGTGCCTGTCCATTAGGACTACAAGCAATACCAAGTTCATCTTGTGCAATTCTGTGATGTGATCAGCTGAGATGCCTGCAAGAATCTCTGATGGAAGGCAGGTAAGGGCCAGGCTCTCTGTGTGCAGCTACCACAAAGCTTGTGGCCAAGGCACTGCCCATGCTCGGTACACCCATCTCACTTCCTTAGATGCCTCAGAGAAACACTCCCTGCCTCTGTGCCCCTTCTGGCATCATCCCACTTGGTAGAGCAGGTGGCAGGCCAGGTTGGCTTCATCCCTGCTGCCTTAGGTTAGCTGCTTTTGCTGTCTGTCTGTTAATTACTTTTGCCGACTGAATTTATTGCAAGGGGCTAGTGAGGGGAGTGCTGGCACATGTGTGGGTATTTCTTATGCCAGAGAGGCTGCACTGTCTCCCTGCTGATGCTACAGCAGAAGAAACAGCTCAATGACCTTTCTGGTGAGTGCTTGGAGGGGGATTTCCACCTCTGCTTTAACAGCAGCAGGTGCATGATGTTTCTGTCAACAATAATGAAAATAGTAGTGGGGAGGAAGGAAACCATGGGGACCACAAATAATGCTTTGCTCAGGACCCCAGACTTTCTGAGGAGGCAAAGGCAGTTGCACAAAGGCTTGGGATACATGAAATTCAGCTATGGTACATTACAGCTTTTCAAATGAGGTTTTCTTCTGTGTGTGGCAGCTTTAACTCAGCAAAGGAACAGAAAGCCCTGTCAAAGTTTGGTATATTACTTTTTGATGAGTAGCTGATAGGTCACTCCTTTGGGCTAGTTCTGCTCTCAATTACACACCCATGATCTAAATAATTCAGCAGCAGCTAAAAGGTGTGTTGCTAAGCTTCTCACCACTAAAACTCCAAGCACTGCCCAGCCTTCTTGGTGAATTTGTGTTCAGATCTAATTTTGGACTGGTGTAAGATGGTGAAATGGCAGTGGAAATAGCTCCTTGTTTTATACAGGCTAATATTGCTGTAGAGACTGTGGAGAGGAATCTGAGTCACTGATTTTATTTTCATTTTGTAAGGAACACCTCTCTCAGACCTCTGTGCTGTAGCTGTTCTCTGGAGAACACCAGATAGCTCCTTCATTCCCTCCACTCTTGAGGTACGATTTCTCAGCTGATTTATACCCCTCATTCTGTCCTTTAAAATTAGTGCCTTTGTATATGTTTCTCCAGACTGATTCTTAGGAGAAGGTGAACTTTTAAGGTGTCCAAACCAGGTAGAAGTATTGGGATTTGCCAAGGTGCTGAGTTATTAACCCCTCGCAGTTTCTGCCCTGAAATGTGGGGCAGCAGCAGGAAGTTGGGCGGGTGCTATGTGCCCGTTTAGAGATATTATCTCTCACAGTCAGTGCTGTTAAGTTTCAGTTTTCGGTAGTATTTTTATTCTCAGGCAATTTCTTTTTTTTTTTTTTTTTAAGAACTTTAAATATTACTGCCACACAAGTCACTGTAACATTTTAAAGGCCACTTTTTGTTCCTGTTGCACATGGCAAGGTACAGGTCTGTCAGATACAGCAGCTGTGATACCTTTATGAATACAGTTCTCTTGAGGGCAAGAAAATATGGACATAGAAACAGGGGTGTGGGCTTGTTTCTGATGCAAGCCCTCAAGAACTGATGGCTATTAAAAGCATATTTTAGTGCCTCGGGTGGGGTCAGGCTCAGTGCCCCAGAGGCTGTGTCAAACTTCCAGGTGCTCATGGCATTTGTGTGCACATTCAGCCACCCGGGGATTTGTTGGACTGCTGCAGCCCAGCCCAGCTCTTCCTGCCTTCATTTTTGTTTTCCATTTGGCTTCTGTTATAAATGAAAATTGATCCAGACAAATTAAAACCAAAAATAAAGTATTTATTTTGCAATCAAATTCTATCTATCCAGCCACAAGGAAAGAACAGTGGCGAGCCCGGGATCTGTGCTTAGTGTGCAACAAAGAAGTCAGCCTCAGCAGAGGTTCCCTCTATGCCCCACACCACCCTCCTGGTACGAGCAGTTTTTATAGGGAAAATTCTGCCCAAGGCCAGGGTTTCAGCAATCACTCCTTTTCTTCCCATTCAGAGTCCCACACATTGATGAAATTTCTTTTCTTGGCGTTGGGGTGGAACAATCCAGTGTCCGGTGTTGATGAATCCCCTGATGTAGGTACGGGAATGGCATTCACATGTATCGGCCCGGAGGATTTCCATGATATCAGTCTCGGGTCGTTGATGATGCCCAGTGCCTGGGTGCCCATCTCTGGAGGAGCCACATCCATTTACTTGTAAATCAGGTTTCAACATATGCCACGTACGAGGGTGAGGGGGGACTCCTGATACAAACGTGTGTGCTTCAACAAATATTCAATATTACCTATACCATATTGAAACTGGCACGAATTATATCCACTACACATAACACTTCCCTTCACGTCTTTGGTTCCTTTAGCCATTTCACACGTGCACTGTGTGACTCCTGCAGCTGGAGGTTGCTCCATATCCTTTCCAGTCTGGTCCTCCTTTGTCCCTCTTCCCTGGCTGCCTTTCTGCCCTCTCGCCCCATCAGTCTGTAGGGTCCTACCACCTGCTATGCTTCAGCCTCCAATTTTTCCCAGTGGTGTGACTTGGTGCTTTCATCCTCTCCTAAGTAGCCTCCAGCAGTGTTCTGGACATCTGTAGGGAATACTTCTTTCCTGTACCACTCTTGGAGCAGTGTGCTGGTTTTGGCTGGGGCCAAAGTCTTGGACTAAATGAACTTAATGGACATTCTGTGGACACTTTATGGACATTTTATGAACATTTTGCAGGGAATGATATATGTATATTTTTCAAAGGATGGGAAGGAGGTGGTGGTTAATTAGGATGTATTGAATACTGTAGGACCTAAGCTAGACATGAATGGTGTGGGATAAGGAGAGGAGAATGTGCTGGTTTTGGCTGGGGTAGAGTTGATTTTCTTCACAGTACTAGGAGGAGGCTATGTTTTGGATTTTGAACCAAAAGTTGCCCACGGTGTCACCTAAGCCTTTTTGCCTCTAGTGGACAGCCATGTTATGGAAGGGGATAAACCAATTCACACGGATTACATAAAACATGGCATGGAGCAGCCCTGAGTCACCAGTGTGGGGCTTTCCCCTGCCCCAAAACACTGCCCTGCTCCTCCCAGGGTGCTCTGGGGGGTGTGCACGGCCCCAGTGCCTCTGGGGGTGCTGCATCCTCCCGTGGGGTGCTGTGGTACCCCACTGTGCACATCCACATCCCTACTGCCATGAGGACAGAGGACCTGCAGATGAGGCCTTTCAAGGTGGCTTTCCCTAAAAGCCATTTCCCTGAAGGCTTCCGCTGCCCCAGCACATTCCATGTGACTCATCCTTATATTTGAACATTTTGCAGCTTCCTTTGGCATTTGCCATACTTTTCTGGAGAAAATGAGGTAATTCCTGTTTTGCTGGAAGCAAATAGAGAGAATACTGCTACTCCCATTTGGAGACACACGTTTCTTGGTATCACAGAGAGACTTTGTAAGCATTTGATATTTATTGGTAGAGGAAAATTTACAGGGAAAATGTAAATGATAGGCATGAGCAAAACTGACACAACACCTCTTCATGAGCATTTCAAAGGGTTCTTCTAAAATGAATTATATAAAATTAATTCTATAGAATAATAAATCTCCTGAGGTTGAAGAGACCCACCAGGATCATCAAAATCCAACTCCTGGCCCTGCCCAGGACAACCCCAAGAGTCACACCATGGGCCTGAGAGCATTATCCAAACGCTTCTTGAACTCTGTCAGGTTGATGCTGCGATCACTTCCCTGGTGAGCCTGTTCCAGTGCCCAACCACCCTCTGGGTGAAAAGGCGGATATTCAACATAAACATTCCCTGACACAGCTTCCTGCCTCTCCTGTTAGTCCCGTCACTGGTCACCACAGATTAGAATCAGTTACCTAAAGATCAACAGCCCACCCTGCCATGCCTGCCCCCTCAGCTGTCTGGAAGAGTCTGCCTGGGTACCTGCATGCCCTGTGTCAGGCTGAATACACCCTCCCTTGGGAATGCACCCAAATGTCCCAGCCAGCTCCTGCCACAGCCAGAGTCAGTGTGCTCATGACTGGCACAGCAACTGGTACATGTGAGCTGGGGAGCTCACCACACTGGGACCGCAGGGCTTCCCTCACACAGCCAAGTGGCCACCTCTGCTGAAGTCATCCTCACCTGAGCTTGTTCACTTCATGGTTTTATACTTTTAGGTTCCAGATGGGATAGAAGAAAAGCAAACCAGAGCAGCGTGATAAATAGTAGGGAATTACATTTATGGCAAGTCTGCATTTATTCATGGAAATCTGGTTAACTGGGTTCTAAATAGTTTTACTTAAATCTCTTAAGTTTCCATTGGAATAAGGTCTTTAAAAGCAGAGAGATGATAATAAATCAAGTTCACTGAAGGCTTAGCTGCAGGGACAAATTATCCCATTGCACTGATCCACTCTGACTGTCTGCAGCAAATGCTAATTTGAGGTAACATAGCCTTGATGAAGGAAAAAAAAGGGGATTAGCTAAAGGAACATCCATCCCAGTAAGTCAGAGTGATGCAATTTTTATTTAGATGCTTTAATTAACCAAACACCATCTTCTTGTGTAAAAAAGCTTCTTGCTGCTCTGTGGGACCCAGAGCATTCAGGTGCAGGACAGCAGTATACGAGGCTACTTCATCAGAATTATTACCCCTCTCACTCCCTGTGTAATCACCACAGTCCCGCCGAGCTGAAACAATGTCCCAGCTGGGTCACTTCAGGTGAAGCCAACAGGATGTGCACTGGCTTCCCTTCCCTTGGCAGCAGCACAAACATCCCCAGCAGCACGCCGGGAGCTGGTGCCCGTGGCCAGATGCATGCTGTCCGACAGCAGCTGGCACCCTCTAGACAAGAGGTGCTTTTTTTCCTCCTATGCTAAATGACACACAATGCCAAACTATTCAATTACCTCACAAAAGAAAGCCTGGTTTCAGCAGGCATGAAGATGCCTGGGTTATTTTGGTCCTCCTTTGGATGTTTTTTCATGTGCTAACTCGAAGTAAGTTGTTACAAAGATAGGATTCAGCTTCAAAGAGCAGTGTGAGGAAGAGCAAGCTGCCTGCCCCAAGCCAGTTGCCCCCAGTGGAAGAGCTGAAGGCATCAGGTATGGCTGTCAGGTCATCAGGTATGACTCCAAAGCCCCTGGATGGATCTGTACCCACCTGGAGACCAAGGATGGAGGAAAAGTGTACTTGAAGGTTTCTAGAGAACTGCCGTCATGGGATCTGGGGAGGCACACCCTGCCCAGCACCTCTGCCACTTTTTCTAATGGCTTTTGTTGATCTGGAGACAAGAACATGGTTTGTCCCTTAGAGAAACAACAGCTGTCATGTGTATCCTTGTTAGGACAGAGACAGCAATGATATCCTCCAGGATATCCCCACATCAGCTCAGATGCTGGGGTACCTCTGTATGTGGGGTGCAGGGTCTGAATGGCCATACCCTGATGTCCAGACTGTGGGAACTGCTGTAACTCACAAGCCAATTGCATTTATCCTAAACACCCCTCCTTGCAGCAAACCAGGTCTGTTTGGCCAAAGCTCAGGTTACCCTTCTGAATGCTGTGTCAGTTTGGAAAGAGTGGGGACCCTCTTTTTTTGAAGGGTAAATCATGCTCTTGAATAAAAATTTGTGCGAAATTTATGCTGAGAATTTTATCTGCTTAATAAAATTTATATTCATTGGTTGAGGCCAGTTCTTCTGGATTTTTGGCAGAGGCCAAATTGATGAAAACCGTACTCTTAGGAGTATCCATGACTTCAGCTTCATTTGAAGATCTTTCACATGCTTCTTATTTTAGCAACAGTATCTTTCACAATGTTCACTATCCTTTGTTCAGGCAGTAAAGTCCTTCAGCTGACAATCTGCACACCTTCTTATGCATCCAGAAAATTGCAGCAGCTGCTTTTGCCACAGTGCTGCTCTGAAAAGTCACACTTGATTGTTTCTCCAATTGGAACCCCACACTGTCTCTCACCTCTGCTTTACAGGATCCAGGGAAGAGCTTGCCCACCTTGCTCCCAAGCTGCCTACCTTCATGCTTACAAAAAAAAAAACCTGTTTAAATATTTCAGAAACTCTTTAAAAAATGAAATGTTTTAATGGGGTCTCTGACCCTGTTTCTATTTAAAATCCTGCCAAACTGTTTGTCTCCTGCAAATATGGGTGCAGTTACTGTCAGAGGGGCAGTACTGCCCAACAGCATTGATATCAACTCCATTTTTGTCACAATTGGGCAGCAGTTTTGCAAAAGTCCAACCATATCTTCCACTGAGCCTGCACTTTCATTCTGCTTTTGTATATCTCCGGTAGGTGTTTCTGCTCTGCTTGGAGTCAAACTCCTTTTTTCATTGCTTTCCCTGACTGAGTAAATATGTACTCAGTGCCACAACATTGTTCTTTGGGCTTGGGCTGCTTCCAGCTGATTAATTATTACAGCCATGCTGTAGTTTTTACAACAGGAGGACGGGGGATGTGCGTCAGATTGCTGGCCTGAATGGACCAGTATCCTGTCTCTGAGATTTTGGATAAGTATTTGGACAAGATTATTGGAGCCAGGGCAAGTGAATTTGCCTCGCCAGAGTGAATTTGTCCTTGTTAAACCCCCTGCCATTTGCTGATCAGCATTTTGAAGGGTTTGTGAGCTGGAGGTTGTATCCAAATGATTATTTGATCCCAGTGGACACACCTTGCACAAATGGGCTCTCTGATATTCCCTGGCAATGAGTTTCTTCATCCAGATAGATGTTGTGAAAAAAGTACTGCTCTTCAACTGTTTCAGAGCAATTGCCTGATAATTTAACCATAAAACAAGCATTCTGATTCTCTCAGATATACAGGCTAGGAAAGTGATTACATGTTCCCATTTCCCAGAACTATGCATTCACATGGTTAGGGAACAGGTAAAATCTCAGTTACCTGGACAAACATGTTAGCAAATGACAGTGCTCCGTGACACTCTCTGGGCACACAGTACTGGTGGAGCCCAAATGACACCTACGACAATCGGGTTTGCCGAGTCACTGGCTCACCACCCGGAGACGAGCAGCTGTCCTTGCTCAGTGGTGCTCCCAGGAGAAGGGCGGTCAGGGAGCATGAGCTGGCATGAGCAGCACTTTCAAACTTGAGCAGCTGAGTAAGAGCCACTGGGTAACCCATCCCTGTGCTTCTGGAAGCATTCTGGAGCTGCCTGCCATTGTGCTCCCTGCCCTACCATGGGTTATGGCACTCTGCAAAGAGACAGCACATGCAAATGTCTTGAACATCTGTATTTCCAATTATGCAATGAAAATAGCCAATTGTGTGCAATCAACAAACATATATTTGAGTTTTTAAAAAAATATTTTCTTTCAGACCACTGTCTGGTTTTCACTGAGGGGTGTTAACTTTCTTTCAAAGAGGAAGCAGGTGCTTGGAAAGGATTTGTTTTTGCCGTGAGGGGGAATTGCAGGACACTTGTGGCCGCAGCTGGGCCCCACTTTGCCTGATGCAGAAAGCGCCATGCTGAGCAGAGCTGTGTGTGCTGAGCAGCCCCCCAGCCTGCGGGGTGGCAGCGGGCAGCAGCCCCTTCCCCTGGCAGCCCCCGTTCATGGGGGGCACACACAGCCTGTGCCCCCCTGTGCCTGCACACAGCCTGTCCCTGCAGCGGGAGGGCCAGCAGGCTCTCTTCACCTGGTAGGACCTGATAGAAAACAGAGACAGCAGAGAGATGTCTTTGGTGACAAAACGGGCCTGGAAACAAGTGTCACTGTCAGTCACGAGCTGCACATGGCACCCTGTACTTGGGGAGCCTCATAAGCTTTAGCCAAAAGCCTAGACTTGACAGGGATGGGAAGGGGGAGGAGAGGAATGTAGTACTGACTTCTCTGTCCTTCTCTTTGGCTACCCTTTCTTTCCTATTTGAGTGAAAGTGGCCACTGAGTTGAGAAGATTTTAAGCAGGATTTACTAACTGCTATGCCACCTGCTTCTCCACAAACCTGGCAGAATCCAATTTTTTTCTTCTTATTCACAGGCTTTTCAAAGAAATAAGCACAGGCAATCAGTTTTATTGCCTGATTTATTTCATCTCACTGCCTCACCAGTACTTTGACCATTTCAGAGCAGTTGTGGATGAAATGCTGCTTCATTACACAGGAATTACTCACAAATGTGGGGAGAGTTCCCACCGTGCACCCTCCCCTTCCGTGGCAGCGCTGTGCGTGTGTGCTGAGCCAGGGTGGCCGTGGTGTCTGTGCCCAGACAGATGCTCCGTGTGGCCTTGGGAACTGGCAGTGAGAAGGAGCACACTGAACAGCAGCTGATTCCCAGGCTGCCTGCTGACAAGTGACTCCTGGGGCAAGGCCAGCACAGGGGTGAGGAGCAGGGCTCAGCCCTCTCAACACCCTTGTCTGGAGCTGCTCAATGCAGGGGCTGCCCGGGCATGGCACGGGACAGGCACAGCGCGCTCGCCCTCCTTCCCTCCAGCAGCCCTTTGCACAGGCCTGCTGAATGGAAGGGAGGAGAGAAGAGAAACAGGAACTTCTCTTTGGAATCACATCAGCCCAAAACTGAGAGAAGAAGCGAAAGTTAAGTAAAAGGGACAGTTTTTAGCAAAGGCTGTTGAACTTCCTAACTTCACAGTGAGCAGTTCCTATGCTACAGTTTGTGGAGGCATGGCTTGATTCAGTGCAGAAGTTTCAGCTCCATATTTCCTGTCACCAATTTGTATGAATTACCAGTTGGCATTACATGAAACATTCTCTTGGTGTCTTCTAATGTGGAGGGAAATCTCAGACTACCTCTAGAGTGAAATTTAGCAAAAAAGTTATAAAGTCTCGGTTTCTGAGTTACTAGGGAAGCATTAGATGAAAGTAGGAGCAGCTTTCTTCACCCGCTGTGGTTAGTATGACATATCACATACTTATCCTAGCCCAAAAAAGAAACAGCACCTTGGCTATTTTTCGGTGCCTGCATCTCTCAAAAAACTCACAGTAGAAATGTGGGCCTGATCTTCAGATGAATGGTTCATAGAATTTTCAGCTGTGAAGGCTTAGAGCAGCATAGTGGGAACTCACACCCAGTAGAACTTTCAAAAGTGGGTAGGTGGTAAGGTTGAATGGCAAGTCAGAAAGATTTTAGCATCAGCTCTAGTGCAAATCTAGCTTGTAATTCTATTAAACTCTAGGAAGACAACATGTTTGCAGGTACCAGTGACCTCACAGGTGTCACCAGGCACTTGCTCACTCTGCTCCAGTGTGAAAATGTGAAAAGTGTGCTCCAGTCTGATATTCCTTCTTGTTTCATCATTGCATGTCCCAGATGTGATCAAAACCAATTTTGACCAAAAGAGGTAACCTTTTTTTTTTAATATTACAAAAGGGAAAGAAATGGGATTACCACAAGCATTGTTCTGTAATGTATATGACTCATCCATGAAAGATGCACAGATTTACAACTTCCATGGGAAAATAAATGAAATTATGGGATGTTGCCCCATGGCTTCCATAAAGTAAAACTTCATTGTGATGCAGGGATCAAAAAGCAATGTCTCCTCTCAGAAAGACTCAGGATAAAGAGTTTCTTGAAATATCATTGAAAAATGCTGTACTGGGCACTTGATAAGCTTCTCATCCTCAGGATGATATTCACATCTCTTGCTCTAGGAATAAGAAACTTCCTGTTTCTTAGACAAAACTAGGCTAAGATGGAATTATAGCTGGGAGCAGATTAATAAACTCCAAAAGTAAAATATATGACAGGACTGTAGCAATTATCTATCAAAACAAAGTACGTTAAAACTCTAGAAAAATCAAAACTGCAGATAAATTTAAATGGAAATGTAAACACATGAACGCAGAGAGATATAGGCAGCCAAGCATGGCAGGGATGATGGTGCCTCTGTGAGCACAGTGTCAGTCCAACCCCACAATTTTGGGGTAGCACCTCATGGGATACGACCTGCTTCATCTGGTGTGTTCAGCTGAGGCCCCTGGGGCCTTGCTCTTACACAATTTTACCTCCATTTAAATGAAAGTATATGTGAAAAATTCTGCTGATTTGTTTTCATCAGGTCAGAGTTCCAGATGTTATCCTGGAACTCTTTCCCCTTAGTTGGTGTACACAGTAGAGTATGTCAGTCCAAAACCCCAGTTTTATTATTAGTTCTATGAACTAATAATAGTTCATAGTTCATAGTTCATAAGGCCCTGCCTTACCCCATCTTTAGCTTTCCAAGCATGCTGCCACATTGACTTTTTATAAGTTTTTAAAGCTGTTATATCATCTATTTCTTTTAAAAAGCAGTTTAATCCCCCTAGTATCCATGGGAAGATAGATACCAAATCTCTTCTCTTCTGATGTCCAGACCCAGTTTATGACTGGTTAGATGGCATGCCTAGTTATAGCTCCCTCACCCAAATATTTACTCTTGGCTGCTGTTACCAACAGCAATCCCACCTAATTCATACCTAAGGAGCCAGAATCATCAGCCATTCCCTCAACTCCAGTTTTGCCTGCTAGCTGAGGAATAAGCTTTCCCCCTCACACAGAGATTTCTTTCAATCCAAGCCTGTAAATAAACTTCTTTGAAGTTGGAGTTTCATGTCGTTTTTAGAGCAGAAGCAGGAAAAATGCTTCTAGTAGCAATAAAAAAACTCCCCACCCTCCTTTCATTTCAGCTAAGTTTAAAAGAGATCTCATCCAAGTTGTTAATGCAAAAAACCTCTTGCTCCCTCTCTCAAGTGGTTTGATGGGGTTTTACCTCTCTATCTGACGTGCAGGGATTTTTTTCCGGGCATGTACATAGTGCCTGCTGTCCCTGGGGCAAGTAACAGAGCTGCTTCTTGACTCTTGGGCTTCGCTTCAGCTCCTTTCTTAGAAAGTACAAGCCATGCAGAAAACCTTGCTGAAAAGTCACTGCATGCCTTAGAAAGTGAAAAACCTGATCTTGGGCAGGGCCTGAAAGTCTGACTGTTATCACCATGCCCGAAAGCTCAGAGGCGATGGAGCTCCCGCAGCCCTTGGGAAGCAGTGGGTGGATGCAGGGGTGGCAGAACACCCCAGTCCCACCCCTGTGGCCTCCTGTGGCATCACTCTAAGCAATTAGGGAGTAAGCATCATGCAGTTTAATCTCACATTATGTTATGCAGCACAGACAGTTTAAAAATAGGTTTATTGGTGCCAGCCTAAGCTTCCCATCCCCTGATGTGTGTCTAAGTCTGGCTGTGACAGTCATGGAGGCAAGAGCTTTGTTCAGTAGAACATGAACTGAGCAACTTGTTCTAGCTAGTTTCTGCAGATACTTTGAAGGGTGCCGGTGCAACTGCTGCTGTAGATTTGTTTCACCTATATTCTGGAACTGAAATTTATCTCTAACAGAAGGGTAGAGGGAAGAAGAAACACTGAGATCTGCACTTTGCAAGCTCTTTGACAAAGAGGATTTAGATGCAAAGTAGGTGTGCCATGGCCTGGACCAGAATATATAGAAATTAATGTGACACTGATGAGCAGAGACAGCCCAGCAGCAACAACTCCTCTCCAGGAGTCCTCACATGAGGAGTAAGGAAGAATCAGGTATGGCTGCCCTGAGATGGGGGCATTTCCTCCCCCGTCTCCACCAAAGCATTTTTACCATTTCTGCTTTCAGGCTGTGCTGCTCAGACTTCTGCAGAAACCAAGTTACTGTCCCATAGCCCAAAGTTGTCTTACTTGTCACTCCCTAGCAGGCTGAGAGTGTTAAGATCATTCTTGCAATGCATGTTCCCATGGGAAGGTTATCAGAGGGTACTTCTTTTGCCATGTGAGTGTGACTGAGACTACCCCATGACCCACTGGCATACACAAAAACCAGTACACACTTTGGAAAAACTGAACTTTGCATCAGACTGACTTGAATTAGATGTGTTAATGAGAACAACTCACAAGACACTGCCTGTTCTTTCTATCTTCCATATCACATAAAGGTTTGCAGATGGTTTATGAGATGTGATGGTCTGTGCTCTGACAGCTGCAAGATGTTCAGGTTGTTTACAGAGACTAGAAGAGAACAAATTCAGCCTTGGCCCTTTCCCCACCTACATGTGAAGCTATATGTGGAACAAAGTGTCTAATGTTTGCACTGAACCTCGCTTTCACTTGCCAAGCTGAAGACAGGAGGAAACAAGAGCAGAAGACTGCAGGACCTGAATACAATAGCAGATGTTCACTTGAGGCTTCTTTCAACACCCCATTCTGCAATACAGCTTTAATCTCTTCACTGTTATTCTGATCAATACTTCTTTCTGATATGATCTTACAGGGGAGAAAAAGTGCTTCCTGAGGGGACCTACAGCTGTGCATCCAGAGCAGACACATTAAAGTATCTGTAACCTCAACACGACAGGAAAAAACTTTGCTCTGCCAACACCAGTCCTTCTCAGGCTTGTCATCACTTGGCAATTTTTGGTGTTCAGACATGCTGCTGACAGAAATTGTGTGAGTTGCTTAAACAGGAGAATCTGTGCTCTGGATAATGCCAATGAATCATCATCCAACTTCTGGGAAAAGGTTTTTACCAAGGTTAGCCAACAGAGCTGTAAAGTCACCTACCTCAGAGAAAAATGTCACACTTAAAGCAGCAGAGGGGAAAAGTCTTGGCTAAGTGAGGGAAAGGCTCAAGAATTTATATTACTCTCTGAGGGAATGAATAACTATCATGTGCACTTTTATTTGCTGTGAAATAAATTAGACACAGCAAACAGTAGCATTTATAGAAAATTCTGCCTGGTGTTGCAACAGCTATGAAGCTCAAAACTACCAGAAATGCAAAATCTGGAGCTTTTGTTCAGTGTGTCTTGAAGGGACTGCTCCAAGCTGCTGCCTCTGATAGGTCAGCCTTTCCCTGCCACAAAGTGTGCCAAAAGCTGACACTGCATTGTGAGGGTTGGTGTGGCTGAGGAGCTGCATCTACAGAATATGACCTAGCTGACTGAAGCAAGAGCAGTGATGTCTGAAGGCTTGTGTTTCGTTCTCCCAGGAAAGGTGCTGCAGTGATCAGGAGCCTGCCAACAGGCTGTCTTGCTCTGGAGCAGGTTTCTCACAACACAATAAGACATGGAAAGGCTGGGGAGAATTCTCACTCTTGGATTAAAGGAAAAAATTTCCAGGAATTAATGATGAATGGCAAGATCAGCTAGGTTGATTTTTGTGAACATTATGTTAAGGACATCTGAGAAGCGCAAAATGTGATTGACATGTCAGAAAAGTGACTTGCTCAGGGTTTTGTAAGGGGCACATATTCTCTTGGAACTCTGATAACAAAATAAATATGACATGTAACAAACCAGGACCCTATGTGACTCCAGAACAACTCAAAGTTCCACAAGGAATTTTCAACCACAGAGGTCAGAGCCAGATTTCAGGGCACTGTATGGCTGAAGCCATGAAAAAGTGTTACTTTTAAGAGACTGACGAGCACAATATCACTGCCTGAGTAAGGGATCGTGCTGCAGAGATCAGGAATGGCATAACAGGCAATGAGCCAAGGTCTAAAGCTTTGCCTTTGTGGGTTCTTAACTCAAAACAAGTGCAACTCCTGGATTCCAGAAAAAGAATGGGTGGGAAGAAAGGGGAGGGGAAGGGGGAGGGGAAGCAGAGGGGTGGATTTAAAATCTGATCCAAGGAAGTCCTATGTACTCGTTGTAAGTTAAAAGCTTGAAAAGGTACAGTCACTATAGCCACAAAGGCACTAATCTTAATGCCATTTGGCTGGAGAGGCCCAAAAATTCTGATGCACAAGGCTCCCGTTTCTGTGTCACTGTGAATATTGCTATGAACCATGAATATTTTGTTCATTTTGGCACTGAGCAGATGGCAAGAAACTGGAAGGGATTCAGACAACAGTAGACATGATTTAGGAGACACTGGAAGAATTGGCTTGAGAAACAAGCAAACAAATGTAAAATGGGATGAGAAATGAGCTAGAGCTCTTTAGAGACTGTAAAACAACTGAGAGGAACTATTTAGTTTTATAGAACAGAATATAAACAAAAGTGATGTGCCATGAGTAACAAAGAGCTCTGCAAAATTAACTCTAGCTGGTCTCACTGCACTGATTTAAGCTACCAGTCCTTTTTCTTGCATTTCAGCTACAACAGGAGCAGCAGCAAGACAGGCAGTGCAGCCTCCCCTCCACTGGCAGGCCCCTGCACGGTGGATTTAAACCCTCACTTCTGCCAGGCTAGAAGTGCACATCAAACTTGGGTGAGCTTGGGTGGCCGGTGCAGGTCTGCTGCCATTGTTCCTGCCCCAGTATCTCCAGCAGAGCAGGGATGAAGAGGAACAGTGGTTGGCAATTTCCACAGCTACCCCAGCAAGAGCTTTTTGTTGCTGTAAGTAACCCCCATCAGCAGATTCTCTGGGGGGGTCTTCAATAAATCTGCATGGAGGTGAGGTAACAAAAGCAAACACCTTGATCTGGTGGCGCATACCAGAACCCCTCTTTTGAGTACTGCCAGCTCCAGTGTGCATTGTACACAACTTCACTTGCTCCTTACAGCTGCCTGAGCAGCAGCTGCTGGGCACTGCTTTCCTCTTTGGCTGCATTACCTGCAGTGCATCAACAGACCAATAGGCCCCAACAGTTTCAGATGATCTCTCCCTCCCACTCCTTCACAAGCCCTGTGCACAGCAGGAGAGCAGACCAACGGGAGGGGTGGGCTGCCTCTTCAGAGTAGCCCACTTCTTGAACTACTGAGTGCCTATTTTTGTTTTATCACTTTCATGGCTTGCACATGCACAAAGAGCTGGCAGTGTGTTGAGCGTCCTTGCAGCTCCACCCCCTCCCAGCACTCATCCCTGTTTCTAAAGCAGACATGAAGTTGCTGATGCCCATACTGAACCCATAAAAAATATTTCAGCCCATTCACATCAGACCTTTTCTGTGAGGCATGGCTTGCTCCCAGCTGCTGGCCCTTTGTGGGATGTCTGCCCTTGCATCCATGCACTCCCACCCCCATGCACTCATGCAGCAGTGCATTCATTCACCTGCATGCTCATGCACCCACCTTCCCATGCACCAGGAATCTGTGTGCCCGGGGAGCCACAGCAGCTCCTGCCAGCGCTGCAGCAGTGCTGTTTGCTGCCTCCACTTCAGTGGCCATGGCAACTGTTGTTGTGTAATGAAGTGTTGCCAGGATCTAGGCCAGGAGCAGAGCTTCATAAAGGAAATGAAAAATAAAAAAAATCAAACCATGGAAAGGCATGATGTCAAGCCAATGAAATCCAAGTACCCCCCCTGCCTGTCATCACACACACTTTTCCACGCTGGCTGCCTGCAATTCAGCCTTGCCACAGCTGACCCAAGGACCAGCAGCTGAAGAGTCACTGCTCAAACCAGTGCATGTGGTTGTTTGTGCTACCGTGTTCTTTCTTTTCCCCCAGCAATAATCAAGAACAAATTGTATCCACCACTCATCTAGTTCTTTAAGGAAGTGGTTCAGACAATGAAACACATCTCATCGAGCAGCTAAGCCAGCAGAACAGGCTACCTACTGCAGGATGCCAGGCTGGAGCAACTTAAATACTTGTTATTTTGACCCAAAGTTGTTTGCATTTGCTTTGCTGAAAATCCCTTCATTGAAAGAAGAGGTGTTCTTAAAAGTGTGAGACCTTGAAGGTCTCTCTAGGTTTGTCTCCATGAGGGGCAAATTCACCAAGGAAGCTGGAGGCCTGGGTGCAGGGATGCGTGGGCCCTTTCTGTGCCAGACAGTTCAGATGCAGGAACCTCATCCCTGCTACGGTGAGCCCTTGCCAGGCCAGGGCTGTCCCAAACAGGCATATGGGAAGTACACTGCACCCTATGGAGCTGCAACTCAGCTGGGTTTTGCCTGAGAGATTTCTGAACGCCTCTCATTGCATAACAGGACAGAAGGAAAGACAGGCATTGGCAGGGAAACTCTCACACCTCTTTTTTTTTTTTTTTTTTTTTTAAACAGAGGGTGAAAAAGCAGGAACAGAAGTGAAGGAGCAAGTATTAACTGCCAGCCTTTAATCCCTGGATTCCACAAGGGCATCTCACCTCTGTAGCCTGTAGCCCTTGCCAGGCTGCCAGAGAGTGAAGTTGGGAGAATGAGAGGGAAATGGAGAAGGAAGGCTGTTTTTTAAACAAGGGACGGGGAAATTGCCTTTGTCCTCAGAGTGGAAATATGAGGAAATGCTACGTTTTCACTGGACAATTTCTGTTTTTCTCTCAGGGTTTTCATTCAACACTAACCTTGGTAACTGGTGTCTGTGAGCTAAACACTCTAAGACAACAATGCAGTGGGGAGAAAAAAAATCCATTAATGGAGCTTTAAACTACTTGCAAAAAGTACCCTGGTGAGTGCTGTGTCCCTGCCACTGCTTTCACCCACTGTAAAACCCAAGGTGCCCCATGTCAGTCTGAGCTCAGGAGAGCCCGCAGCTTGTAGTTTCTTCAAGGTAGCAGCCTCAGCTGCTTTCCCTCTCAATGGCCATGGACCCTCGCAGCTGCCCGCCTTCCCTGGCAGATTCTCCAGGTCAGCCTCAGCCTGCGGGCGGCGGGGAGCAGGGAAGGTGCAGCTGATGGTCTCCGGGAGATGCTAGCCGCCTTCTGGCGCGCCTGGGACAAGGACAGGAACTTCGTGTGAAAGTTTTCACCCCTTAAAATGTAACAATGCGTGTTTATTTAAAAAGGGACTCTGCGCAGGGAGGCGGGAGCGCACCCTTCCTTTGGCCCCTCGCCGCGGCCATGCCCAGCCCCGCTGCCCCAGGCTGCCCCACGCCGCTGCCGCAGCGCCCGCAGCCCGCAGCGGCTCCCGCGTGTTTGCGCTGACATCTAGCGTCGGCATGGCCAGCGCCATGCGCCCGCGGCGATCGGGAAGGAAGAGCGAAGAGGATCTTTCTTTGGATTAGTACTTTTAATCTGGTTAGAGACCTGACCCATAAACCCGCAAGTATCTTTGCTCCATTAAAGACCGAAGAAAACAAACACAGAGCGCTCAGAAGTGGAAATGAATATTGTTAAGGAAACTTCTCTACCCCAGATTTCCTGCAGCAGAGCGTCAGGCAGTCTGATTTCAGCGGGGGGAAACATTAGATAACTGAGTGGTACAGCAATAGGAACAGCTCAGCCTGGTGGTTACGGGAAGGGACCACAAACAAAGGAATCCCTGGGCTTTTATACCCTTGCAGTCTATGTACCCGTTCCAAAGGTTATTTTTGGGTCTGGGGTCTTCCACTTGTTCACTGGCTGGACAGTAATCACCTTGTGTCACCTTTCACCTGTGTTTTTCTATTTTTGACTTAGATCTGTTTTGACCTTTCCACATGGTACAGTTAAAAATAAAAAAAAAAAAAAAGAAGAAAAAAAAAAAGTTGTAACAGGCATTTTACCTGAGGCTGCAGAAACAGACTTCAGGCCTATAAATATGTGAAGGGAGAGGAAAACATGTTTGTGCTCTACTTTCCCCAGAAAACTGGGATGGATTTTTGTGCAAGAGGGTTCCCTAGATCCTGTTGGTCAAAGTCCATAGTGTTTATGCTGGAGTTGGCTTTGCTAAAAGGGACAGATGGAATCAGGGTACAGATCTTATCATCCTGACAGGGCAGGCATCCTGCCGTTGAAGTTTCCCCAGGAAGTTTCCTGTTGCTGTTTAGCCTTTAAATATGTGGTCTTTCTTGTCAGATTTCCCATCAGATATCCCATTTCAGGCAACCAGGGAATTCATACTTAAGTTTAGTGCAGGGAATCTTGTGGAACCATAAACTGTTTGCTCTGTACACACACTTGAACTTCAGAATGTACACAGAGATACCTTCTATTAAACTCTGGCCCATTTAAGGAAAAAATTGTCCCTCATATTGGCATGGAGAAACAGCCACTGAAAACAAACCTCTGGAGAGGAACAAGCCTATCACAAACCCCTGCAGTCACTGAAAGCATCCTTTAGTGACAGGTTTCCTCCTGGCTCAGCCACAGTGTTAGGGGGTTTGTACAGTGGATCCTCTAGGGAGAAAATGGTCTGACATAGCACAGACAATATACATCAAGGGTAGTAGCAAGGGTCTGGGGTTTCATAACCCTGTGCTATGATACCAAGGCAACCATAGCAATGGGAGAATAAGAGTTTTTTTCCAGAAGCCTTATTCCTGAGCCAGCTGTTATTGGAGGTACCCGCTTGGGCAAACACTGCCTCTGCCATAGCAAACTGCAGCAGAAGGGGCTGGTTTGAGGCCACACCTCAATTATCAAATCTGATGTGTTGGCTCCTAAGAAGAAGACAAAACCCACTTCTCTTTTACAACGTATTCTTTTAGAGTAAGTGCTGTAAAGCATTAGTGGTTTCACATTTCATAAAACCATGTAATGCTCTTGTTTTGAGGAAAGGCATACTAGCAGCTGCACAAGGGCCACATAAAAAACAATGACTTTGGATGAGTAATCATGAGTTTCTGCCTATGGGCTATCCAGAATGAAACTTAGTTCAGAGACTGGTGCTTCTCTTCTCTTCTTCAGAAGAGCTTTTCCAAGCTCCTCTGATCAGTATCCCACGGATGAAGTTGCTCAGTCCGGTGTTTTGCCTGCTTGCAAGTGTTGACTTGCTTCCAGGGCACTTTGGAGTTTTGCCCTTTGGCTGGTGGCAGCAATGCTGTGCCACCCACAGACAGTTTTCTAAGGAATATGTCTCATACTGGTGTATGAGCAGCATTTCCCTTTCAGTTTCTTTGGCTTCAGATGTGCTTCAAGTGTCATCAGTAGGAAAACATTTAATGGCTCATGCAATGTATCTTTAATTACTGTTCATCCAGAGTCTTGCTGATAGATGCTCATGTCACACATTTTAAAATAACATGCTTGTAATTAATGTTTAGAAAATATTGGTCCAATCTACTGCTTGCAGGTGATTCCTATGGCATATTCCAGCATGGCAGCAGTGCTATGCTGATGAGGACTGAATGAGCAGGGGGTGGTATCCCACGGCACTCCCCAGGGATGTGCCTGACCCCTGTCAGGGGTCAGTTCCCAAAGGAGAAAGGGAATTGGAAATCACCTTCCTAGCCTACCAGAGCCTTGAAGGATGCTGGAGATGCTGGGCACAAGGAAATGCCTGGGGAATGGCACAGAGAAGACTGGCAAGGGGCAGTGTGAGATGCTGGCCTTCAGATGAGAGGAAACCACATCAGAGAGACTCAAGCTGGTGTGAGCCACAGTGATACTGACTCTTTCCCCCAGGAAAGGGAGTGGATAACTCCAGTACTGTGCACAAAGCATGGACAGCATGTTGGCACAGGCTGTGCTTCCACAGCAAAGGACCATCTCCTGGATTTGAGCTTCAAACTCAGGTGTGGGGACCTCAATAGTTCTCCAGTCCAGCCAGGGTAGACACAGTTTGAGATGCTCCCTTTAAGCATGTTGTAAATCCCTGCCTGCAGTACTGGAAATATTCCTGTTTTTCCTGAGACTCTGCTGCCTCTGGTGCAGCCATTTCCAGCTTGTGGAGAAAACTGCAGCTGTGGGTAAGTATAACAAAATAAGTCAAACTCCAAACAAGCAGAGCAAACAAGCTCTTAACCTTATTTTTGGAAAAAAGATATCAATTTCAAATATTTCTTGCACCTGCTAAATGCATTAGCAGTGGTGTTGTATCCTGAACGAGCAGTCCTGATGAAAGAAAAATAGCTTCTTTGTTGTGATCTGGTGTGCTTGTGACAGCCATTCAGGAGATGATTTACAACTCTGTGCTGGAAGCTGGACAACCACAGTCAGTGCTCACATGGTTGCTCTCCATCGTTTCCAAACTTCCTTGAAAGAGCTAAGCACTTTGCCACCTATTTTCTCTTTCAAAAAAACCTCAGAATGAGGTTTTGCATGTGTTGGACATGCCAAGGAAAATAAGGCCTTATTGGGAATTGGAGGCAGAGGGCCATTGGCCCTGGAGGTTATTACAGGGTGTCCAGTTCCAGCAGCTGACAGCACTGCAGGAAATCTCAGATGTTTTTTGCTGCCATGCTGTGGATTAACACATCAGCATAATGTCAGGAGGAAAAACACAGAAAGTATGAGCCACGTGCTATTAAAACAGACTGAGCAAAGAGGTTGGTTGGCGTCAGGCTGCCCCAGCAGACTGGTGCTGGAGGAACCGCCCATGCTTTCCACCTCAGGCCACCAGCTGCCTCTGCTCTGCCTCTGTGGCCTTAGCCATCCTTTTCCACCCCTCTGCATGGGAGGTGGCCAGGGACATGCCTAACAGGATGCAGCCCAGAACCCAGTACCACAGTCCTGGTCAGCCCTGACCTGTGGCAAACGAGAAGCCATTTTTTCAAATGGGTTTTCACTCAAAAGGCATGGTGGGGCAGGGGGGCTGACTACTTCTGACACTATATCAGAGGAAACAGTTGTGGCATCCAGCACTCACAGGCACAGCACAGGGTTCCCTGGAAACAAGGTGAAAATGAACCTTGGGAATATGGCATGTTGCCATGGCTTTCTGTGATGCCTACTTAAAGTGGCAGTGAGAGCGCGTCATTTTGTCAAGATGCATGTGCCATTTTTGTGTGCTATTTGTTTTGGGGATAAAAGAGGAAGGATGACAAATAAACGTTTTTACTGGTTATCCTGAGCAGGGGAAAGGGCACACTTTTACCTGCTTGTCTGTTGGTGGTCAGTGTGGTGCCTTCCAGCCCATCCCACTCCTCCCTGCCCAGTGCCAGCCTCAGGTATAGCTACAGGGAACAGTATGGGGAAACAAGAGCCTGAAGTGATTTGGCTTCATGACAATCTTCCTTGCCCCCAAACATGTGATAGATCAGGCAGCTGATGTTGGAGATCTACAGAAGAAAAGCACCTCTCAGAAAGAGTACAAAGCACTGTGATTTCTGGGATGCCTTGGGATGATGTTTGCTCAAGAAGTAAGCCTTCCTGCTGTTTATTTCTCTTCACTTCAGGTAATCAGAGCTTTGTTTAGCTTCTTTTCCAAGAAAACCATAAAACTACCTACAGCTTTAACTTCTCTGAGTCATTCCAGCTAAAGAGAGCACTCAAGAGCAGCCCAGTGCAGTGGCCAGTCACTCAGGCAAAAGGGGCGACAGTGTGCATGTACAGACACACTTCACACATGCTCCCCCTTTGCCTGTTTGCCAGTGTCCAGATGGGCTAATCTGGGCTAGAGGAAAAGCTGTGCCACCAGAGGATATGTAAAACAGCAGGACAAGCAGGATCCCCTTGGCTGGAGGCAGGCAGGTCTCTCCACAGGTAAGAGATGGCCCCTGGAGTCCAGAGTCATTTACAAAAGGAGAAAAGGAAAGTGGAAGCTCTTCAGGTTTTCAGCTTCTCCTGGCAGCATGAACTGTTGCTTTCTAGAAATGGTGATATTGATTGAAAACATGTTGACTTCAGGATGTCCATAGAAAGATAAAAGCATTTTTACAGAGCACTAAATAGGAGCCTCCACACTGGGGGCATGTTTCGGGGAAAAGAAAGGTATGATTTCACTCCAGTCTATGATAACGGCCTTTACAGAGAGCAGAAGAATATCAAATGACAGACTGTCTTCACTACTAGAATTGAAAGATGTGATTATAAATATCAGTACTGTGGAGAAAAGCAGTAATACAAAGCTACACAGTCAAGGTAACAGAAATAGGATGCAGATGTGGCATAGTGAATTCAGAGCAGAAGAAACATCCTATCTGCAACACCCAGATCCAACTGAAATCCTGCTGAAGTCTGCTTTGACTTGCAGTAAGAGCTAATGAGGACAGAAATCAAGGGAATTTGTCTCAGACAGAAACCTCTGCATGAAATAACTCACACATGGATGCTACATGCAAAGGGGGAAAGAAAAGAACCTAAAGAGAGATTTTATTTTCTAACTCTACTATATATAGAATAACAAAAGTGACAGTGGATTGGAGGGTGAAATTACCACCTCTCTAACTACACTGGTCAAACTAACAGTCCATCAATTTTCTCCCCCAACAAAGAACAATGTAGAACAATCATTGTTTATATGAACAATGTGTGAGAACTGCAGTAGATATATGTAAACATCAGAAGGCTTAAGAAACTTTTAGAACTTTAAAACTCTCAAAAGAACAGGGTGACATCTGGGTACTCAAATGGAAAATCAGATCAGATACCCCAAGACTGAGGGCTGTTCTAGCTCCTGTGCTCAGATAAAAGATCCTTGCCCTTGCTGAGACCAGCTCCAGCTATAGGTAATGTGTTAGGATTTCCCAACCTGAGCACATAGCTGGTGAAAGAATGTAAAGCTGATCCTGATGTCCAGATATGACCATGCCTTCCTCTTGGGAAGGACGTCATCCATGGTGCTTAGACAGGGATGGGACTTTACCTGTAAGAAAATCTGATGTAGATAAGGCTTTGCTTGAGAAGCTGTAGCTTGTTGATGGAGAAACACCCAAAGCTGGGAAACATATATCATGAGAATATTTCTTTACCCAGAGCAGTGGTTGGGTTGTAAACAGCTTCTCTGTGGGAGCAAACTCCCGGGGTGGGGGGGGAACTCAGGAGTCAGCAGGATGAGAACCAGACACTTGTAGTTTCTGAAATTGAGACTTTAATTTGTGTCCTCCAGGTAAGGATTTCAACCTGCAGCATAGCCTTACTAATGAATAAGATACAGTAATGAAAAGCCAGGACTGCGGAGATCAAAAATACGAAAGCCAAGATGGACAATTTGCAGTGGCACACCAAAAAAAGTAAGGGCAATTGTAGGCAGCAAACTCTCTGCAGCACAGGGCATGCTTGCTGCATGCAGCCTGTCAGAGGACAGACTTTGGCACCTAATTATAAATATTCTCAGGTTAGCTTAAATAACTACTGTCAGAATAAAGGCCTGTTTCTCTGTTAGATCATGATGTAAGCCCAACTCCCTCAGTTCTTAAGCACTAATGTCAAAAGTTAAAGCTGAACTCCCTGTAACCTCTGGGCTATAAAGGATGTCAAATGCCAAATATTTTTTAGTTTTAAAATGACATTTTATGCTAAACCTGGATAGTTTACTTTGTAGGTATACTAAGTTCAAGCTGATGTTTTAAGTCTCTTTGTGCTCCGTGTAGAAATCTAACAGAAAGATCAAACATAGGATATTTTTTTTGTTCTTGAAAAGTAGGCACTGGAATACTTATTTGCCAGATATTTTAACGTCTCAAATTACCCCTCATTTAATGGGAAAATCTGAAACCCAAATACTTTGCTGAATAGGTCTACATTTGTCTAGCACTAGATGGCTGTAAGACTGTGCAAGATTGTTAGACTTTAATCTCATACTTTTATCTTTCAAGGCTGATGCTTAAGCAAGATCACAAACTGGCAGGAACTGCTGTGCAAGGCACTGGTGGATGTGCAAAATACCAAGTTGTTTTCTTGGAGGGGCCACTGCCATATGAATGGATGTGTTGAGTTCAAGTGCTGAGGAACATGTTAGTGTCACAACACAGCAGGATTAGTAACACCTACTTTATTTGGTTGATTATAGTTCTGTATTTTTATACTAAATAAACTAAAAAATCTTGATAAACCAACTTAGCTTGCCAAGTTTTCATTCCCCACTCACACCATTACATGTTAACACCAGTTTCTAGAACAGCAGTAATCTTCACCACAGTTCCCCACCATATGAGAAATGACCACACAGCATAGACGAAGTAGAATATACAGTATCCAGGTGCTTAGGAGTGACTATCTGCTTTTGCTGTCTAGCAAACTTAACTTCTCTGATTTCAACAGAGAAATGCATTGCACAAGGTTTCCTCAATGAGATAAAAACGTCTGTGTTACAGAAAACCAATGTTCAGACAAGCACAGTCTTGGGTTAATTAAGTAGTAATGTTGGGGAAATAGTGGTGGTGGAGATGGGTTCATATCCAAGCAAAACTCAGATGCTTTGGAAGGGTTGAAGACTAGTTTCAGACCAAGAAAATGACACCCTCCCCCTGAGATGGACAGTCCTGTGCTCAGGCTGACACATCATGGGGTGAGGGAGGGGCTGGTCTTGTGTCACATGCCACCCTCGTCCAGTGCAGGCTTCCCAGTGTTCCTTGACCTGAGCTCCTACATATCTTTCAGTGACAGAGGTTCCCTGTGGAGTGAGTTTAAGCGCACTGTGAACTGTTTATGTTTTCTTAATTGCCTTCACAACTGCTAGGAAATAACTCATAACCCTCTGTGGCTGTGCAGGGTTCAGGTCAAAATTGTTATTCCAACCCACACTAGCCATGCTTTTCCTTAGGGGCCTCTTTTGGGAGCTTACTTGAAGTGAAATTTGCATCCTCTCCTTCCCACCTCAGGTGTGCAGAAGTGCAGCCGCTGATATAGGGGGCTGACATCAGGCAGTGCTGGCTGGATTCAGTCCTGTGGGAGACATATCCCCCCTGCTGCTGGCGCCCCAACCCTTCTCTTCTCTTCTCTTCTCAGCTATGAATGCCCCTGCAGCAGTTCAGGTATCTGTGTAAAATGGGCAAGAGTGAGCTGCAATTACTGCCCAAGAGAAGCCATTAAGAGAAGGTTCTCTTGGAGGTCTGGGTGGTGATCATATAACATTGGGTTAAGAGAGGTGCTAAGCAAAACACTTGAAAGGTTCTCCCAGTGATTAAATACTCCTGTTCACCCTCTGTAAGAACATAAAGTTCTGGGATGGCTGGAGTGTGTGCTGTTTGTGTTTACCAGCCCTGGGTGCACTTTCTCCCTGTGAATTTGTCCCACCTATTCTTTTAGCAATCAGGGTGTCCAGGGAAAAGGCCTTGCACACCCAAATAGTGCTATATATAATAGTGAGAAGAGCCACCCTTTTTGTTCATTCTAGTGACACTTCATGAAAGCACAGTCTGTTCCCCAAGGACACCATTGTCAGGGAGCATTCACAGAGCAGAGCTGACAATCATGTACCAAGCACATGCAGCTCCTTGCAAGGAAACTGGGAGCCATTGAGGGGTCTCCACTAGTTCATTGAATTTCTTCATCTCCAATAGATATTCTTCAAATAGAGAAGTTATTGATATGACCTGTGATTGTTGTAGTGAAGAACAGAGTAAGAGATTTGGAGAGGTGCTCTCTATATGTCACAATTCCCTGAATTAAGGCACTTCAAAGAACATTAAATAGCCCCTGGCTGTAAATCAGGGTGGTCACTGTCCCACTTTGATGTACTCCTTATTTAGCACATGAATGTTTTCAGTAAGGCAAGTCTCATACCAGATAGTCAGATTAGAGGAAAACTTTGCCTCAAACAGTGAAAGATCCCTGCTTTCCTTCAGTAAAGCTGGAGTTTCTGGCTTTGAAATGCTCTGTAGCTAACAAGTGTGTGATTTTATTATCTGTACATGATTGACAGCAAGAGCAACCCGCTTCTTTTGTCTTGAATTCCTCATGGAGGAACTACTGCATACCACAAGATCACAGAAATAACTGACTTGACATAAAGTATCATCCAGGAAGATCTGAAGGGGCAGCAGATGCCTTGTCTAATGCACACACCTCCTTGCAGAAGCATTTGTGAGAATGCACATGGCAGGAGCAAAGAAACTGATACAAAACTCCTGCAGCGAATGACTTCTACCAAGGTAAGACCTGTGAGCTCAGAGGGCTGATACACGTATTGCCAGAGGTTTTCTGTGGAAGTCAGCAGTGGGCCTAGTACCACCTGTGACTTTTTTATCTTGGTTTGGTGGGAAAAGAAGAAGAAGAACCTTAGACTTGCAGAATTAAAACTTCAGACAGGCACAAACCCTCTTCTTCAAAGAAATGTAAGCAGCTCAAGGAGTCGGGATGTGGCCTGCATTCTTCTCTAATGACAGAAAAGAAACAACTCACCTAGTCAGGCTGTATTGGCCAAAATGTTCAACTACTCCTTTGTGTGAAGGAGAACAGGAACTGAAAAGGAATTTTCTAGTTCATTGGGGAAAAGGGAAATGATGTTTTATTTTAGCAGCTGTTGTTCTTGCATGTGCTCCTGAACCTAAGAGCACAGATAGAGTTGCACTGCCAGGAAAGCTGGTGTATCTGACAAGACAGATGGAGCTATTGGTGTGAGCCCAGAGAATTTTCTTTCATTTTTATTGTTTGTTTGTGATTTCTGTAGGACTGTGTGTGGGGGGGGGGGGGGTGGAAGATAAATTCAAGGACACTGGAGGCAGTTTTTGACAAGAAGATTTCTTGAACAATCTAAGTGGTTGAGGATCTTTTCTCAAACAATTTTGGATCAATGTTCAATTTAAGTTAAGGAATTTTCTTTCCTTTATGTATGCTTCTTCCTAAACCCTGTCTAACAGCTAACTAGTGAGGACTGTTGTCCCTAGACACCAGCTCAGGCTCTGTTAGCTTCTGTAAGAGCATTTGTATCAAAATATTGTTGTGCTGGAGTCTCCACGGCCATCTGGGGCTTTGTGCAGACAGAGTGCTTACAAATGAATGTGAACCAAAGCAAATCAACATTGCTTGGCATGAATGAAATGTATTGCTAGGATCTGTCTCTGCCAAGCTAGAGACTGTTTGGCTCCAATCCCACTTTTCAGGGGGATTGTCTGTCAAAACACAAGTTGGTATTATACAGCATCATGGTTACATGGCTCACTAGTCCTTTAACCCCTCTTGGGCCTTACTCTTATTTGTTGAGTGGAAACCTGTAAATTCCAATTCTTAAGGCAGACTTGGAGCTCTGGTACCTTGCACCAATTGCCGCTCATGCCACTGTCAGCTCAGACAGAGCTTTCTCTTAAGGGGCTGTTAAAGAAAAGATTACAGCCTTTTTGAAAGGAAGGCATTATTTCATAATGCCTTAAAATGTTAAGAAGACATATTTTGTACCATCTCATGATGGAAGCCTGGCTACTTGGTCTAACCACCTCAAAAACCTGGTCATCCTTTCAAGGTGAGAGTCCATCTCAGACACTTTACTGTTTCTCCTTTATTATCCCATTCCTTCATGGGCAGCAGCTGCTGTGGCTGCTGAGCCCTCTGGTAAGCCCAGAGGCCATACATTAGAGGACAAGCCAAGGCATCAATGTGAGTGACCTCATGGGTCTGCCAAGAGGTGCATAATAATATTTCCATTTCTGGACATGTTCCTGAGTTCATTCAGCATAAGAATGGACATAATAAATTACCACAGTGGCTTGGCCAAGACGTGACACTACAGGTGGCTCCAAGCCCATAACATACAGTTTTTGCTATAGTGAAAATCCACAGTGAGCATTAGTAGAAGTGCTGTCTCTGAACACAAGTTCTGAAGGGCTGCCTCTCATCCTGGAAGTCCAGCCAGGGGCAGCAGAAGAAGGATGTGCACATTTACCTCCGGAGGCAGACGAAGTGGCAGATCCACAGGCTGAGACCTTGCGGAGTCTGGAGACGGCTGAGAAGAGCGGTGGCTCTCGTAGGTGTGACACGCAGCACGTGCCGTCCCTCGAGCAGGCAGCTGCCCCAGCGCTGCCCAGGCGGTCACGTCGGCCAGCAGCCGGGCTGCAGCTGCAGCTCGTCCCTGCGGGCAGGGCAGTGGCAGCCTTGCACGGGCTGGGACGCTCTCAGAGCACAGAGAAACTGCCCGGCTCACGCAGCCCCGTGGCTCTCCCTTGCACGGCAGGATTTGTGTTTCCCTTCAGCGTTCTGGCTAGAGCATGCCAGTAGTGCCTGGCTTTCCCAGGCAATGTCCACTCAGAGGACCAGGAGTTTTATCATCCCATGGGACCACGGTCCAGATTTCCCTCTCATGAGCAGGAAGATTTATGGATGGCCCCAGGGCTCAGCTGTCTCTGACACAAGGTGTGGCACAGCTGTGTGACCCTGGCTTGGTTTTTGATGAGAAAACTGCTGCTTTACTGTGAGAAAATAAATTAACTACAGCCAAGCAAGATAAGGGAAGTCAAAACATTGAATTAAAGTTGTCAAGATGATGATAGCTAGCAATTCAAGGCTTTGAAAGTAAATGTTATATGAAGAGGGACGAAGCCCTGAATGGCTAGGTCGCTATGTTGCTTTAAAGATCCCTGAGCTGGGGCTCAGAAATGCTCCATGTTCTTGGCCCAGGTTTAACTGATGTGAGACTATGTCCCAAGTGCTGGACTCCAAGGTGGGAATGGAAAAACGGGCACATGAAAGAAAAAAAAAAGTGGGGTGGGAGGAAAAGTGTCTGGGCACATGTCAGAGAGGCAGATGTTCATGAAGAGTGCATTTAGCCCACTGATAGGGAGGAATCATGAGGAATTTTACCAATTAGAAGGTGAACACAAGCACAGGCAGGTGAAGGGCCTGAGCAGTTCTGCTTGGCTGCACTCCTACTCCATCCTCTTCCACCTTCTTGGAGTGACTACCTCCTACAGAAAGTCCCAGCACCCCTTCCCTGACAGGGCATCTTCTTTCTTGAGGTGGAAGCCCTGTGGGAGAAGGGCATGGACAGAATGTCTCCAGCCATATCCCGGGAGTGGTGACCTGCAGGCAGCAGCTTTGGCTCATGAGCACCAGCACCAAGTGCAACATTGAGCAGAAGGCAAGTCAGGACATGAGGGAGGTTTGCAAGGGGCTAAATAAGTGTTTGGGGCAAATGGGGCTGAGAGCGGTCTTGCTGAGCTTGCACCAGCCCAGTATTTGCTAAGAGGTAACTGGGTGTGCTGGATGTGCAATGGGGAGCTTTGTAAGGAGCAAGGAGAAGTTCAGATGTCCATACTGGGGTGGTGGCCAGCTATTGCAACCTTCCCCAGGTGGAAACATCTGCAGAGGGCATTTCCCACAGTTAGACAATGTTATGAATGCTATGAAATTCTTTTATTTGGGAAAAGGAAAGAAAGTAAAGTGCAGTTATGGTGTGCAACAGGTGCTGGCATTGCATTAGAGGTATAGTTAGGTTTCTGCGAAGAAGAATCTGGTGGTAACTAAAATGTGAACACTTTTATTGTTTTTAATATGAAATTAGGCACTATCCAGCACTAGATATCTAAATAATATCAACAGCCAATTGTTATCTAGCTGAAGCTAGATTTTTCTGCTGGTGCATCAGGAGCTAGACTAGTCCCAGGGCAGCACAGAGGAAACCGAGAGGACAGGGACCTTTGCAGGGACTCCAGGGCTGAGAGAGGAGAGCCTGCCCAGCTGGAGCTCTGCGGTACTGCCATGCCATGGAAATGCTGGACCTCAACTCACACATACTGAACTTCCCACCTGCGGAGATGCTTTGTCTTAAGCTCACTGTGAGTTCTATCAGAAGCCGCTAAAGCAGAAATGTGAAGCAAGCCAGCGCTCGCGCTGCTGGAGGTGTGAGGCTGTGTTTCAAAGGCTGCAGCCCCTCTCTGCGAGACCCCTGCGTGCCGCAGCCCCGGCGCGGAGCTGTGCTGTGCTGTGCTGGGCTGGGCTGGGCTGGGCTGGGCTGGGCTCCGTGCCGGCGGTGGGAGCGCGCCGGGCGCCGCGGCCCCTCCCCGCCGGGCCCCGCGGGCAGCGCGCCCGCGCCGCCTCGGGAGCGTCTGCGGAGCGTCCCAGATGCTCCAGTTACTTTTACACTGGGTGTTCCCCATCGCTGCGAAGCATTTTTTTTCCGGCATCTGGGAAGGACCAAGCTCTTCCCTCAGCTCGAGGTTAATCATCTGCTTGCAGTTAACCTGTGCCCTCCCCCGCCCGCGGCGCGGGGCAGCGCTGTAGCTTTAACGCGGGCTGGGAGCGGGAGGGGGACAGCCGCGCCAGGTCCCGGAGCTGCCGCGGATCCCTCGCCGCTGCCGGCCATGGAGAGCCGCAGCCTCCTCGCCGCCTTCCTGGCTGTGCTCACCGCCGTCCCGCCGCTTCCCGCCGCCTCCTCGGCCCACCGCAAGCTCCTGGTGCTCCTGCTCGACGGCTTTCGCTTCGACTACATTGATGACAGCGAGCTGGAGGGTCTGCCGGGCTTTCGGGACATTGTGAACATGGGGGTGAAGGTGGATTACATGACCCCAGACTTCCCCAGCCTCTCTTACCCAAATTACTACACACTGATGACGGGTGAGTGTTTGTGTTTCTGTGCTGTGATGCTCCTCAGAGCTGCCAGCTCCCCGTGCCAAGGTGGAAGGCAGCTCCCGTTCTTCCAAAGATATAAAAATAACCCAAGTCGTGCTTTTAGCTGGGAGTTTAAAAGCACTGTGGCATTACAGCCCAGAATTGTTTCTCTGAATTGTGTTCCAAATTTGGAAATGCTGCCTGGAACTAATTTTTTAAGTTCCATTTTGCTCATCCAAGGTGTAGCTGGGTGCCTACCTGCTGCTATCTCAGCATCATGGCCAGCTTGCCTGGTGCAAGCACCAATGGGGCTTCTGCATATATATAGAACACAGAAACAACTGGGACTGAATGGAAAATTAATACAGAGACTGCTCAGGGGCTTTAATAAAAATGCATGTGAACTGAGTGTGGTTACACTAAGAGCTTATTTTCAGTCAGCAGGTCTGTTTTGGCAAGTTCAGCATTAAATTTCTTTTTAAACTTAGCAGATTTTCTGTTTTCTTAACTTTACTACACGTCTTCATATCTGTAATAATTGAAAATAGCCAAATGGAAAAACAGTCAGGATTTTTGTTTTCCCCACCTGCATTTTTTTTCAGAATGTCCAGGGAAGGCTTTCAGAAAATTGAGAGGACAGTCATAGATTTCATGATATTGATTTGCTTCTAATCTTCTGTGGAGGACACTTAATTACTAGCACACTAGGAAGGTACAAAGAGTAGAGCTGTGCCAATTTTTTCAGAGACAGACATCAAGGAAGCAAAAGTTAAATTAAAAAAAAAACCAACAAAACAATTTTTTTCCTTGGAGTTTCTAGTTGGATTGTTCTCTGAGTTATTGACTAAGCAGGAGTTTCCAGTCAATGAGGACTAAGAAAAATCTATCCTCTCCTAAGATATGTGGCATCTTCCACTATTCTTGAAACAATGCAGTGCCCAGTGATTCATATACTGCTTGCTGGGAAAGCAAATAATGCCATTGTAAGACAAAAATCTGACATCAGTTGTGCCCAGCTTGTTTTGAAACTGCTTAACTCCTTCTTCCCTCTCTCTCAAGAGAAACACTTTTTTCTTGCTCATCTCTGATCAGAGATATAAAACCATCATAGGGTTGGTTTCCATTCTTTTTTCATTATTTGGTGCAAATATATGAATGCAGAATAAATGTCATGACAGCAAACAGAGGTGTTCCACTCCAGGCCATGTTCTTTAGGTCTACATAGGCAAACAGACCTAACACTTCATAGGTGCAAAAAATCTTTGGATGGAGCTGTTAAAGAGAGAAGTGAGTGACATTTCACTCCTAACCACATTTAGTCATCATTCCTATTAAGTGTCTATACATAAAGTGAAGTCTATTATCGGCCTTTTGAAGAGTTTTGAAAACCTCCTACTTTGTACTCACAAAGAAGTTTTTTTTAAGAGATGAAACACCACTACTGGACTTTTCATATTTTTAGTAGAGTCCTGCACCTCAGTCTGAAGCAATAAGATAGTCTGTGAGACCGAGCTCAATCTTCTTGCAAGCCTCCCAGACTTTATGATAAGGATATCAATGCAAATACAGTTTAATTATAAATAGCAATTCACCTCTCTAACACATGAGTCACAGTAGTGTTAAGTAGGTCAGGAACCAATTAAGTTTAGGTGATGAACATTGCCCAGAGGAAGATCTAAGACTGCCCTTGAGTCCTTGGGGTGTTAATGAACCCCATGACTGTGTCTTGGCCTGACAGCAGGGTAAATCCCATATCTGCACTGTTCTTGCCCTTTGGGGACATGGTGCCATTTCCACTGAAAGAAGGTTTTATGGGGTAATGGGGTGAGGAGTGCAGAGCATGTGGCAGATGTAGTGTTCAGTCTGCATCCATTAAATCTGCAAAACTGGGACAGGTTTTGGAGAAAATTCAGCATGGCAGGGTGACACAAGCATCATGCCATAATGACCTGTTCAGGGAGTGGCAAGCTACTGTTTCCCTGCTGCTCTATGGCCATGGGGAAGTTTTCATCCTGTCTCACCAGCCATGCAGCCCCTCTGCTGCAGGCAGACACAACTGCAACTGCTTTTATTTCTGTTTGTGACTGGGATGACTAGGAGTTAAATGCTGCCATAATTTCTTCTGAGAAATCGGAAACAAATTATTCTTCATGTCTTGTCCTACACTGCTGTTTCAGGAGCTGCTAAGAAAGTCATAATTTAACTTTGAAAACATTGTATTTGTAGTATATTCAATATACTATCTTCATAGTATATTGAAGTCTTTCAGCTAAATCAGTTTAAGAAATTGCACATTCCCATCCCTGGCTTGTTCATGGTACCCCACTTTGGGTTTTTTGTTTGTTTATTTGTTTTGATAAATACTCCTGTCCCTTCTTTCTCTGCTCATTCACAAGGCCTTATGGCTCCACATCCCTCCAGCAGCATTCATGGCTGACAGGTCTTGGACAACGTGCATAAAAGTGTTGTAATTTGTGTGTATCTGACTTGCCCCCATTCTTGTGAGCAAAGCCTTTCCTTTCTGTCTACTGCCTCTCACCTCACATCCATGCAACTGTCATGATTCCAGAGCGGTTGAGTTGTTACCAAATGAGAGAAGTTCTCTCTCGTTTCTGTGTCTTTGGAGGAGGACAGTGGACTCTGCCCCTCAGATACCATCTCTGCTGGGACAGGTCAGTCTCCTCAGACATGAGCTCACTCCTCCTCATGCCCAGACCTGCAGGCAGAGGTTATGGAGATCAGCAGCATCAGCCCCAGTGCTTCTCAGTGCAGATGCCAAGTAGATGCAACTGTAACTGTTGACCAAAAGACACATATCTAACAGCAGCTAACTAACATATGCTAATGAGAACCACACTCCTTTCTGGCGAGGCAGGTGCTGGGTCAGCCACTGACATAACAGGATGAACAGGGTCCAGTCTGGTGAAATTTTGGAAGGAAAACATGGGAGGGAGGTGACTTGTTTGTGGTCATGCAGTGCTGCAGGGCTATGGCAGAGATCTTCATGGATCCCCCTCCTGCAGCTGTTAACCTGTGAAAAGATAGTTGCTGGAGTTTCCCCAAGATACACAGAAAGCCTCAACCCAAAGCCCAGAGCCTGCTTAGAGGTCTTTTCCTTTCCTGTCCAAACTATGAGAAAGAAAAATAGAAAAATGTAAAATCACTAAGTAATTCAGAGTTTGGGATGAAGCTCCAGTCTTCCTGCAAGCCAGGATGTGGCATCAGGACCTGCTATTTGCTTGAAGAAGCATCAAACAAAAGCCGAATCAGGGCTGGTGCAAGGGGATCTCACTGGCAGCCGTAGAAGCTGTTTTGTTACAAAAACCTGGTGCTGTGCAAGGTAGCTCAAGGATGTGCTAGCTTAAAATCCAACTCTTTGAAAAGCAGTCTTCTCTAGCAACTTCCATTATGCTGTGTTTCTTAGTATTGGCTTCTACTGTGGCAGAAAGACTCATTTTTAGGTGTCTGGTTTGCTTTCTGAGATGCTAGAATGAATCCTACCTGGTGTCCCGGCGCTCCATGGTGCAGTTGCAGTATTGCAATTTTTGACCTGAAAAACATGAAACAGAGAATTAGGTAAAGGAGATGCTGCAGCTGTGACAGAGCTCTTGCAGAACTCTTTGTGGGCTTGGCAAGGGAGGTGAGAAGGAGTCCAATTATGTCTATTCTAAAAGTCTCCCTTAATCATACCATGTGCTGTTTGTTTTGGAAAGGAAGGAATTAAGACCACAGGATATCTTGGGTTGTTATCCTGTGGGGAGCTTTTAATTTTTCCCTTTCCCTGCTATGGCCTGGCTCTGCAGGGAGCTGTCATGCCAAGTTCAGTGGAAAGTCTGAGGTCTCCCCTGTAAGCACTGCAAGCAGGAGTTACAGCTTCAGAGCACTTTGTGCCATCTGTCAAGAAAGCTGCTCATGCTCTGGTTGGGTGTCCCTTACCTGACAACCTGCAGGTGTTGGAGGGGTGATGAAGGACTCCCTGCAGCCCAGCTTGCCTGAAGTCCTCCCCAGCTGAGAGCACTCAGGGGCACCTCACATTTCCAGCCAGCATAAACATAATCCAGAAAGGGTTTATTTTCCAAGATCATAACTAGAAATGAAGTCTTTCTGGCAGGTCTTCCTTGTGGATGTGCCAGCTGCCTGTTCAGCTGTGCAGCTCCACATCCAAGAGTCATATTTAACTTGGCCTCCATAGGAAGCAAAGGGAGCCCCTGATTGCAGAGATGGGTGGGGAACTGCTTGGAGACGAGTCGGCAAGGAGCCTCCATGTGCCTCTTTGGAGAACTCTGATCTTAAATAAGTGGCAGAGGGGCTCTGAGGTCCCCTGAAGCTTGAGGGGTGGAGGAAAAGGTAGACCAGAGGACATTGCAATCTCCTGCACCCAGAGTGAGGGCTGTGGCCTTTGCAGGGGTGCCCAGACTCACTGTGACACAGTGTTGACACGTTTGGGCATTGTCTAAAATACAGGGGTGGTGTGTGGTGTTTTCTCAGCCACTGCAGCTCATTCCTACAGATGCCATCACCTCTTCCTCTGCATAGCAGTAGAGAGTGGGGTGACAATCTTCCTTTCACTCCTCACTCTTGATTTTGGCATACTTAACTGCTGAGGGGGTTTGGTTGATGGTGCCAAAGTCTAACAAACAGTCTACATCTGTTGCCCCCTGAGCACAGCAAATCAACATACACTGCACCCCATTTATTCCATGTTTTCTGGGAGAAAATATCCTTTGGGCTCCCAACTCTGAATCCCCTGGAGTCTGGCTGATGTGCACACATACTCCTATATTTACTATTTACTGCAGCAGGTTTCCTGATTAAAAGCACAGCAGCTCCAGGCTCCTTCCACTCAGAACCTGAAGGAAGCCCAGCCTGGCAATGGTTCTAGTGGATGCCTCTTTTCTGCTGCACAGTTGGTGACATCCTGACTCCAGCCTGGTCCAGAAAAAGATGCTGACAATTTCTGTTCAGCAGTTAAGCAAGTTCTTAACTCTGTAAGAGATACCTGCATGTTTTCTGAGGCATAAAAAGTGGAAGGATAGGAGTACAACAGGGAAGTTTATTAACATACACATGAACTAAAAATATCTCTATCTCTCTACAAGCTTAGAAAAACTCCAGAAGGGAGCAAAGTGCACAGTGAGTGACAAGGGAAAATTACTTTTTCTTTTTGTTCCTCTCAAACAGCTACAGATGCCAGGAGCAGCAGAGATTTAAAAGATTATGTTTGTGACATAAAGCTCTGAAATCAAGCCTCTTCCTTTTCTTGAATTCATTAGCTTTCCATTCCTAAAACCCCGTGTTGGGAAGCAAAAGAGCATGAGCTGTGGTAACAGTTAATTGGCAGAGAAAGGGTACTATCCCAGCAAGAGCAGGCTGGAAAAGATAGTGGGAAGCAGGGGGATTTTCTTCTTCACATTCTTCCTCTCACTTTGTTTACTCACCACCTGCAGAAAGTTTGCAAAGCCAAGTGTCAAGGTTTTTCTCTTTCACACACAAAATATTGCAAAAATCTGTGTTTGCTTTCTACCAGCTAAAAAAAAATGGAAACACTTTTAAAATGTAGAACAGCAAGCTTTTTCTAACACAAAGTTCACAATGCTACTAATTAAAATACAGAGTTTTTTCCTCCTTATTAGCTACAATCTCACAGCTCACAACTAGCGTACCTACTACCAGCTGTTAGCTAAGTAGTCATTCACATAGCAAGGTACTTCTTAGCCCAGAGCTGAAGTCACTGCCAGAGACTCATACTCTGTCTCATAATGCAGGCAGCAGCTTTGTCCATTGTTCTGCCCAGTGCTTGGAGCTTCAGTGCCCTCAAGCTGCATCCAGCTCAGGGGGTTCAGGGGTCCCAGAGTGGTCCCGGAGCCTGCCACAATTCAGGAGAACAATCAATAGCTCAGAGTTCTGGCTCTCCAGGGACATAAGATCTGACTTCCCACACAAGAAAGCATCTGCAAAGCCTCAGCTGGGTGATTTATTAGCAATTTTTGTGAACCCAGCCCTGGCCCCATGATGAAAGCATTGAATTAAGAGTTTCAAGCTCTTACTAAATGAATTCCATTAAGGGGAAAAAAAATAATGATGTGTATAGCAGAGATTTTTTTTTTAATGTGCTTTTTGATGTCATCCTACTTGAATTGCAAAGTCTTGCCTGACACAGACTAAGGTGTTCATATTTTGGCTTTGTCTAATATTAGAGGTCATAAAAATTGGACTTTGCCAGCAAACTTCTTTGGAATATGAATTGTCCATGCACATCATGCAAGTACTCTTTTTACTTGGGGGCCTGAAGACAGCAGGGCCACTTTGCCAGGCCAGCATTCCCCCGAGACTTCTCATAACTCTGACCTTCTCCAGGCTACTTCAGGTTTAGCACATGGGCTTTGTTTTTACCCTGTGGTCTTTCTTGTCAAAGCAGAGCAGGTGAGACCCACCAGGGGAACAGTAGAGCAGTGCATATATCAAAGTTTAGTTCCTGGGGACAGCAACCACTGTATCTGCTCCAGAACAGGAATATGGTGCTGGTGACTTTTAAGTCCTGCTTTCTTCATTGTTATGGGAGGTAGCATGAGCAGAGCAGAGCATTTCCCAAGGCAAGTCTTCTAGCTCTTTGCATGGAGGAGCTTAACTATTTCCCAGACTGTATAGCCCTGCAGCAGCCTGTGCTTGCATCTGCCCCCCTGACTCTTGTCACTTTCCAGAGAGTGGAGATATCGTGGTGGGACATGAGAGGAAAGGTCTCACCATAGTGGCAAGGCATATATATAATATTGCATAGTACATCGAGCTAAATGCACGTACGATGTTCACCATCAGATTATGGTACCTGTGCTGCATTGGCTAATACACACACTCTGGGTTCTCTGACACATCTGATTTGCTCAGTGCAGAGATGGCAAATGGCCCAGGAGCACACACACTGGTTTCCAGATCTCACACAGCCAGGGCAGGGTGCTCAGTGTTACTGTGCTGCTGCTGTGGGTGGCCCAGTGGCTGTGGGTTCTGCTGGCCTTTTAAATTTTGTCTTTGTTTTGCAGAGATTCACTTGAAGGCTGACGAAAGTCCCTGGAGACATGGGAATGTGCTTTAGACAAATGCTGTATGAAGTGTAGTGTCCAAGTAAGCTGTAGCATGCAGACTTGCAAATGCTTTTGCTGGCTCTCCTCCAGAAGGATACAGCAGTTATCATATTCTTGGGAACTATACTCTCTTTGTTTTCCTCTGTTGCTTGAGGAAGGAGTAATTTTTGCTATAGTTACAGTGACATCTGCATGCTGAAATTGCTTTCTGCCATGTTTCTATTTTTGTAACTCTTAAGATAATGTTTCATTACAGAGGAAAGCTGCAGTAATGAAAGAAATAATAAATTCTGCATGTTATGGTGACTCTCTAACACCGTGTTGCTATTTTGATAATGATTCAAAAGAAGTAGACTAAAGGTAATTTTCTTAGGCTGGAGAAAAGAAGTGAAAATGGGATATAAAGAAAAAGGGTTGGACAGATGACCCAAAAGAAACTTGAGAAATGGCCTTAATTCTGTGTACAAGTATCCTGGGGGGAGGGGCAGGGGCAGAAATCCCAGTTATTCCAAGGCTTTTCAATCTAGTGAGCAAGGATCAGAATAGCCATGGTTGAAGATTAACAAAGGTCAAAAATAAAATTAGACATCAGGCATACTTTTGAACATTATTAACTGATGACAAATATTGGGAGGAGCAACCAAAGGAAGAGGTTAATTGCTTGATTGTTGATGTCTTCCAAGGAGGTCTAGGGTCTTTCTGAGACACGGGCCTCAGGTAAGCAGACATGAATGACATTAAATGGTCATGTCTTTCGATGTGTTGCCCACCTAATCTTCTTTTCTGACCCTGTGAACCAGGGATGTCTGCAATGAAAACTGATGCCTTATAGTCTTCTAGGCCAGTTTTTCCACAGTAAAAAAAAAGGATTTGGAGTCCATAGAAAATTGAATTAATCTAGTGTGGAGAACAGAACACTGTCCTCTGTATTAGTTCAAACAGTTAATTAATTTTCCCAACAATACTACAAAGAACAATCTCCAATCTCTTCCTTAAAAAAGTGGACAAACAGTATACCTTAAGTCCCGTAGGATCAGTAGCAGCTAGAGTTCATTAATTCTATATGAAGACTACACTATACATCACACCAATCCCTCATATGTAGGTTTCACGCTGATAGAGCTTCAGCACTGACCTGTAAGTTTCCGAGGCTGGCACAAATTGCTGCAGTTTATCATGTTGATAGATGCTTAGGAACTTGTGAACTTTAGGAAGCTGAGGTTGTTCTATAAATTGTACAGCTGTGCTTTTGATGCACTATAGAGACTTCCCTTCTATCTCTCTTGAGACTTACAGAAAGAGAGCACTTAGCAGCCTGAAGAGAAAAGATTACTGCCCATCCAATCCACCAGTTCTCCTATATTAAACCTGTTTGGGTTAGTATGATAAGTATTGACTGCCATGAACTGAGACCACTTTTTTCCTCTGGGAAGGAGGAAATGTTCTGCATAATTAAAATACTTTTTGGTAAGGAAGGAGAGTTCAAAATCCATTTCAAGATCACATGCCCCCAAAGTATACAGAGTCCTCTGCTTGAAATTACATCTTTTCAGAACAAGAATACCAAGGTTATTTCAGTTCTGATCACCATGCTCAGGCTCAAAATAATCAAATCCTGTTATCTGGATCCCTGCAATAACATGACTCACCAGCTAATGAGGACAGTGTCTATCACATGCTTCCATCATTGCTTTTTAAGATATGTAAATAAGGAACTTCTAGTACAACTTATTCTTCAACATTTCTTTTCCCATTTATGTTAATTCATCTTCAGAATAATTATTAAAATATAGCCTGTTCTCTTCTTGTACAATTACAAGAAGTTGAAGATATCTCTCAGTTATTATATACCAGTTTCTTTTAATACAAAGTTGCTGAAGGGTCCCTCAGTACAGTAAGAGGCCTTAACAAGTCTGATGAAGTTATTGCTGTGTCCACAAGCAAGAACAAAGCATGATCATTAGAAGCGAAAAAAAAAAAAAAAGAATGGAAAATAACAGTAACATATAAATGTGCTTGCCTAGTTTTTGCCTGTTTGCATAAAAACAATGTGCCCTATGTATCAAGGAAGGGGAAATGCAAATTTCTCAATCTTTGTTCTATGTTTCGAGATTGTGCTCTTAGCACCTTCTGTTCACAGCTTGCTGCCCACAGCCCTCTGGTTGTGAGTGCTGATGGGTACCTTAAAATGGCCTCAGACTTGGCAGGTGTTGGGTTGTAGAAGGAGGCAGGTGTCAGGCAAACATGTGGCACCCCTGGGCTGCTGCTGACATGGTCTCTGTGTGGGGCTGGGTTTGAAATGTTGAGCAGGACACGGGGTGCAAGGTTTGTTTCTTCTGGCCTCAGCTGTCCAAAATTTGGCTGCCTGAAGCTGAGAAAAGGCTGTGTTCTTTCTCTACCAATAATTAAGAGCATATGCACCTCCAGATACCTGAGATGCCTGTCTTAGGGTGGCATGATTTGCTTTCTCGACATGACTCTTCTTATCTGTTGATTGTGAAAGGAACACAGGGGGCTGACAAACTTCAGCAACTAACTTTTGGGTGTCTGAACTGGGGGATTTAGTAATCAGACTGGAGCACCTCAGTGAAAGGTAAGAGTCAGGGAGATTTTATGAATGGTTGCAAGGTAAGAGATCCCAGATCTCACGACAGGACTTTTCAGCTGATTTGCTGGATGATCCAGTAGTAGCAGTGGTGGTGCTACCAGCATCCTTCTACTGAAGGACACCAGTCTGATTGTGCTACTTTTTTCTCCACTCTCGAAGGTCGCCACTGCGAGGTCCATCAGATGACTGGAAACTACATGTGGGACCAGAAAGCAAATGTATCATTTGATATTGGTGTGAATAAAGAAAGCCTGATGCCTCTCTGGTGGAACGGATCAGAGCCTTTGTGGGTCACAATGATGAAAGCTAAAAAGAACGTTTCCATGTACTACTGGCCAGGTTAGTATGTGAAAAATTGCTGTAGTGCTCCTTGACATCTGAGCACTCCACATGCTGTAGCAATGGCTCTCTAATACAGTTTTGAAATACAGATAGGAATTTTATGTGCTTTATTAACCAGGCATAGAAATTAATTAGCTTTTCTTCGGTCATGATAATTTGCATATGCTTAGAAAGGAGAAGACTGAAGTGTCACTAGAGGCAGCTTTCCACTAAATGCTAGCTTCAGGAGGGTGCTTGCTTGAAGAGTATCCCCTCCTCCATCAACTGCTTTTTCCTCTTGCCCACCTATAACTTCTGCTATGCTGAGTGGTTGCTCCATGAATGGTTCATGGTCCAGTGAAAGTTAAACAGTAACCACTCTCCCCCAGTGCTTCTTTGGTTTTAATCTGGAAATCAGTAGCTGAGAGCTGAAGATGATCTGCTCTGTGAGGACAAGAAAATCCAGCTGAAAGCAAAGCATCCTTGTCCTCTAGTCCTCCTTCACTGTAAATTCCTTTGTAGACCCAGTTGCTCTGAGTCTGAGCCATTCATTTGGAGGGACTTGGCCTTTCTGTTCCTCATTTGTTAGATATTAGACCAGTGGAATGACTAGGGATGTGTAATAATGAGTCCTTTATATCAAACAGAAGTAGTGTATCCCCTTAGGCTATACATTTAGGGACTCACATGGAAATAGATGTTCCAGCTGAGCAACCAGACCAAATCCCGTGCAAAGCACCCAG
The DNA here is from genome assembly GCA_003676055.1 of Chloebia gouldiae. NCBI lineage: Eukaryota > Metazoa > Chordata > Aves > Passeriformes > Passeridae > Chloebia > Chloebia gouldiae. The sequence goes on along the minus strand of QUSF01000005.1, from coordinate 16,879,291 downwards.
ATTCTCAACTGTTTTACCTTCTAAGTGGTACCTACCCTAAGCAGTCTGCAGATATCCTCAAAGTGCAAGAGCAGACTGGAGGAGCAGAGCTCTGGTAGAAGAGCTGTACTGAACACAGCCAGTGCCAGCAGGGCAGGGGCTGCTGACTCACTCCACGGGCTCCTGGCCAGCTCGTCTCTGCACCCCAATGCACACAGGCCTGGCCACAGCCTTTCCATGCAATGTGGCTAAGGGTGTCCTGGCAAAAAAACATGATTCTAAGGAATGGGAAGAAAGAGTGAACCAAGATGAAAAACATTGAAAAGCCATCCAAAGTGTTTCTATAGTACTGAAAGGCAAAAAGATCTGAGGGTGACAATATTGCCTTATGGACTCAGAGGCAGTCAAAGAGTTTACATCAGCCTGAAAAACTTCTGCTTCCTACTGAAGACATCTAAGTGATCTAACAGCAAGGCAAATAGTAGGATATAGAAATTATACAGGAATTTAGGAATTATTCAAAAATTTTACAAAAATATCTATTTCTATAGACTATTCATTTTTAACTACTATTGTAATTGCTCTCAATAGATATAATTATGTACTGAATAGATGTAACAGCCTACAGAGAGCTGCTGAAATCAAAAAAGTATCACTTCCCATTAAGTGCCTTTGGTCTTTACCTAGCTCCTTCATGTTGCCCTTTGAGAGGTGTTTCCCAGGGAGAAAACATATGAGATATATATACATATATATATACACATATACAGAGACATATACATACATATATATATATATATATATATATATATATATATATGTATCTCTGTATATAGATATCCCCTTCACTCTGCCTTCAATTTCTAGCTGAAAATTGCAAGGAGCAAAAGAAACGCCCTGTCCCCACTGCTTGCACTCCCAAGTGTATGCATTGAACTCTCTTATGACACAGAGGGGGAATTTTTGCATGGATCTGGCATTTTAGCTGTGGACTGTGACATATACCTCTGTCTGTCCTTAATTATTTATCTGTGATGGCTGACCTTTGGCAAACCCATCGGTGCTTCAGTTCAGCAAAAGATGAAGCACATGTTTATTTTATAGGTACTCATGGTCTCAAAGGACACATTGGCCATACAGGATCAGACACAGGAGGCAGAGTGAAATATGGAGCTACTGAACTAAAATTCAAGGCTGTTGGGCTGCAGTAGGACTCCAGGAATAACTGGAGTGAACAGAAGTCACTTCAAATGCAATAGCATTTGTTACATTTTCCCTATACAATTTTTTTCCAACCATTTTTTTGTTCCATAGCAAGGACATAATCCTTTCTAAAAATTCTAGATCTATAATTTTAAAGCTGAAATTCTTAACAAGCCATTTGAATGAGGAGGGATACCAAACAAAATGAAAATAAAACCCCGAGATTTAATAACCAAGGTGAGTAGAGGTCCCACAGACATTTGCACTGCATATGATCTGCTATTAGTGATTAGCTTTCCAACCTAAAGACACACTGCTGCTTAGTAATGAATCTTGCAATTATGATAAAGATTCAAACAGGAAAAGTTTGGGAAACTCTTAATAAGTATTGCAATATATAGCTAAATCATCACACTTTGTTCTGGAGGACACTATTTTCTCTTTAGCCAGCAATAAAGACAAACAAGGTCAATGAGCCATAGCAGGAATGCATTGGAAATGCCAGAGTGCCGATTCCCAGGATCAGCTTTTACCACTGTCATTTTCTCCTCAGAGTCAATTCCAAGCTTTGCAAACTCTGAACCCAAAATCTGCTGTTTCATTTTCTTCCCTATGTTCCTTTCTCATATGTAATCACTGCCTAAAGGAAAAAAATCCACACCCCAGCACACAGGAACACAGAATAGGAGAGCTCTCAGATGTGAATAATCACACAGCTTTATCTGTGAGCCTAACATAAACCCAGCAAAGACAACTCATGGGCAGAATGCACCTGAGATCTCTTGATTCTAGAAGCAGAGGAGCCAGACTATTGCCATGATGGGGGTCCCAAACACCACTTCTGCCAAAACATACAGCCTTGCCTTGTAGGGATGTTTTTCTCCTTTCTTCATGCTGTGCATGGGATGACAGGCACAGCCTCACACCCAGGTTGCCTGTCCAAAGCACTGCTGTTCCAGCAAGTGGAGAATGCTCAGAAGAGTGCAAGAGCCTCCCAGCAGTACCACTGAGGCCAAAACCTTGGAGCGGTCCTCACCCTCAGCCCAGTGAGAGGTGTTATCCCAGATGCTCAAGCTTCTTCATTTTCCAGCAGCCTATGCAACTACTTTAGCTGAAGTGCAGTGATAACTTCTCTAAACACTGAAATGAGAGACAGAGTGGGGAAGAAAAAAGACTCTAAACTCAACTTCTGCCATTTAAACACAGTATTTACCAGACCATACAGCTAGTCTGGAAAGTTTTCAAAATCTTCTGTTATGACATGAAGTGTCCAACTGTTAAATAAATGTTTAGAAATGCAATTTAAAGCTGGCAGAGATTCAGGTCTTCATGTCAGATAGATAAAGAGGGGTTTATCACTCTGAAAGAAGTCCTTATTCCTGCTCCAATAGTTCAGGTTTTTAAATAAAAAAAGGGACCTTTAAATAAAAGCAGAGGGACCCAGATGTACAGATTCAGGCTTTGGCTTAGAGATGTCTTTTTGACCAGACTGTGTACAGAGGCCATTTTGCAAAAGGTGGTGTTTCTTTTTTGGTTTTGATTCCTCCTTGTGCCCCTTGTTTTCTGATGTGTTTCTGAATACATCAGAAAATGCCTAACTGTGATGAAAGGACTCTGGGGTTCTGGAATGGTAATTTGCATTAATCCAGTGTTTCTGGAAGCATACTTCTTTTAAATATTAATATTATTCAGCATCATAGTAACTGGAGAGCAAAAGGGCAAAGAAACCTCACAAAAACATGTTTTTCTATGTTCAGGGCCATGTTCTCCTGTAGGATTTGTTGCCATAAATTTTTAGGCCACAAAACAGACTTTATTTTGCAAGAAAGGCTGCAAGTTACCAAGAGAGCTAATTAGTTTACACTGTTATAATAAGATCTCCTGGGAAACAAATACAATAGTGGAGAGCCAGTATCACGTAATAAAATACAGTTTATACAGGATATTGCAATGTAAGATACAGTGTGTCTAACTGGAAAGTATTTGCTGAAGTTTCAGAGAACAATATCTAAACCTATTATGTTGGAAGCCGGGAAATGAGGCTATATGGCCATTGAAGTTAAAATATAAACCAGGTGGTGATTTAGGTGGAAATGGTCTGCCACGAGGGAATCAAGCATTTTATTGTGGGAAGGTCACACAGAGACCTTCCTTTTAGAGAGGGAAATAAAAGGGTCCAATGTACAGTTTGCTACAAGTACTTGTCAAACCAAGCTCTCTCCCCTTTTCCCTTGCCAACCATATGGTTTCCTGCAGGGAAGGCATAAGGTAAGTAATGTCACAGGAGGTTTACAGACCTCAACTTGGACACCAGGGTGTGAGGTCTGTGATCAAGGTGAAATAGCAGAGCTTACCACATTTTTTGCTTGTAGGTTGCGAGGTCGAAATCCTTGGAGTCAGACCAAGTTACTGCCGTGAGTACTTCAGTGTCCCAACAGACAAAAACTTTGCAGACGCCATCAGCGATGCCCTCGAGTCTCTGTGGTATGTCACTAGATTTTTGCAGTGTGGGGATTCCTCTCCCTAGGAAAAATATTTGGATTTACTGTCAGGGAGATTTTCAGGATGGGCTTCCAGGTAGGCAGATGAGGGCTGAGATTGCTTTATAGTATTATCATAGGAACAACACCATAACAGATATAGGCCCTTACATTAAGAGTGGAGGGAAAGATGTGCTCCTCTGTTTCTCTGTAGGCTGCAACAAGGAGGAGACTTAACTGCTTTTAATTTGCTGTTTCAAACAACTTCAGGATGAGCCTGTGTATGTCTATTCACTGACCTGCAAGAAAAGTCTTTGCAATGCTTGTATTTAGAGAGGGAATTTGGAAATTCTGAAATTCAGCTCTAGTCACTTGTTTATGAGACTGATGCTTTGTCTTTTTCTTCATTTTAGAACACCTCAAGCAAAATATTTTTGGAAAGGGCATTTATTTTTTGCAAATATGGGTATAGAATAGAGTAGAATAGAAGAGTTCAGTTGGAAAGAACAACCATATAGTCCAACTGATGGGAATATATATCTCAGATAACTCCTAGGAAAAATATATTCTCCAGACCCAGCTTTCAAGTTCCAGCATCTCTCATCCAAACATTTACAAGGGACAATTCCACACAGGATGTAAAATCAGTGAAGACTGCACCATCACATGCAGCACCAATACCTTACTTTGGCTATAACTAAGTTCCTCCTTTTAAAGCCTTGTTTGTTCCGTAATTAATGCAGTCCTAGGAAACCCTTCTACTTTAATACTTGCAACTGCCATAGCAATTTGTATCCAAAAAGTTTTGTATTCAGGTGCTGAGTGTTGACTTTTCTTGAAATAAAGTCTCCAAAATGATGAGAGCGCTGTTGGAAAAGTTGCTCCCAGTTGCACACTTGGCCCTGATGCACAGATGCTCACAAATAAGGGTTGTTTGCAGCATGGGCTTAGACAGAATGTTTCTGAGACCATGTGAGAAGTTTCTCCTGAAATTATGTAGCTTAGATTTAAAGAAAGTTACCTGCATGTGACATGAAGCCATATGTGCCATAGGAGGCTTTCTGGAGCTTTTGAAATGCTTTTAATTCAGTGACTAAAAAGGGGAATGGAAGATGTAATACAGAAATTGGCTCTGACTTCTGGTGGAAACCCAGAATCACTATAGAAAGATTTTTGGTCTCGTATCATTTTGGGATGAGTCAAGATATACTTGAAGCTTCTTGCCTGGTTTCTGTGAAGCACAGTGTGTAAGGGTGCTCAGTGCTGTTTTTCAGCTCTGTAATTGTGAACATGGTTAAAAATGAGGCACAAACTGTTAAAAGTGCCAGCCCTTCAAGCTGTTATTTTGGCTAGCTGGAGAGTTTCAACAGCTAATTTTGTCCAAGCCACAAGGCTGCCTATTGCTGTCTGTGTGGAAAAGGAAGGGACACAACAGTGTTGGTGGAACAACCTGCAAGAGGTGAAAGCTGATGATTTCAAGAAAAGTGTAAATCCCTGCCACCAATATGTCATAAATAACAGCTACAGTCTTCTGAAGTGCCCAAATCGTGCAGATGATCGCAGTGCAGCAGGAGGTCCTGTTGCTGGTGTCTGTTTATACACCATCCCTGGTGAATTTCTTCCTGAGTTCTGTCCCTTTAAACTAAGTGCCCTGTCTCCAACAAGGTGGGAAAGAGGAAAAATGAATGATCTTAGGTAAAATTAATAATCAGGTTTGGGTGTAAATACTGCAGGAACTTAAAGTAAGAAGGGAGGGTAGAGAATGAACAGATTAAAAATCTGGTAGGTTTTCCTTATTCTTTCTCTCATCCATCCTCTGTTTATTTCTTTAAGATTTAGAAGAAGTTCCATGCTGCTGTGCCAGCCCATAGGAAGTAAATCCTCTGAAATGCTTTTATTGTAGGCATATTCATTTAGCAGGATTTAGCATCCCCATGTAGAAGAGTCTGGAGCTTGTCATCTATATCTTTCACAAGTGCTTTTGACTTTTGAACCTGTTCAAAGGCTGGCAAACGCTGTGCGTTTCCTTTTCACACCCTAGGTAGCTGGAAAAGCCCATTAGGCTGAGACTGTCCTTAGCTATGGCCTGTGGCCAGGGCAGTCTGTTGCCTGGAGCAGTGCCTTGCTCAGCAGCCCTAATGGCAGGAATTGGTTAAAGAACTGCACTTGGGCTCCCAGCATTAGCAGACCTTGCAGGGACTCCAGGGTAGAGATGTACCTAACTCATCAGGGAGCCACTCAGCTTCTCTTGCCACCAAAGGAAATTATCCTTCAGCTGTGTTCTCCAGTCTTTTCTAACAGGTGCTTCAAGACCACTATTTGGACTAAGAATATTCAAAACAAAGTCAAGCATCTGGTTTTGGCAAGTGAAACTAAACCTCCCTTTGAATCTTTTCAGTAACTTATGGGCTGTTGTAATCTACCTGCCTTCCTGAAGAGGTGTCATCAAGTCTGCAATTGTACTTGCAAAGTGTGCTGGTAGAATATGAAATACTTTTTGGTGTTGCCATCAATGGTGTCCAACTTTCTTCAGCAATCTAAGTCGTTTATTTGGAAAGTTACTGGTGACGGAAGAAGACAGGACTAACAGAATACCTCTGTCTAAAGACAAAAATACTTCTGCCATGCAAGCCATGATAAGGGTTTTCTTAGAAAACTCTTTGTTTTTCATTAAAAAACAGGCAAAAATTGAAAAAAGTTAAACTCCAGACATGCAGTACCAAATCCTGCAAACTCCTAAGCATGCTGCATTACTGGAGCTTCTCCCATTGAAGTAATTAAATATTCATCCTTACAGCATTGAGTCCTCATGGAGAAATCTCACCACAGCCTAAATGAGATCATTTGTTTTATGCAATAAATCTCTTTTTTAGCTTCTATCTTAATCAAAATGATCATTTACTTACAGGTGAGAAGACATAAATTAGTTTAAGTAGCTCATAATACAGGCACTGCAGCAGAAGAGAACTATTTCAGTAGGTTCAATGACTGTGTATGCAATAGAGAAATTACAGGGTTAAATTTTAGAAAGCAATTTATGCCTGATACAGATGGAAAGTAATGCTTAAAATGAAACTGATGAGATGGAAGGGCCACTTCATTTAAATTATTTTAAAATCTTGAGGAGTGAGAAACAACAACTGTTCTGCAGGGCCAGCAGTAGAGAAATTCCCACCCTAGCAGACATCTTCAGCTTCTCACAGGACTGCTTCTCTGAGGCCTTCTACAAACTGAGAAATGTCCCTCACCTCTGATTTTGCCATCTCTGTGCCACTCATTACACCAGACTACCCAGGTGTCTTTAATCAGAGATGCTGGACTAACAAGTCTTTTTGTTGGGATCCTCATATGGATGAGAACATGTAATGTGGATGGTATGTTCTGCCATATATTAAGTACAGCACACAAAGATTGGGTTTGAACTTCAGGAGTATAGGTTTGTGATTTCATCACACAACTTCTCTCAGGGAGATTTGCAGTGAATAGTAAAGTGATCATGAAAATGAAATTAAGCACTGATGTGTGTGCTATCCCCACTAATTAGGCTGAGAGCAATCAATGCAGAAACGTGCAATCAGCTAAACTTGTGCAATTCTGAGATTACCTTAGTTTCCCTTGCTCATGTTCCTGAATAAAACCCCCTTCTAAAATCTCATCCCAGTTCATACTGCTTGGTATTTTGTAAGGCAGAGCACATCCTGAGTTAACCTCTGTGGTTTGGAAGACCTCACACAGGAGAAAGCCAGAAGTGCCAAACTTTAATTAAAGCACATTTGACTGGTAATTCCCATAATCCTTTTAATAGGGGCGTTCAGCACAGAAATCAGAATTTCTTTGTTATTAAAGGGAAAGCTGCCTTCCTAATTCAAAGAGGTTAGTAGAGGACTGCCAGGCCAGCCTATGCTTGCACATGGCAGTTTCCACATGCTGCCCTGATGGGAGTCTCAGGCAAACTCAGGAGACTCTGGGTGTGAATAATGAGCCCAGCAGTGCAATAGGTAGGACGGCATAGGCTGAAAGCAGAAAACAGGATTTTGTGGCTCTACATGCTTGTGAAGACACCAATGCCAGTAGCCAGGCATTTCACTCCTTGCCCTCTCTCCCACACCCAGCAACAACAGCGCCGAGATGGCCGCAGTGTACTATGAGCGCATTGACGTGGAAGGCCACCACTACGGCCCTTGGTCCCAGCAGCGGAAGAACGCTTTGAAGGAAGTGGACAAAGCCTTGAGCAACATGATCTCACTCATCAAGGTGAGTGGCATCCATAAACCCAGCTCCTGGCTGCCTTTGGGAAAGGCTTTTAAAACTGGTCTTTAAATGGGCACTGCCAAGAGCCCATTTAACACGTGTAACTGAATACAGTGGCTGTAAATTTTTATTTCTTGAGAAACAGGCCACTGAATTTATGTGAAAGTCAAGGCATCTTTACCCTGATTATTATTTTCATTGATGACATTATAACCCTCCTGGTAGATTTATACCAGTAGCTCCAGGAAGACACAAACCAATATATGTGTTGCTCTGTTCATTACTTGTGTTACCAGCTGAACTTCATTGTAGGTGAAGGTATCAAAACTGTGTGTTTCCTAAGGTTTGTGGAATCAGACAATTACCTTTTATACTGGTTTTTATGACAGTATTCAGATCTCTGTACTTTAAACTTGGTTTTAAAAAAGCATTATTGAAATGATTTTGCAGAGAGAAAATCTTTTGGGTAAATGGCAATTCTGTGAATATTTCTGACAATGATAAATGCATGTTGGAGTTTTTATGTGTTTCAGTGAAGAGAGGAATATGTATCTTCAATTTCACTAAATATTAAAAACTCTAATGCTAAATGCTCATGTTTGGGAGGGAAAGAGAGAAACATCCCTTCCACAAGTGGTTATCATGGCAAAATTGCTGCATGGACTTGTTTTAGAAAAACTCTGGTGCTAACCTCTCAGACTCTTCCAGAGCAGCAAGTAAAAGTGGATGTCCACCATTACGGGTGGTGGCAAAGCACATTGCAGGACATTCATGGACATGATTCTTCTGGTTAACTTCCACAGAATCACTAGAGGTCAAAAGGTGATTTAAATTTTCCAGCAAAGCTCTTACATGGCCCTAAAACTTGCCATGCAATTTCTTCACAGAGAAAAGGCCTTCAGAATGATATCAACGTCCTCCTCTTCTCTGATCATGGGATGACAGACATCTCTTGGGCAGATAAAGTGATTGAGCTGAAAAAATATATCAATATGAGTGATACCATACAAATGAAAGACCGAGGTCCTGTTGTGAGCCTCTGGCCAACTCCAGAGAAGCATGCAGAGGTGGGTGCAGCCTAGTTATACCCCTCAGTTTTGTGTTTTCTCTCAACATCCAAATACTGCTCTCAGAAATGTGTGCAAAAATCAGCTTTTATCAGGAGTCAGACTTTGATCCTGTGACACCCTTGTGATGCTGGCTTCCAAAGGAAAGTCACACCAAGCAAATTAAAAAGCATGAACTTTCATTGTTACATGGCAAGGACACATGCTTTTAAACCCCACCCCTATTAACTTCTGATAAATAGCTACAAGATTTTAGTTCAAAATGTACTTTTATGTTTTATATATATTAGTCAATTTATCGACACTCTAGCTAGGATGTTGAATCATCTGAAGCAGGTTCAGACATTCATATTCCAGTAAACTCCCACTGAGGAACCAACTAGATTAGACCAGAATTGCAAAAAATATTTTTTCAATATTGTCCTTGGAGGAATTTTTGATGAAGCATGTTGGATTGAGTCAACCATAAAAGCTCAATGCTAGAACTTCAAGGTTTTGAGGGATAAATTAAAACAATAGAGAAAAGATTTGAAAATCACTTGAAAATAATCAAAATGTAGTTTCTCTGACTAATAGACAAGTATATTACAGTTTAACTTGAAACCAATGCATGAGAAGTCATTACTGCTGTCCTCAGAATATAGCTGAGTGGATGTAGAAAATGGGCAAACTGTTCCCCAGGCAAATAGTTTTGTTTTCTACATTTACAGTATATTGTAGCCTGTGCAATTTTTAAAAATAGAATATTTACTGATATTTGCACCCAAATGGTCTCTTCAGGAAATGTGTGTCTGTGATATTGTGAACATTTCAAATTAGTGCCAGAACTGAAAGTTGTCTTAGAGGCATGCATGAGCAATTCACTCACAAGTGCACCACGGAGAATCACAGCACTGAGATATGCTTAACCCAGAGCTCCCTGGTTTTGTAGGCCAGACCTTCAAGGGCAAATTGCAATGTCACACAAGCATGGGGTTTCATCTGACAAAACTCTTCAGCACATGATTCTCTCTCGTTAAAAAGCCTAGTATTCCTTAGGAGAGTAAAGTACAATGCCTTATACTAAGGTTTTGTTTCCTTCCTTCATCTCTTTTCAGGATTTCTTACTGGAGGTCTGCTTTTTAAGCAAAGTAAAGTTGATTTTCAGTTTCTCAATAGCTGGAGTCTCTATTTCTAATGAAATAGAGCTCTATTTTAAAGAGCTATGTTTATGAGTTGGAGTGTATTATAACATAGTGGTTATCATCTCTAAGAATTACCCCATTTCAAAGCACCAGAAGTACTGGTGACCACTCTCTAGCCCTGGTCATGGTGGGAGGAATTGTGCCATCACACTCTGATGCTGTCCTTATGGTCACTGCACATCAGTGCACATATCTGGCACACATATACACACAAGGGTGACTTAGCTGAAAGACTAGTGAAGAACTTTCATTCTTTGAAGAATTGAGCTATTTATTACTGAAGATTATTAATATTTAACTTGTTAAAGAACATTATAAAGTCTGGGGACTCCAATAGTTGCCTTCTCTTTGGCATATGAACATCTTTTCCAGGCATTTAAAATCTATTTTCTGAATAATTTGGGATGTAATGACATTTGTGTGATTATATTTCAGACAGTATGATTAATATTAATAAACCCCTTGCATGGCATTGTGCAGTTTCAGAGCTGCAGGCTTTGGCTAATTAATCTCACATCAGATAACTAACGAAGCAGATAACTGAGCACTATCAATCTCTTGATACTGATTGACTGGGTAAGTGTAAGAAACAGGTGAGGTGACATTCATTCTCCACTCATGAGCACAAAGTGGGAATGAGTGGCAGTTTCTGAAGACAATATCGCTTTTCCACACCTGTACACAGTCCACATGGTGCCTTTGAGTGTCTCACCACTTCACTTGCTGCCTCCTGGGAAGGTGTGGTTTCTCCTGGTCCATTTCTGTAGGCTGGTGCATTCACATGTATACATTTATGAACTTGTGTATTATAAATGCACATAATATATTTATTCCTATGAGCTTATGATCCAAGTTTTTAGAATCTCCTAAACCACATAAGCAGCCATGTCCAGCCATGATCTTTGGACAGGCAAAGTCCTGGTGTGAATGTGCTGATGATTAGCTATTACAGGGGATTAGCCACTTTGCAAATCCAGGTGTTTTGATGTACCCATTGGTGTATTTATGACCTTTACAGCCATATGGTGTCCTAACATTTATTTGTTTTGCAGATATATAAAAAATTGAAAGCTGTGGAACACATGGATGTTTATAACATACAGGATATTCCAAACAGGTTTTTCTACAAAAAAGGAAAATTTGTGTCTCCACTAACTCTTGTAGCTGAAGAAGGATGGTTCATAGTAGAGGTAAAGTATAGAAGCAAAATATTTAGACAGGAATGTGAAAAGGGGCAATATATTGCTGGTCATTGAGTTAAAGTCAATGGGCTGATGACAAAACCAATGTCAAATTCAGCTGTGTGCTTAAAAGAACTTAACGGTATTGCAGCTGTCCTAAACGCAGAGAGGTAAACAGTCAAGATGCCTCTTTTTTCTTTGTTGTCATAAAGCGGTAGTTCTTGTATTTCACATTCCAATTTTGTTGCCTTACTCTTCTTCTCCCCTTGCCATCTACCTTCATTTCAGGCACAAAAATAGTGTTTCCATTTCAAGTCCTTATTATTCCCTCCATTCAGCAGTACCTTGTGGTAATTTTTACTTCTGCTTGGCTTTTCTCCCATCAGACTGTCCTAAAAATGCCCCATTTCTCCCAAGCCCACCAGTTTGAAAGGGGTCAGACTGGAGATATACTCCTCAGAGATTCCCAGTGCACACACTGAATACCTGGGAACTTGTTAAGCAGAGAACCCAGACATGAAGAGATTTTTCATACAAACTTATTTTCTTACTTTTAATCATTGTTGTTACTTTGTCCTTGTGTCACTACCAGGCACCTCCACATTACAGATACTAATTGCAGCTCAGCACAGCTCAGAGGGTGAGACAACTGTGTATCTTCTAAGGAGGTAAACTGAGCAGTGGTATTAAGTGATTTGCCCAAAACCATACATGAAGTCAGTAAGCTGGCAACAGAACCACGGAGTCCTGGATTTCTTTCATGTCCCAGCATAGCCAGTGCACTTCATTGCCTTGTAGGTTACTGTAACTCAGCTGAGCATCTTTCATGGCCTTCAGAGGTACTGCTCACCAAGCTTTGCTCAGTCCACACTACAACATTTCTCACTAGCCAACACGAATTTAGCATACTAGTTTCTACAGCTAAATAAAAATGCACCTCTAAAAAATCCTGATGGCCTTTGAATACAGCTGGGTGAGTACCACATTTCTGATTAAAAAAAAAAAAGCATAAAAAGCCAGAGTTAAGATTTAGACAGGTGAAGCAGGAATCTGGAACATTTTCTCCAAAATTATTTTTAAAAAAATACAACTAAACTCTCTCTTACAAAAGTTCAAAATAGAACATTTTTGCATATTCTGTAGGAAATAAAAAAGCACTTAAAAATCATTGAAACTCTGACAAACCTTAATAACAGTGCAGCAAACACTGCTGCTATGATAATTATTTCTGTCTCTCTGCCCATTCCTTCCCATTGTTTCTGATTTTCAAGAATGTCCTCATTAATGCTGTCAGATTTTCCTTCACTTCAGTACATTTTCATTATCTGTGAATGGGATATGAAAATGAAAGTTTCCTGTCATATTTTTAAAGAAATTATTGAGCCTTCTATTATACTTCTTGCCCAAACCACTGAAGAGAGGTTGTGCTGCTCTTCCCTGTCACGCTCCCAGGGTTTTTAAACTCTGTTAGCTAGTGGATAGCTAAAAGGTGTTTGAAAAGGGGGATTTTGTTGTTGGTGGTGGTTTTGAAAGAGACAAAGGGGGTGTATCTGGAAAACTGTTTTCCTCATCACAGCATAGGAACTGAAGCCCATCTATGTTTTGGTTAAAGCAGGATGAGGAGGGATTTCGTGCTGTATCAAAGCTGATGTGCTCATATGACCTTGTTCCCTTTACATGAGTGAGTGGTCCCCATCCTTTGGGCCTAAGATCCCCCAGCTGCTCTCCTGTGTGCAACAATGGTGTTAGCTCTCAGGGCTGCATGCTCACTCTGCACCCATCCCAGTGTACTTTCCCAACATTTAGAGATCAGTTGCAGCACATTTTCTAAACATGCACATGCAGGGAAAAGTCCATAGTCCTCAGTTTCAGATATGCCTGTTTCATCTTTGACAAGGATTGCTAGCCCAGGCTTAGTCTGAGTATGAAAAATTACATCTTGGACAAGGTCTCCATCCCATTTGGACTTGCCAGGCAGGTACACCAGTGTGCTGTCAGTGTCCTGGCCCCAGAGAAGCCCCAGGAGTTTTTGGGGTTTGCTGTAAGGCAGAGCCTGATGCTCCAGAAGGGCAGTGCTGGGATACTTGCACAGCCCTGTCCCTCAAGCTACTGCCATTAGTGGTTCCATTTCATGAGCTCTCACTTCAGCTGCAGTTATGAAAGTTAGTAGTATGTTTTCTGACTCAACTGGTGCCAAAAATGATGGTAATTACTGTGCCTTTGCACATTCTGTTGCGAGTAGGTGTCTCCTGATGTCTGGGTGGGTTATGGAAAGCACACCATCTCCTTCTGCATTTGATATTTCTGCGGAAGCAACTGTGTCCAGGACATCTGCTAGGACTGTGGAGGGGTGTAGGTATGGCAATGTCATGATGCTGCCGAGGAACCACCAGAAATTTAAATGTGACATCACTTGTCTGAAGCTGATGCTGGCAAATGCTGTGCAGATTGCCGGATGGCAAGCAGCACACTTCATCCCCAGGAACATGGGAAGATACAGCATAAGGAGGAGCTATGGCAGGAAGAGGAGAAGGAGCTGGTTTTCTCCCTGGCTTGCTCTGAGCAGGAAAATAGATGGGGACAAGAAAATATATTTGTTAGCTAAAATAGTTTAATTTCATCTCGAACGGATTACCCAGAGAAACTGTGGAGTCACTCACACTGGAGATGTTCAAGAACTGTCTGGATGCAATCCTTTGCAATGTGATCTAGGAAAATCCTGCTTGAGCATGGAGGTTGGACCAGATGATCTACTGTGATCTCTTCTAACCTGACCCATTCTGTAGCATTCTGGAATTATCTGGTACATCTGCTGAGTATTACATTTTCTTTCTTAAGGAAGAAGATAAAAATCAGACAAAATAAATGTTTATAAAAGGAAAGGGATCCTCACTTAATATGCGTCACCACCTGCAGGAGCTGCAGCACTTACCCAAGTTGCGATGTGGGAAACTCTTTGAGGCATCTTCTGTCCTTCTGTGCCCAAGTGTGAAGGCTAGACCTGGACACTCTAGAGGACTGTGCAGCTCCTTCTCTGTAATTATCAGAGAAATTAATGGCATGGGTCTGATGAACTGTCAGTTGATGCTCTTTGTTTAAGTGAAATTCCTGCCATAGTTTTGGGTTAGTGTGGAGTGCCACATCTGTCTGCTGCTATCCCTAGGGAGCATGGGACAGGAGAAACTCATGGACAGGTTGGTCCAGCATTTGATCAGCCCCTAGGGACTGCTGCTCTGACAGATATGGCACTATTGTTAAGAGCTGTTAATACAAAGCAGGAGATATGGGCGAGGAAGAACAAGATTTATAATGACAAATTAATAAAGCATAGATCCACTGAGCAAGGAAATAAAACAGAGAATAGGCCACAGAGAGTGGGACTGTCTCAGGTCAGAGCCAGTGTTCCCTGGAACAAACCTTATTGCTTTAATATGAAAACAAGTAGGGAGAAGAAATAATAATTAGAAAATATCTAGTAGGTGTGATATTTGTATTGTTAGGATGACTAAATGGAGCAAAAAAATTACTTATTTTTCTAGAGTGTCAATGGCATGTAGGGCAGAACAACACCCCAATAAACCCACGGAAGTGCATGGTGCTGGGTGGATGAGCAGTGCTGCAGGCATGGGGAGAGGGCAGCACCTTCCTTACAGATGTCACAGATGACTGTTGTACTTTGTGCTTGTGGCAGAAATCTACATGAGTTGTCCTTCCATCCCAGCTGGGAGGTGGTTACTCGCTGAGACAGCAAAGCCTGCCAGGAGGGGCCACCCCCCCTGGGCATGAGCTCCTGTGCAGGTCACAGCACAGTGTGAGGCCTGAAGGGGTGGTACAGCACATGGAGACACAACACAGCACCAACAGTGCCCCAGCACAGCCCAGCAGGCAGGCACTAACCATGATCTGCTGTTGTCACCCAGAGCAGGGACAAGCTGCCCTACTGGGAAAACGGAACAGGGAGGAAGGAGGCCTGGCAGAATGGTTGGCATGGCTACGACAATGAG
Source organism: Chloebia gouldiae (assembly GCA_003676055.1). Taxonomy (NCBI): domain Eukaryota; kingdom Metazoa; phylum Chordata; class Aves; order Passeriformes; family Passeridae; genus Chloebia; species Chloebia gouldiae. The sequence goes on along the minus strand of QUSF01000005.1, from coordinate 16,863,942 downwards.
CTCATGGACATGAGAGGCTTCTTCCTCGCATATGGACCAGGTACAGTGACACCATCCCTGGTGTTCCGCTTCCCCTGCAGCCCCATGGTTCTCACCCCTGCATCCCTGCAGCCTCTGGCACATCAGGACCCCAATGAAGCACTCTGAGACACCCAAAAATTACAAATAGATGGCAGGATTTCCTCACTATGGAGGGTTTGTTGCACTGCATCTATTTTATAGCTGAAGAAACAGGGCAGAGAGATGTGAAGGGATTTGGTCAGCCTCTCTCTGATGTCTCAGTGCAGTTACTAACTCTTAGCCCTGTTTTCCTAAATTTTGGCCTAAACTTTCAATTCTATTTGAAACACATGAATCCTGCTTTTGTTGGGGAATTCAGACTTGCTACAGCAGCACACTTTCTTTGGGAAGTCTACCTCACCCACCTGTCTGATGGGCAGACACAAAACTCCTGGTTTCTATTTCATCAGGCCCTTTAAACAGGGCAGAGCACCAGGTAGAGCACCAGGCTAATTGTACTGCACCAGTGAAAGCAGAATATGCAATAAAATTATGTCAGGCTATTACGTCTATCAAGCATATGCACTAAAGTAGCTCCTGTACTTAACTCAGGGCTTTCTTTAGTTTTTAGAATAAAATTGGTCTAGAAGCAAAAATAATTAATGGAAGAGTTTAAATTAATGTTTTTTGCTGAGCTATGCTCTAAATTGTATAGCATGCCACATCCCAGCCTGGTGGGTAAGTCCCAAGAAAGGCAAAGGAGCCCTTGCCCCACAGCACCCCACATTCCAGGGCTGCATGATGCTAACTCCTCTCTTTTGCCTGCAGATTTCCGATCCAACTACCGAGCGCCTCCCATCAGATCTGTGGATGTTTACAACATCATGTGCAGCCTGGCAGGAGTACAGCCACTGCCCAACAATGGCTCCTGGTCCAGGGTGGAGTGCATGCTCCGAAACACAGCCACCTTGGCACCACTCCCACCATGCAGCAGCTGTGTCCTGGCACTAGCTCTGCTCTCCCTGTTCACCAGGCAGATCTCCTTACTGTGATCCCTGAACGGTGTCAGTCAGTGTCACCAGCAACTCCACCCTTCTCTGTTTGTTTTTTTAAAGTTCTTCATTTGAATAACAGCTTCATTAATAGGGTGCTGTCCCCCACTCCTCCATTGTGCTCCACCAGGCATGAATCTGACCCATTCTGCATTTACAATGGCTTTAACATGAAGCCAGGTTTTGTGCTGCTCCAAACACAGATAGGGACAGTGGTGTCACTCACCTAGATTTGCAGCACTGCCAGTGAGGGCAGAATCCTGGCTGGGTATCCACAAAGTTTTCTGGTGGGTGCACATGGGGATCTCTGAGCATCCAACACATCTCACCCCAGCATCTTTCACTGAGGAGCTCACTCTGGTTTGCCATTCTGAGAAGTTCAGGAGTGGAGACCTCTCTACATTTAGCTGGGTTTGTCCTGGTTCACCCCTACATCTCCAGCTCCACCAGCAGCAGAGCCCCATCTTCTCCTTACAGCATCAGCCAAGCCCCATCTATGTAGACACAGTCTTTAATGAGCCAAGAG
>QUSF01000005.1:16801571-16862354 GCA_003676055.1 Chloebia gouldiae | reverse complement strand
TGAGAGAAGTGGGTCAGCAGGAGAGCAGTGAATGCATCATAGTTCTCTCAGCCTTTCCTTCTTTATTTTCACCAGCATGAGTACTGGCTCTGCCCATTTCCAGGGCCAGGCTTTCCTCACAGACCACAGCAGAAGGGAAGGCTGGGAAAGAAGAAAGTGACACAAATCCTCCACTTCAAAGCCAATGGGAAAATGAACAGACATCTGGACACACAAGGGTCGGGAGAACATAGGGTGAGGAAGCCTGGCATTTAACAGCCTCTCTGCTTTTCCTGGTGAAGATAATATCATCTGATCATGTTTTGATATTTTATATCCAATTGCATTTCTATAGTTCTTTCAAAATTTACTGCTCTTCTGTCAGATTTTGCTTTCTATACCTCTGCCTGGTGATCAGCACATTTCCCTTTATTCTGCAGCAGGGAGATGTATACTGATACATCTCCCACCCTTCCAGTTAATCCTGGTGATTTTTTCCACCATGGGTATCAAGCACAAGCAAAGCTGTAACAGCAAAGTTAAATTAAACAGCAAGAGAGGATAGAGCTGTTGCCAGAGGTGCCTTCAGGAGTGCACAGCGCTTTATCTGATATACCTCTGAACCAGGAGCTTTCAGCAACAAACTGCCTTTGGAAGGACTGAGATCCCTTCCCACGTAAAACAAACCTCTAGAACTTACTACTCCTCTGGATCCAGAGACAAGCACGATCCCGGTATGTGTGCTACAGAGCATTTAATGACTACACTGTGGGGGGAAAAAAACAAACACGAAATTGAACTTGACAAAAGACTTCTGTAATAGCTGTAAAGATTTATGTAATGTGTTATTAAAGCTCAAGTGAACCATCAAATCAATTGGAGAAAAATGGAAAAAATCAGGCTTTGTTATTAGACTGTTGAGTATAAAAGGCAATTTAGCGCTTTCGAAGCATTTGCAGAGGCTGTAAAACAAGCACCTATTGTTCAGTTCCCTGTTGCTCCTTAATGGACCAGGCTCAATGAAATCACTGGAGCACATTTTTAAAGGGAAAAAAAAAAAAAGAAAAAAAAAGTGAAAAAAAAAAGGTCAGCATACAAGATAATTAAATTACCAAGTTTTGTCTGAAAATCATCAGGATAGAAGCCATCAGTGCCTGCTAACCCCTCCACAATGTGCCAGTTTAAGTCTTACCAGTGAGAAGAAGCCAAGGTCTTCTTACAGAAGAAGTGTTTCTAAAGGTATAAGGGTAAAGGTATTCAGCTCCTCAGTTATACAAACAGAAATTGAAAATAACAAATTTGGTCCCTTGATTGTTCCACACATGGGCTATGACATATGAAATCAAAACTGATCCTTGTGAGTACTTTGTGTAACTCATTTATGTCAGTGTTCATGTGCAAATACTGAAGGGTAAATCCAATTGCAATATGATTTATTTACCCTTAATGCAGATACTTGGTCTGTAAAAGCAAAATTTGATGGCAGACCTTCAAGAAGCTCACTAGCTTCAGGCGAACTACAGCATCTTTCTTCCTCAGAAATGTCATACCTCTGAATCAATTCACGTTCTCATTCAAAAATCAAGTGTCTTAACTCTTGCCTATTTTGCTGTATACTATGCAATGGAGGTGGGTGTATTTGAAAACCTATTTCTGAATGATGTTTTTATACAATGACTGATTGTGAATGAGTGAGTAATTCTAAAAATGGTGTTAGAAAAAGCACTTCTTTGTAAATACTGTAAGATTTTTGAAGAAAAAAATAGCCCCAAACCTTCCCTTCAACACTTTGCCTTTCTTGTCTAATTGCCACATCAAAGTGTGATAAACAGTGTTTGAGGCTTGTGCTGATTAATTATCAGAAAGACAAATGATAACATTGTTTAGAAATGGCAAAGTTGTCAGCATGTAAATTAAGAATATTAAATGCATCACACAAGATGTTGTAGCTTGTATATGCAGTCCTTTTTTCCAGATGTATTTCATTATTTAATCACTTTGAACATTCATGCATTCATCCTTTTGAACATGTCATTCCCACTAGGCAATGGACATGACAAAACATTTTGCACTTCTAAGAAGAGAGGTGAGCCCTGGATGCTCTCTCCAGACCCACTTCTCTAAGCCTACTGTGTCACCATCACATCGGATGCTTGCACAGAAATTAAGAACATTGTCCCTGGTATGAGGGTGCATTAGGCTCAGGCTGTCCAGAGCCCCCCTTTCCCAGTGGGAGATTGTGCAAATGTCAACAAGACCTCGAAAACCAGTGCTACATGCCTCAAGGACAAGGGGGCCCTACTCCACTCTAAGCTCCACAAACCAACAATGTCTATGGAAGAGACTCATTTAATAGGAGTCTCCAAGCCTACTCAGTAGAATTTATCTCCTATATTAACTGACCATAGAGCAGGGAGTGGATGATGGAGGAGGACCAGTGCAGGTACACCAACAAGTCCTTTAATTTCCAGCAGGACTCCGTCTGAACCAGTAGCACTGCCAAGGTCTGCCAGAGATGCTCCCCTCGTGTTCTATGAGGGGAGCATCACCTCAGAAAAGGGAGGTGCTGAGGGACTACCTGCACAGGAATAAGTCTCAGTCAGCTCCCTATAACCATGCCAAAAATGGCATTTCACAGCTCAATAAGCTGAGCCCTTTTTACCGAATGACCTTGATGGCCATGCAAGTGGCATGGCTGGCTAAGCTCAGCGGGTGAGCCCTCCAGCATCCCTCTGGATGCAGCCTGCATTGCCTGCACAGACTGCAGCCCCATGGAGACACTTTCTCATTGGCCCAGACACCAGCCTGCACCCTTCACAAGTACAGAGACTGTGCAGATAAGGGGTGAGTGAGAAGGATTTGTGGTGCTTGTCTCCTAACTAATACATCACAAAATCGCAGAGCATTCTGAGTTGGAAGGAACCTGCAAGGACCATCAAGTCCAATTCTTTACCCTTCACAGGACCATCCCCAAGAATCACACCATGAGCCCAAGAGTAATGTCCAAATCCCTCTTGAATTCTGTCAGGCTTGGTGATGTATACCTCAGGGAGAAGTGCAGACCAGATGAACTCTGGCCACTGGGAAGTGAAAGTCATTGGAAAAGCTCCGTGTAACATTTCCTCACCTTCTTTTCCCTGCAGGGCTGTAGCAGGGAGGGCAGGTCGCAGCAAATCCAACTGGAATTTTTTAAGAAAACATGGCCTAATGTGAGAAAGCTTTGAAACCCTGTATTTTAGCACAATATATCTTTAACAGCTGTTTTAAAAGACAACTTTCACATACACAGGAAGAGATTTTTTTGTGTAACAAAACACATCTAAGTTAAGGGAAGGTTCAAAAATAAGATTTCAGGATTGCAGTTGGCTGGACACAGTAATTCTCAAACTTCATAGAGATGGACTACATGGATTGTATGGACTGTATGGATGATTCTGATATTTCAAACACATGGAAATTGCTATGGACTTAAAAAACAGTTATCCCAAATCTGTATCAATTACACCACTTCAGCTCTGCCAGCCCAGTTTCAGCAGGAACCGCTCTGAGCCGCCCGGCACTGCCCTGGTCTGGCCCTGCCCAGCCAGGCCTGCCCGAGATGCGGAACGCCTTGAGCGGCCGCCCCACCGCACCAAGGCTGCTGCGAGGCGCTCCAGGAGCTCCCGTCCCTGCGGCACTGAGGAGCCCGGAAGGGCACTCGGATCTCCCCACACGCCGCCCCGCCCCGCCCCGCCCGCGGATCTCCCCACACGCCGCCTCGCCCCGCCCCGCCCGCTCTCCGCCCGCCCGGCGCAGCGCGGCGAGCCCGGCGCGGGGAGCCCGACCCGCCCGCGCCCCCTGCCGGCCCGGCCGCAAACCGCGCCTCGGCACAAAGGGGATCCCGCCTTCCGCGGGGAGAGGGAGGACTGGGACTTCTCCCTTCTGCGCCTCTCACCGCCGCCTTTCCTCCTTCTCTCCTTTAACTCCCCCGGAACCCTTTGCGCTAGGGCCGATTCCTCCTCACCCCAAACCTGCTGCCTCCACGTAGCACTCCGAGCAAGCTTCCCAGCTGCTCCTGCTCCTGTTCCCGCAGGAGGAAGAGTGGGCAGAGCAAGACCTCCGTGTGGTCGTGGCCCTAAATGATCCAAGAGAGGAACCAGCTGGATGTAATCCCCACTCTCAGCACTTGGGCTGAATCTCAAGCTGCCTTTGTTGTCCTTATAGTCTGATCCCACTGGTGAGGAACAAAATACACAAAAGCAGGGAGGGGAGGGGAGCAGGGGCGGTGATGCACCCGTGGCTCTTCTACTTGTGTCCACTTGAAGCTTGGCTCGAGGTTGAACGCAGAATCCTTGGGTCAGATGTCCCCGCAGTGCCACACTGGGAACTCTGAGCTTTTGGCAGTGCAGGAGAACGCCGACTAAAACAGTCACAGGTAGCAAAGAAATTGTGAGGAGGGATATGGAGTGGTCTGAGGAAGGGGAAATTCAGTGCCCACTTTCCACACCAGCACAGATCAGGGCTCAGCTGAGCTCCAGGGAGTTGATTTTGATCCTCCCTTGATCGCAGCAAATGAGGCATTTTAGTATCAGGATTGTATCTGACTTCAGGAGCAAGGGACACCAGTGCACATAGAGATGTTCCTCTGTCCCTCACCAAGGGGTTGCAGGCAGCCAGCCCCAAAATGTCAGCATCCTCTGCTGGGAACACATAAACAACCCATTTTCTGTGGCTGCCAGAGTGGGCATTGACAGCTCTTGAGCAGCCTTCTGTTTTTCCCAAGAAATTAATAATACAGTAAAACATTACTCATCACTTAAGATTCATTGTTCAATGAATATCAATGAAGGACTCAAGATTGGATGGAGACCCTGTCATTGCTTCCTTGCCAGATAGAAAAAGGGAGGCTGAGGTGGCATCAGCTGTTGCAAAGTCTTTGGAATGCAGGTCAGGCTTGCAAGGGATCATCTACAATCCCTGCTGAATACTCACTCAGCCTTCTGCTCTCATGGGCTGCCTCCATGCAAAGGCTCCTGGCCACATAAATGTATTTAACTGGGCCATGTGTCCATCAGAGGCAGTTTTAACCTTTCTCCAGCAGTCTCACGTGCTGCTCATTCTACATCACTAAAATAACCAGTGCATTGGCACTCACTGTATCTATCCCCTATTCAGGCTGGTTTTACCCCTGCAAGGACATGACCATACCAAGTGACTCAGCAGGAGCCTGCTTCTGATTTCTAAGATGTGCCTCACAAATGATCTCTGGGCAGAAGAAGGCTCTGACACACTAAAAATTAATTTTTGGAAGGGCTTATTTGCCTCCCAGTGTATCCACCTATCCATCCATCCATCTGTAAACTGCACTCTCCCTTGATACTTTTTCCATATATTCCATACTGGTAGAGCTTTGGAGTGCAAGACTTTGTGTCCTTGCTTTTCAGAGTAGGCAGCAATGTGGTTCTCATCTTACAGCTCATTCATTGTCCATGAGAATGCAAGGGCTGAAAGAGAGATAACCCTGCTGACCACATCCCAACTGAGTAGATTCTGTAAGAGAGAGCAAAAGCAGCCCTTGTCTATCCATGGAGGGATTCTCCAAGCACAACTATAACAAGGAAATAATTTTGGGCTTAAAAACTAAGATTTTGTAGTAGTCTTCAAATAGCAGCTGTGAAATAAATAAATAAATAAATAATAGCTGAATGGTTTTTAAGGTGAAATTCAAGCCATTTATGAACTGGAGTATACAAACTGCTTGCTTACACCGCTGCAGGGGCTGGGTGAAACATCTTGAAACATCCCCTCCTGCCTTAATCGCAAGTGGCTCCTTGCAAGAACACTTCTGACAAAGAAAAATAACTATTTTCCCCTCTCTAAACAGAATAAAATTGCGAGGGCACTGAGCTTTCTTTGCATATCATACAACTTCTTTTGTAAAGAACAAATGGGATGAACAAACCCAGGTCCTACATATAGAGAAGAAGATATTTAATATCCATAATGTGAAGAGCTTTCCAGCAGAAGAAACTCTTTTATGCAGAAATAGCTGAGTGCAGCCTGTAAAGGCCTGGCAATTAATCATGCACTTGAAGAAATACAACACGCTCATAGAGGCTGAATTTTAAATGCTTGATGCTCCAGTTTGGACAGTGACAAATTAAGGCACCCACAAAAGCAGGTGTGGCTCTTGAAGAAGCCCTCTGAGGGCAATTAAAAATGGGAAACCAGCTGGTAACTGTGCAGATGTGACAGCTAGGGCAGCTTAGGAAATTAATACAAAGGAGAAGGATGGAGGAATAAATGGTGTAGGAACCGAGGCAATAGAAACAGGATCTGCTCTCCACAGGGGGTTGCTCCATGGCAAGTGAAGTGTGGGATGCATAAAGTGGTGGCAGCCACATATCCCCATTCCCCTGGAGAGCTGCCACAGACAGGCTTCAAATGAATCTCTCACTGAAGGACCCCAAAAACCAGAGAAGCTGCTGCTTTTGTGTGTCACACAGTTTCCCCTGATGCCCAGGGGAAGGCTGCATTCAAGGATGTCTGAAGCAGATGGCTTGGGCACATCTGAAATTGTCTGCGGTACCCTGTGATGGAAAAGGCAAGGGATGAGGTCAAGGGTGGATTTTCCCAAGTCAGCTTCAATGAGCTCCAATCCAACAGGTAATATCTAGCCAGGTTTCACATACAGTGCTTCATTGTTCCTGGTCAGTTGTCTCCAGTGTTCACTGTTCTGAATCAGTCAAGAAAATGGTAGTTTGTCCCATTGAAAATACAGCAAAATAATTAAGATACATGACAGATTAGAAGGAATTTGTTGTTTTCCATTAGGGGTACCATTTAAGAAGTGTGAGCAAAATTATAAATAGTGCAATGCAAACAAACTATGTATCAGTACAAGCCAGAGCTCTTCATCCCATCTGGAAAATGATGTTCCCATGATTTTCAACACAATTTTTCAGTGCTGTTCCTCACACATGTACTCCTACCCTGCCTTTCTCCACACATCTAGTGTGTATGAGGCATCACTGGGACAGAATTTACCTTCTAGCAAAGTTCAAGCTGGGGGACTGTTCCCATCAGTCTGTTCTTCTGAAGTAGTTTGTTGATAAAAATCTCTTACCTGTTGTGAATTACATGGACTATTTCTCAGAAAAAAGTTGTCAACACAGATCATTACAGACTACCTTTTTTGTTGTTTTTTTTCCCCCCTTGTCCATAGGAAAGGTGTACTCCTGTTAATGTTAAGCTTTGGCATCGTTCCAGGAAGCTAAGCAAAACAGCATTTCATTTGAGACTGCTGATAAAAGGGCAGAATGGACAGGTCCTTTACTAGTTTCAACCTCTAAATAAAAAGATCTCTCTAGTGAAGAGCTGCTTGGCCACTTGCCTGACTCTGTGAAGCTGAGTATTCTCTTCTCTTTTGAAAAAAAGTCTTGCTTTGTTGGCCCTATTTCCAGTACAGTGTTGAAGCATAGGAAATTTTCTGTGTAAAAGGAGCTCACTTTCTGTGTTCCCCTCCAACACTTGCTGCTTGTCACCAGCGTGGGTCATGACAGTCCTAACAGTGCCATCCTAGCCAGAATGGCAAATAAGGCAGGTGGGCAGCTTCACTGTAAGAAAGTACCATCCACAGTACCTCAGTACCTGGGCACAGATAGTCACTGCAGCACAGAGACCTTCTCTAACAGCTTTCACATGATAAACACACCCTAAGACTGAATAAATTATTTTATAACAAGCTCAGTATCCAGGGTCTCAGCCAGGGACAAGAGCCCCAGCTGGCCAGGAACAAACCCAGCCTCAAAAAGCCAGAATTCTTTGCCAAAAACCCTGCAAGGGTGGGAGAAAGGATGCAACCAGAGAGAGCCCTGAACACAGCCTGAGGCTGGACTGAGCACACCAGAAGCAGCCACAGGGTGAAGATGATCTCAGCCAGCACTTCTCCTCTGTTCAAAGGGATGGTAATGGGCTAATTTGGAACTGGCAATAGGCAAACAAAAAGAAATATGATGAATCTTATAGAATGATCTGAACTTGTTCTGCATCCCCCTTCCAGCTCCTTTGACAATCACAGCTAGAAATGGAGAACCTTTCAAGTGATGTTTAAAAGGTTTCATGCACCCGCATGGCCAACAGAGCCAACAGCAAAACTTCCCTGCCTCCAAGAAGGGACAAGAGGAGAAGAAATTGTTTGGTGCTCATCCACCTTCCTGCTGTAATCTCTGGTGTCTCAGTGGCTGCACCATCTCCTGGCCCCAGCTGGGCATCACTCAGGGACACCACATGCTTACAGTACAACCACAGACATGTCAGAATATTCCAGTATCAGCTGCTATTTTTTTTAAGTCTGCATAAACAATGAAGGCAGGCACACACTCCTCCTGCCTGCCCCACCTCAGCTGGCTTTTGGGAGTTCAGGATCCTCCAGCTTCCCAATAATGTCAAGAATTTTTTCTGCTCTCTTGAACTGATATTCCTTCTCCAGCTGCTGGTCCCAGCCGTGAATCCCGTTACAGAAGTACATAATCGCATTCCTCTGCCCTCAAGTTTCCCTCTTTATTTTGGTGGACTCTCAGAATTTTAAGCCCTGATATCCCAATTGCCTCATTTTCCTTATGGAGAATGGTATCCACCTTCCTCTCTTCCCTTTGAGTTGCAGAGATCCCAGTTTGGAAGAAATCTGTGCAGAAGCTGATTCCTTCTACCTGCAAACCCATCTGTTCATGGAGACCCATGCCAGAGTTGCATCCCTGACTGCATTATCCATGGCACAAGGCAGCAGTCAGGAGACAGAGAATTCACATAGTACATGCCAATATAGTCTAGAGATTATACTATTCTTTTTATTTTTACAAAGAAAGACAGACATACCAAAAAAAAAAAAAAGGAAAAAAAAGAAAAAAAAAGAAAAAGAAAAAAAAAAGCAGGTGAGACTAACTCCCTTGCTCTTCTCTGTCTTGAGAACCTGGTGGTCTCAGCTGACTGGACCTGATGACCTGCTACTAATGTAGTGTCAAAAAAGGCAGCTTCCTCTTCCACAAAATCTCAATCAACTAATTTTTAGAAGGACAAATAGTTCTGAAACTGCAATGGTCTAAATATTTTAAAGCAATAATCTTCCATTAGTTTCTGGATAAAAAAAAAGTCTACCTGTCTCCCAGCACGTGTTTTAAATGCAGTGAAAGAGTTTTTCAAAGCTGTTTGTCATTCTGTAAAGCTTTAGCTTTCTAGGATTTTTTTCCTTACTTCTGTGTGCAAAAATGAGTGGGTTTCTCACCTTTTTTGTGATTTGGTGAAACTTATTTGCTGCCTAACAGCAAACATGAGAGGCAATTGTCTCTTGATATTTGGTTATAGATAACAATAAAACCATAAAGGCAAAGGAGTCTACCTTTAAGGAGGAGCAATACATATATTGCCTGCCTTAGGTTTGAGCACTCCTGAGTTTCTTCATCATGAATTAATAATAAACCTCCAGGGTCTATGGGCACCTACTAACAAATAAAGCACTGTGGTTACAAGACAGAATGACTTTCTTCGTAAGTAAGAAGTAATTGGGGAGGAGAAGATGGGACACAGCCCATGATGCCAGGAGGACTCTGGGGAGCTGCCAGCCTGCCAGGTGCAGGAGCCATGGGACAGCCAGAACAACAGAGCTGAGGAGCTTTTTAGGTTTCCTTTTCTACTTCATGGGCCAGATGTGTCCTCCTCCTCCATGGGGCAAGGCAAGTGGAGAGGGCTCCAGTTGGGGTTCCTCTGTGGACTTGGCACCTCTGTTCCTCAGGCTGGTCACCAGGGTGGCCTTGTGCACTTGCACCACGATGGACAAAATGGTTCCAGCCCCTCTCCTCCTGCCTGACCTGATGCTTCTGCCATGGACTTCAGAGTCCCCTGGGAATTTTCAGCACCCATTTAGAAGAAAAAAACATACTGCTTTGTCTAGGTTAAAAAAGAAGAGGGAAAAAATAATAGGTGGTTGCCGCTTTACTGAGCTGTGCCAGGGTAATCCTTTAGGTGCTTTTTACAGCTGGACCAGGGTTATGCTTTAGATGCATTTTACAGCTGGACCAGTTACAAGTATCTTAAAGTCATCATCAGCTTGTGCCACAAAGAAGCACATTAAAAACTGCAGCAGGATGCACAATAAGACTTCTCTGAAAGCTTAACCTTGGGCCCAAGCCAGAGGCTTGCACTAATCTGGACAGAGAAGAGTCTCTCGCTCAGCACAGCCTCCCCATGATGGGGGTGAGTGGCAGCAAGGGGCTGGGGCCCCACAGCTTTTCAGGGAGGAAGCTGAGTCTGGGGATTTGGTTCAAGGCTACTGAGCAAGGAACAGTGATGCAGATAGAAGAGGAAGACCTCACTGAGGAACACCTAGCCCAAAGGTTTGCACTTCTGAGCCCTTAAGTTTGCAGTCTTGCTGTCTACTCCTGGCAGCCACTGCCCGGTGGTACATGCGCAGCGTGTGCATGGTGCAGACAGCAACAGCAGGCTCCAGGTACGTGGGTCATGGGTGCAATTTGCATTCAAACCCTTCCAGTGCAGAAGCTGGCCTGTAAAGTTAATTTCTTAGGTCCTCATTTTCCAAAACCCAGCTAATAGGATCCAAAAAAGCTCTAGTGCTGTGGCTCTTCTCCAGATGTGCATCCTCTGGTACAGAAGTTTCATCAGCAAGTGGTGCAGCCCATCTGTGCTGAGACTGCAACTGGAACCACAGCACGGTGTGTGGGGGCACCCAGGACAGCCCTTGCTGGAACACAGCCCTGCTTCCATCTGAAGTGCCAGTGCTGGTGTACCTTTTGACTTCTGCATGAGGAAAGCCTGTATCTACAGGAGAGGCCCCTGGCTCTGGCTTGTCCTCTCATTACTGGTACAGTACTGAACACACTGGAAGCTGCAACTTTGCAGTTTCCTGCCAGAGTGACCTTCTTTGGCACTTAGAAGACAACTAGCCTAATCTGACCAGAAACAAACACAGGGACAAGAGGAAAGAGATTGAGAGAACTCAAAACAAAAGGCTTCAGGTTTCCCTAAGCAAGCAAGCAACCAACCAACCAAAGTATATAACTATTTCAGTGTTTCATGCACAGCCATGCTGGTAAATTTATTTACTGTCTTTGCTTACTTTCATATAGCTCGCAGAACAGAGTTAAGTTTTATGTGCTTATTAGGATGAGAGAGAAGAAAAAAGATGTTAAACAGAAGTACTAGGGATTTCCCATTCCTTGTCCTCATTCATCACTTTTGTGACAGATGGGCTAAAAATACTTCGCTAGACATGAGGACCTATGGGCATAGAAGAAAGTTGCTTATAAATGCAAACTCAGCCATCTCCACACAAAACTGTAGGCAGTTATCAAAGCCCCAGCATCACTGACTGCTCAAAACCCTTCTCTCTTCAAGTACCAGCTACAGTGAACAGGAGTGTCAGAGCCATGGGCTCCTTCCCTGCAGTTTAGGACAGGTTAGTAAGTAGAGGCCATTTTCTTCATATCCATTCTGCAAAGCACAGCTGAATAAATTGTTTTTTTAAGCATTTACCTGTGGCCTTGCTTGATGTCCTGAGGAAGACAGACATGACCTGGTGTTCCAGTAGAGTTAGGGGTTTTGTATCTTCTCTTTGAGCCCTCAAATCACAGAGATGGTGGACAGAATAGCACATAGTCTTAAAAAAAAAAAAACAGGAGCAGCAGACAAAAGAAGGAAGAGAACTGAAAGGACAAAAATATGGGGCTGTATTTACATTCCTAAACATTTTTAAAATTAAAAACTGCAACAGCATGGCTTGAAGGGGAGCTGATAGGAGCACTGCACCTTTCGTGAAGAAGCTGACCACCTTTTCTTCTCCAAGATCTTTCTGATGAGCAGGGAAAGTGAAAAAGGAAAAGTAATGGGAAAGTGGGAAAAAGACACTCTTAAGATTAGAATGATGTTTTGAGAGGGTAGGATGTGAAATGGGCCAGAAGAACTGTCATGTTAAGTAACATGTAGGGAAAAAATTCCCCCAACCTGAAGGAAAGTAAATGTCAAAAAGAAGCAGAAGATGAGGGGTTTCAATAGAAGAAGGATATTATAGAAAGTAAGTTATAAAGAAAACAAGAGACTAAAGAAACAGCTGAGTGGCTGATGGCGAAAAGATATGGAGAGAAGATCTTTTAAACACTTATCATACAGATATAAGATATCCTTACATACAGAGGAATGTAAATCTACTCAGTGCTCTCAGCAGAAAGGTGTGACCTAACAGCAAGAGAGTAGTTCTTCAGCCAAGCAGTGGCCCTAGACACTTTCAGTATGTTACAGGACATGTTTGATCAAAAAGATGTCACTTGAGAAAGATCTTTAGTTTACCTGTCAGCAGAGTAAATATAAAGAGAATTCAAGCCAGGCTTGCAAGCAAGTTTTAAACTGCATGGTGTGGTAACTTTGGACAACGTAGTTTCTTTCAAATTAATGATTAGCCTAATTTAGCACCAAAAATACAAGCATACCACAAGGAAAGAAACAAAAACAAAGTGCTCTGTGAGGAGGAAATAGTGCTTGCAAACTTCTCCAGTAATACTGAAAAGACCTTGAAAGTCTGAGTCTACCAAAACCCCAAATTGACTTTGCCTATGCAAAGCACTAATGCTGGCATAAAGCCCTAACTAAACTCTATATGGTTTTGGGATTTTTCGGCCCTGTAATTCAAAATGCATAATTTCATGAATATGGATTAAAGTGGAAGCAGATGCATGAAGGGGAATGAGCTAAGACTAGGAACCGTGTGGTATTAGTATGTGCCACTAGCAGATGACAACACCTATTTCCAAGAGATGCTGGTCTATTTTTTATCTTACAAATATTGTAAATATTGTTCTCATGGCACAGCTCTGGTAGATCTCCTGGACCCTAAACTTCCCCCAAACCTTCTTCCAGGTGGTGGTAGAAGGTTGGAAAATGGCACTTGTATATTACATTGTCCACTCAGGCCTTTCCAATCAGCAGCTATCAGGTTTCTTGAAGAAATGTTAGAAACCCTCCTTTCTAGAACCCTCTCTTGGGTGCACCGGGTCCTCCTTTAACTCATGAGGCTGCAGAGGAGAGGAAAAGAGGGATGTGACACCTGTTGCCCTTGGCATCAGGAGGTCCTAATGGACTTCTCATTTCCTGGAGCTTGGGTGCATCTCAGCTGGACACTCACATCCAGTGGAGATCACACTCCTCCTGCAGCTGTCAACTTCACATCCAGTCTAAGGCAGAAAAAAAGGTGCATTTTCTCCCTTGCACTCTTAATGGCCCAAAGAGCTTTATGGCCCAAAAAATCATAGGGGAACACAGCAAGTTGTTACAGTGTTTGTTTATCTAAGATTTCTGGTTTGTTGGGCAAAGTTTCCTAAGTGAGGGAGAGAAACAGCATGTTAAATGGCAATATAAGTATACTCTCTAAAAATCACCGATGAGTGCAAAGAATCCACTTAGAACATATAACCAAATGTTATTTAATATCTTAAAAAGTAACACAATCCAAAATGGATATTTCACACAACACTACATAAACAACATGAACACAATATTACCATATGGAGGGACTTTCAAATATAGACTTACAAAAATCCCTGTCCTTTTTTTCCTTTAAATTATTATACTAAGCATGACAAGTAATCATCATTTACAATATGGTACACTGACACAATAAAAACCATGTTACAAATGTGCTGTTATAAATCAGTAACGTTAGGGAAGACATTTCATGAACTGCAATTATTTCATATGAAATACTATACAATATAAACAGAACATCCATCTTGGATGACCTTTACAGCAACCAGAGACCAAGTAATTTTTTAATTTTTTTTTTCAGTGCAAACACATTTATACAAGGCAGTCTTGGCTGCAAAACTCCCTTCTAACATACAGTAAGTCCCACTTGCATTTATTAACTCATTTAAACCTAATGCAACAGCCACATTCAGTCACTCACAGAAAATTACCTGCAGAATTATGATCCCTTTAAACTTAAAATCTCCTCCACACATAAAAGTAACATCTGTGCCAATTACTCCAAGGGCCCTTTCATACATCTGGGTGGGTATCCTTTGGGTGGCTCTAATCGATATACAAGACGAGGGCAGTGCAGCACATGGGAATCACCCTTCTGAGGCGGGGCAGGCTGGCGGCCGTCAGGGATCCCGGCTGGGTGGCTGTGCATTTCAGCAGGGATTCAGCCCAGGCTGCCCTTCCAAAGCCAGGTGCGTGGCCTTCTGCTCCTGCTCTGCGTTTAGTGTCTCGGGGCAGGGGGAGGAACACGGAAACCCTCAGCTCAGAACTGAGCTTCAATGGAGTTAACGACCCATTCCCATCTCTCTCAGATCCTCAGAGATCAGGGGAGTTATGCCAGATTTACACTCGCATAACTGGAACCAATGTTTAGAGCGCCGCTATTAAAGAAGTGTGATAGTCCCATTTTCTTCTAGCACCAGCTTGGCTTTTGGTGGGTCCACTGCATGTGTCTCATGCAGCAATGATGCACTTTACTTATGCTGGGGGAAACATTTTAGATATATAGCCTTTTTTTTTAAAGAATTTCGTAAAAAATAGAACTTTTCTCTCTAATACTGTACAGTTTTCTTCAGAAGAGCAAAGAGAATTGTAAACTGTGGGTATGACACCAGATCAGGAGTGCTATTTGATTTCTCAGCACATCAATTTGAATAACTGTGTTGGGAAAAGCACTATAAAATGTATTTGAAAAACAAATTTTTAATTAACATGACTGTTTCTAAAACCACTGCTGCCAGTACTCATGTGACTGCAAAATTGTTTCTGGAACTGCTAGTCCAAGAGTGTCTATGGGGCCGTAGTTTCTTACTTAAACAAACTGAATATGTCAAAAGAATAATTTCAGAATATAGACATTAAACACTTTAGTTAACTGTTAAACTTCCTCCAGTAACTTTAAAAAAGCAACTAGTTAATAAGTTAGTCTGCAGACTCTTAGCCTTTGCTTCTACCAATGGGCCCAGACAAAAAGCAGGGTCAGTGAACTCTGCCTACCTCACAGGCAAGTGCTTCGAGACCCTCAGGCAAAAAGGTGTGATTTAAGTGCAAAGTATTACCTGTGTTCATGATGGCCTCTGAATACTGGTTTGCTTGTTCTCTTTCCTAACAATGACTACTGCTGGCAAGCACATCGGTCACGGTTTTTATTAAAATATTTGTTTTCCAATACATTTTTATTTTTAAAGTTGAGTGAACATTGCTTCACATATAACAGTCATTTTACAGTGGTGCTGGGAGTCAAATGGCTAATGATTTCTTCTAAATTTTAACTGAAGTACTTAAAATGGCAAAATTAGCTCAACTGATGATTGTATATTAATTTGCATCAGGATAATGGTACTAGGTTTGCTGAAAGCTGTTCATAAATCGGGATTTGTATATAATGTGATCTGCTTAGGTTCAACTGCCACTTTCTTCCTTTGGTTTTTGGAAAAATCTTTCCTCTTGAAAGGTGGCTTGTTGCAGCTGGCTACTTTTCAAAAGCCAGCTTAATTTCTCTTGGAAACTTGCCCATGTTCTTTGAACAATAGGCACCTACCTCGAGTAGGGACCCTAATACTGCTCCCAGCTATGTCAATTAAAGGCTGTTGGTAATTTCTATAGGAGCAAACGCTTTAGATGCACACAATCTAGAGACCAGAGTGCATATCATTAAAGGAAGAGCTGTTTTAACACCCTTGCCAGTTCAGAGAAACCATGACGTACTGATGTTGACAAAGATGGAGGCAGAATAGGGCCCCAAGTATCTGAAGGCTGCCAAAAAAATACCCAGAGTGTCTTCTGTTAAACCCCAAACTGTCAATCATATTTCATAGACTGTAGATGTTGCTAATTTGCTAAATTACAAATACATTTTCAAGTTCTACCAGGCAGAAATTTTAGCAGTAACTGGGGAGAGGATGGAAGGTTTCAGCCTCCCTTTCACTTTTATCCCAATTATGCAGCCTTGTCAAAGTCTCTAAGTGACTCATCTGAAAGCCATCTTTTTAACACTGTAGAAGGAAATTGTGGCAATGGAAACATGATGACTTCATATGCAAGCTTTGACACACAAGAGAACGCCATGACCTAATGCTTCAAAGTTTCTAACCTTGCTTTGTACAATACACTTTTCATGTTGCTGCATTTCATCAAATTCATGGAGGTAGTTATATGTGTAAAAAAAATTACCATAAAAGTAACATGTTGTATTATAATAATACATATTAAGTGTGCAAAATGCCAACAGATTTGTGTTGACCCTTTACAGTTGAACACAACACAGATTCAACCTAATCTAACTCTGTAAACCTTTAAATTGATACATTAGAAGAATGATAGATAAGCAACCACATAATACAAGGCTATGATTTCATCAAAGGATTAGGGTGACATAAAGCACTCAAGCTCCACTCTCGTGGTTTTGTTACCAGAACCTCAAGATGGAATTTTCTTATTTTCCATTGTTGATTTTAAAAGGAAAAAAAAAAATCAAGATTAGAACGTTTCTATCTGAAACTTCTGTTTACATTCCATATTCCAAGAGTCACATTAATATTGGTACAATGCTATGTCAACATTAATATGACATTTATGTTGTCTGCTGGTCTCTGGGAACTTTAAGAAATAACATACTATACAGTTTATAGGTATGTACTATCACATTTTGTTGGAATTATGCCTTCTGTACAACCAGCTGCCTGCACAAATTCTGATTAGCTTATGACAAACAGTTATTTCTCCAACGGTGAAACCTGTTTCTGCTCTTCACATTTTAATACTGCCATTAGTATTTCACATCATCACTGTAAATTTTTTTACCATTTTGACATTTTTATTTACTGAATTGATACATACTACTGATGTCAGAGCTCATCTCAGAAACAAAATCACAGTCAGCCACTGCATAGTATATGACAATTCCCCACAAGAACTCTGACTCTACAGTTCGCATGGAATAAGTACGGCTGGAGTTACACATCGAGTAATAAGATGCGTCATGCAAAGCATTATATGGTAATTAGAGCACATCTTGGAAGGTATGATAAGGCAGAAGGCTAAAGGCCAAGTGACTTTGATAACCAACCAAAAGCACAATAATTTCCTTTATGTGCACTAAAAGGTCTTATTGCTCCTATGAAATGGAAATTATACACTGAAATCAATGAAAACAGACCTGTGCATTGACTGTGTATTCTTGACAGAACTGATTGTGTCCAGAGTTAGAAAGTTGTTTTATAAGTAAATGTTATCTATCCGATGGTGTAACATAAGGCTGAATTGTCAGTAAAGAATTCCGGTGATAACAGAGAACATAAGCGAAGCTCAAATTACTTTGTATACAGAGTAATAAATGTCACCAGAACCTGATGAAAATACTGGGGTTTAATATGTACAGTTGGGTGTCATACCTGTTTACTACAAGAGCTAGACAGGGTAAATGTCCCTTTTCTATGAAACAATTTGGACTGTTGCATATTTTAGTATCTTTATTATTCCACCAATTTGTCTGTTCTGATAAAAAAAGTCAGTTTGTTGCACTACCAGGTTGCATGAGTACCAGAGCAGAATGTGACCCTATACCCAAAATTACTCTTGGAGTTTAATTATCTGTAGAATTTACTCTGCAGTAATTAGCATAGTACTAATTACATTGAAGTAATAGTTTAGGGAGAGCAATTAAGATGTACCATGCCTGCAGGACTCAGATTTCTACTGCAAACCAAGTGGACACATTGAATTTCTAGAAACCAGACATGTCCATAAAATCATAAATTGCAAATAACATCCACTGAATAAAAAGGCCAGAAGTTTATAAGTCTCTAAATTTTGTTCTCTGATAATCATTACACTGTATGCTATTTTTAATAGCCTAATTTAGGCACTCTATTTAATAAGCTACATAAAATAGATTTATGTCCTTCCACTAGAAAGAAATCAATTCTTCAGGCCATACTTGTCATTTATATCATAAAGGATATTTTTGTTCCAAGAAATTAGTTATCCTGATCTCTATATTAATGGCAAGTTGCAATACCAGAAGTGACACAAGAATTAGATGATCTTTTTAAAATAAGTGAATTATACTGAAGACATTTAATATATTTTGTGTCACTCCACATTGTGGCTCCATGACAGTTACATCTTTCCCTTCCCTCCCCACTCCCCCCTCTCTGCAAAGGCCCACCTCCTCATGGATGACTATGGAAGGTCAAGTAACAAGTCTCATTAAATAAACATCTCTTGTATTTTTGAAACAAAAGGAGAAGCTGCCTCCCTTCCCACCCTCCATACGTAGAAAAAAAGCAAATCAAAACAAACCCCAAACCTCCTTTTACTTGCTTAACTAGGTATTTGTAAAATTGTGTCACAAAAATGCACAGTGAAAATGACTGATTAGTATTAATAATTCACATACAGAGCTGAGGTCATGACTTGTCATGTTTGGCATTGTTTTTCCTCATGGTGATCCTGGCTCGTTACTTTCAGCAGTGGCTCAGTTTTTGAAGAAAAAAAATTATGAACTCTGCAGCAGAGTTTAGCCTCTGACCAGGGGCATCACACATCTGTGGCATTTTTTTAAATGAAGTTGGCAACTGCATGGACATTGAAAATGCAGATTACACTTACAGTGTCTAGACTTTCATATATGTGCTCAGTTACAATTAAGTGAAGCAAAAAGTGTACATATTATCCCTACTGCTATTCTGTTGCTACAGAGCCGCAAATGTGAAAAGCAATACCTTGAAATAAAGACTTCTTTGTTGCCCCTAGTCTACATAGCAGCACAGTTTAAGTGAACACTAAAACTGTGGTTGAGATGCTTGTGTTATTTTTCCCCAAAGATGTAAACATCAGTTCCAGCGTCGTAAACCTTCCTGTATAGGATGAGACAGACGATCTGAGGCAGGCTGACTATCAGACACTAGTGACAGAAGCTTGCAGGCAGTTACCAGGTTTCTGCAGTTTCTCAGCTTCACTCGTGGGTGGGTCTGCAGTGGCTCGGAAGTTGAATGTTGGGCCTGCGCCACCATGTGCAGGGCTCAGAGCGGGGTTCTGACGTCTGTTGCTTTCAACAATACTTGAAGTGTTGGATGCCAGGCTCTCACGAGTACTGGAATGGAAAAGAAATATATATACACACTCATATATGACATGCCTATATATCTATTGACCAGACAGGAAAGGAGAACAGAGTGTTTTATAATAGGTTTCCTGTGTTTGTATGTAATGTCACATCAATGAAACATTGCATTTTGACAGTACATGTTACTCCCAAAATGCCTCCCAGAGGTGCTCAGCAGTCGTCATACCATAACACAGGTATAGCACTAAGCACAGCTGAAACTGTCACGCAAACTGTAAGCTGAACCAGTATCAAGCATCTGGATTTTTCACTCACGGAAACAGCTTCCATCTTGCACTTGGAATGTGCTTGTTTTCTTTCCTAACTGGTGCAGTTTTGCACAAAGTAGCTCCATCAAATTAGCTCTGTGTCTAGGCAGAGTTAGGACAGCAATCATGTAACACAGCATCCTCTGTTGTCTCCTCTTCTACCTATGTTTTTGTATACAAAATATTAAATAAAAGTTTTACCTTACATTAAACCCACAATGGTTCTAAATATAACATTTGAATTTTGCTTTGCAGCTGAGATGATTGCAACTTACCAAGACAATGAGAAATCTTAACTGCCTGGTCTGTGATCTTGCCCTGGACAACTACTGCTGATATTTCATTCAGAAAATGGACAATGTTCCTTTAGTTCTAACGTATCAATTAACCACAAGAGTTACAGGACACTTAACACTTTTAAAGATCAGGCCTTGTAATGATACATCTAATTATGAATGCAGAGAAGCTTGTATTTTAGTCTACAGCTTTTAAAAAGCTCAGCCATGACATGCTAAGGGTACTTTCATCAGTACTACTGTTTCTATTGTCTTTACACTATTGAATAATATTTGATCTCTAAATAATGTGTGCTTGTTCAGGAGCAAATTTGCTTTCAAATATCCATGTATTCTTCACCTCTACCCCTACTTCTTTGTAAAATAACATCACCACTTGCTATGGAGATGTTTGCAGAACACATTTAGAGGACTGAATGTAGTTATTAAATAAGCACTAGAAACAAGGATACTAATGACAAAAATTTCATAGTCAGTTTCAAGCCAACCTAAATTTACCTGCTACTGAAAGGGGTAGCTCTTGCCTGCCTTGTGTGGACCTGACCCTGCCACATGTTTCTGCTGCTTCCCTGACTAAGCCTTGCAGGCAGCCAGACAGATCAGGAACCGCTCTCAGTTAAATACTAGCCCTAAGAAAAAAAAAACAACATTAGTGCTAGCATCAAGGGAAAAGTAGGAATGCACAGCTTTAGATGTGACAGGGGAGAAATGTGTCAGTGCATAGCATAAGGGAAGAAAAAAAAAAACTTTTCCTAGTCATCAGGGCAGATTTAAATAATCTTAAACTGACTGAGTCTGGAAAATCAATGAGGCTTCTAGGAAAACTCTCACAGATCTTTTAAACTGGCCAAAATGGATAGTACCCATATTTTTCTGCCAATGATTGTTTTATTGTCCATAGTTCCAAAGAGCTATGATGGGTAACACACAGAGTAAATGATTCCTGTGAGCTGTAATGATGTATGGTGCACTTCTCTTGCTCATTTTTTATTCTTCTCCCTCTGCTTTTTAATGAAAATAGATGCAAATCTTAGTTTTCAAAGATGATTTAGTATTGTATTATTCTTTTTGGGACCACCAATTCCAGATCTTCAGACATGCTCAACTCTGATACTACAAACCAACCAGTACAACACGTATAAAAAAAAACTGCACTGAAAATTTTGCATGCAGAGTAATGCCAAAATTAGCTTCCTTTAAGTGACAAAGGAGCAACAGTACTATATAAACTCTAAAAACAAAGGAATAACTTTAATCTTGACAGCTAACATTTACTATATATAACTTGCATAAAAGCAATGCACAAAATATTGTGAGGCTTTTTTTTCCCCAATGGTGATTAATACCTTCACACATTTTGCACACAAATACTTTGCAAGTCAAATGATCATTGCAAATCTCTTTAACTGCAGCCATTTTTTCTAAATTTTTGTTACTGTCCTTCTTTCAATTTATCAGGTTTTAAAGTATTTTTTTTCTTTTATAGTGTGAAATTGGTAATTTTGGTTCCCCAAACAATGTTGCATACTTCAATTTGAATGAAAAGATACCACCCCACCTCCGGAAGCAGAGGTATATCACCAGTGGAAGCTAGAAGAACATACCTGAGGAACATCAGCCTATGTACAACCTATTCTTATATTCTTCCCATGGCATCTGCTAAAGGACAGTGTCACACCGACCTGAATCTTACCAAATGGATGCTGGATGGGTACTTTGTATTTCTGGGAAAAAGGCCATGGAGCACATTTTTTATTATAAGGTAGGATAATAATAACAATGTTATTATTTAGCCAAAGGGCTGAATTCACCCTCAGCTCAATTTATTTTTGGAGACTTACACAGAGAAGCAACCTAAACTTAGTAAAATCACCAAATTTAATCATTTTGATGCAAAGCTTATGAAAAAGCTTTGAAATATCCTATTCTATCCCAAGTGTATGCCAGTCTCCCAAAACAAAATACACTACAGAATGTTTTGGTTTGGGGTTTGGTTTTTTTTTAAGCTTACTTTGTGTGACTTTGCCAAAAAATTATATTTGTTAATAAGTAAACAGTAAAATAATAATAAAAAAAAGGATGTGTGGAACACAAACGTAATTGAAAGGTGCTCATCTGTTTCCCTTATGATTTAAACAAGGTATAGCAGCACTAAATCCAGTATGTTCACCACATCCTGTTCTCTTGCTAGTTAAGTTTAACATAAATTTTAGCTTTTGTGTACATAATTAGGGAAGAAAATGTCTACCATTGCATTAATCAGAAACACAAGTTTGATATTTAGCTAACATACAAAACAGTAGCCCAAGAACTGATTTTCAATCCAGTTGATACCCTATCCTGGAGGAGACTCTCACACTCTATGGAGTGAGACAGGCCGAGCAAGAAGCAAACACCGTAACATCCTCCCCCACAAAAACTGACTGCAACTATAGCACTTGAACTACTGGAAGACATCCCATTTAAAAAAGAAAAGTGCAAACAGTTTCATACAACAGCTCTATGTGAGAAAGATGTCAGGCATCTGCAGAACAATCAATAATATAAATTCAAAGCCTTCTCAAGCTTCTTTTTTAGAGTGGACTCAGTGTTAGTGGTATGATTTACTCAATTTTTCACATTTTTTGCTCAGAAGAAATATACATTAGCTAGAATCTTGCTCTAGTTTGATACATAACTGCATGTTGCATCAGGCTATTTTCTGTCTTGTCATTAACATAAGTGGGAGTAACCATCAAATAAAAAGGAATTTCTTTCAGAGTGACAGGACTTCAACTGAAATTGAAATTTAGTCATGTGTAGAAACAGGAAATCCTTCACGTGCCTTTCTGAGAGCCTTTGCTATTGATGCAAAAAATATATATATACTTCTGATGTACAAGAAAACCATTTACAGGGGGAAAATAAAAAAGTGACAAAAAAACCAAAAAAAACCACCCCACTCTATTTTTTTCACATAATACAAAATCAGTCTTGAAGGTTTTATTTTTAAACACAGGCAATAAATAATTTAAGCTTAAGTAAGCCACTCTAAGAGAACTACTACTGTAAATTATTTCTGTGTTCTTAGAGTCACTGTTCTGAACTCTGATGAGTTGCTATGCAGGCCAAACAAAACACATCATGCTCCATTCCATTAAGAACCTAGGACTGCCAAAGATCAGACAGACAAGGAAGAAGGCTAGCATAAAGGATTCTTAACCTGGAAATGAACTTTTGAAATCTCCAGGGCAGGGAATTCACCATCAGCTCTCTCCTTCTCCTTCCTACATTTGTAAGACTTCATGCACACTGAGACTTCCAAGATGCCTGAAATCCCTGGAACAGTAATTACTAACCAGCACTACCACACACAAACATCTGGACTCTCTTTCCAAGTATCTTAGACAAGGCACCTCTCTCTCAGCAGTGCTAAGTCACATCTGAAGTTCAAATATCCTTAGCACTTTTAATTTGTAGGAGGAGTGGCTATTCTAGTCTCACCAGTTTGAAATGGTGACCAGATACACTTCCAAAATTTTTGAAGAAAACAAACAAGTAAGCCCAGACACAAAACAATGTAATTTTTCTTTTTGTCTGAGCCAAAGATTATGCCACCTGGTCATGCCTAGTCTTTTCATTAGTCCTGTTGATGGTATCTTAGAGAGAAAGGGAAGGGAAGAGTATGCAGGAGCTCATCCCTTTTATTCTAAAAGCAAATACAAGTTTAATACAGGAAAAAAAAAGCATACAGGGAGGTTTTCAGCAAACAGAAAATGAACTAATACAGAGTCAATGCTGCAAATGGTCATTGGTTTCTTACTGTGTGGTGGGAAACCCATACATCTGAATAGATGATTCCAGAGCTGTAGAAAAAATACTGTCTGAAAATGTGTGAATTTTTTAATACAGCCCTATATTCTGTCACCAATATCACACACCCATAAAACCATAAATGGAACTTCCTAGTCTGTAAAGCTGCAATGAATGTGACAGTCCTACCGTGGAGAGTTGAACCCGCTGTCCACAGTAATGCTGCTGCTGTCCATGCTGTCCAGGCGGGCTGAGTGGGTGGCTCTCTGGTTGTTGCTATTTTCTGTTTCCTTTGGCGTGAGAAGAGTAAGATTCTTCTCAAACTTTCGCTGTAGATCCCTTTCCTTTTCTCTCTCTAGGAGCCATTGCATCGTACCAACGTCATCCCTGTTCTTTTCTTCCTCGGCATTTTTGTTGGTTCCTTCCTCTGAGTCATCATCATCAGATACGTTGTAGTAGTCAAAGGAGGCCTCCTGGTTCCCGGCTGTCTCTTGCTGTCTCTGAGAAACAGGCATGACTTGTGTGACTGAGGTGACCATCGCTTGTTCAAGTTTCTCACATCTGACGGGCAATGTGTCAGAGGGGGTCTTTTGATGGGGCTTTAGCAGAGGTGTGTTAGACTTATGGTAACTATTCACAGAAAGAGTGTTGTGCAGAGGCTTAAAGAGTGTATCCTTGCTAAATATTTCTTTCCTTTTATCAAGGCTGCTTGATTCAGTGCTATGATGTTGAACCAGCCGCCCATTAGCAATGACCTCTGGAGTTTGGCCAGCAATCACTGAACCAGTGCTTGGGCCCTTTGGGGACTCCTCCTTGTGCACCCCAGGCTCCCTAGCAATATGTTGAGACTGTCTTTCTGTAGGAGTCATTTTTTTTAGCCCATCTGTCCCTGTTAGTGTATCATGATCCTCTTTATTCTTTCCCAGGGGTGATGGAGCAGTAAGCACAGTCTCACTGGATGTGTTGCACTGAAAATAGTCATCAACTGCAGATTTTGTTGTGCAGGAGTTGAGCTCACTATATGATGGCAAATTCTCTGTAGGCTTGCCTTGCTCCAACAGGCTACAAGAACTGGGGGTTTCTACACTGCCACCGGCTATTTCGGGGATGCAAGTCTCTTTGTAGCTTGCGGATGAAATCAGAGCCCTTTGATGACTGAGCGACTGCGATGGTCTTAAGGTACTATCATCAATGTAGGTTTGGCTAGTTGTTTGGTCATCTGGGCTACAGCCTTCACCTATATCTTCAGGTGTGCCTAAAGTAGCTGAGCCCAGAGGTCCCTTGGAGTTATCCATGGATCTAGACCTTTCTTTAGCCTTACTGGACCGCTCATTCCTTGATCTTCTATCCTGTGTATGGCTGTGGCTCCGATGGACCTTGGAGTGGGAGCTTCCCCTGGAAGGTTCAGGGAAAGGCATTTCAGTTCTTCTTTTAGCCAGTTCACCAGACACATCCCACTCTGGTGTCATGGGAAAGTGAGATTCAATCATGTTAGGATTGCTGTGCATTATATAATTATCTCCCTTGTGTTCTATTATAAAACAGCCTTCCCGTGGGGATCGAGTCAAGGGATCATAGAACTCATACTCCCTTTCAGCAGGTATATCCAAATGAGAGCCATCTGATGGGTCTCCTTTGGACACCCGGGTCTTGCTGTGTGACCTTGATTTCCCATGAGACTTTCTGTGATTCCTGCTCTTTTTACTTCGTCCACTGTGATGAGCTGAAGACCCTGCTTTGCTTCGTTGAGCTTTTTCTTCTTCAAGTTTCTTCATTAGTGCAGTGTGTCTCATGACATTTTCCACAGTCAAGTCTGGGTTAATGCGCCTAATAATCTCCATTTCTACCTCTCTAGGTATAGTGGTAGGGGTGTCCTCGTCCCTTAGTGGCCACTCTTCTGGAGGAAATTGGGCAGAGAAATTTGCCAGCTGTTTGGTCTTATCCTTCTTAAAACTTAATCGGAATAATTTGAGTCCAAATTTCTTAGACTGCTTTTCTACATCCTTAGGCTTTGTGAGCGTCTCTGATTTATATGAAAAATTGACAGTACTTTTACTTTTCTCAGTAGGTGGGACCTGACATAATGAAGGAGGACAGTATGAGTCTTTACAGTCTTTTGCTGATTTCCTCTGTAGGGTAGATGCATGCATGCTGTGCATGTCTTCTCTGCAACAGTGGCAGGAGTCGCAGTGGTTTTTGGGTAGTGTTCGGTCCCTGACACATCCCGAGGTGGAGGGAGTTATAGTTCCTTGTTGTGGAGAGGTACATTGAGACCTGTCAGGTATCCTCTCATCCAAATGGTACCATTTACTGTTAGTTCTTATGAGAGATGGTGTTATAAAGTAAGTCTGTGGGGTTACAATGAAATAACCATCTGGAGTTGGGTATATTTTCCTCTCCCGTACAAGCATATTCAAAGTATGTCGAAGGATTTCTGGACTGGGTGTTGGAACTCCTAGAAATAACAGTAAACACGTATCAGGAAGTGCATAAAACTCAGTAGGACTCTTTGGTTTCCCCCTCCCCAGCAAAAAGCTAGTTATCCCAATGTGCAAACTGGAATATGCTGAACAAACAACTCCAGTAAAGCTTCTTGTTAGGCATTCTCTTCTTTGTTTATTTCTCTACTTATCTCCTAAACTTCAGACATATCAATTATTAATTAAATAGTAGGCCATTAGTAAAGTGCTAGAAAAAACCCCAAGAGAAGTTCCAGTCACTTCCAATGTGCAGGTGACCTTAAGCTACAAGATGGAATCACTGAAAATCAGAGTGTCAAGAAAAACAGTCTACTTTTATTCTTCTTCCAACAAAGCATTTATACCCAAATTCACCACAACTATTCTTATAATGCCTTGTCACATATAAAACAGTAGTTATTTGTTACTTTGGATGCTTTCTCCCACAGAATACTACATAGAAAAAAAAAGGCAGTTCCTCAAACTGTCCCTTTATCACAAACCTCATTTAAAGGATAAGCTCCCCCATTAAAATATGTTTCAACTACAACATCAGTTGTTTCAAAACAGAGACATCCTGAATGACACAGTTCGTCTTCCCCAGAAAGTCTTTTCCGTTAGGCTGGAAGTTACAGATTTAGCTCTCAAAAATTTGCTTCTCAGAATTCCTCTTCTTTCAGGTGAGATGTGAGGGACACTATGTAAGTGCATATATTTCATACCGAAAGAGACAAGTATGACTACCCCACATCAATGGCACATGGTAGACTTGGCATTGTGAGCCAGATCCTTCCATTACCAGTGCATCTGCTGGATTCAGTGGCGCTTGACCAAGTCTTCAATACTTCATTAGCTAAAAAACTTAGTTGCATGTTGTGTATAGGAGTAAGTTCCATCTAGAGCTAAGGAAAAAAAGAACTGTAGTCCACAAACTAGTTTTTAAAAGTTTGTTTATGCTGAATAAAAAAATTAAATACTTCCATGTTTTAAGTGGAAAAAGCTATCTTCAATCAATATGTTTAACTGAAATGCATTTTAATTCTGAATACTAGTCTGGTTTACATTTTTAGAATTAAAGACTTTTTTTTCAAACATTTGGATGCTGTAATTTGAACAGAACAAATTAGTATTATTTATTCTGGGTGTTAGTTTTGAACAAGAGTAATTTAGAAAAAAAAAAAGAAACAGAGAGCAACTTGGGTTGGAAGAGAACTCATGAATTCATCTGGTCAGTACCTCTATTCAAATCCCGGTCAATTTAGATAAGGTTGGTCAGGACCTTGTCAAGTCAAACTCTGTCTTGAAGAATAGAATTTCAATGCATGCAAAAGCATTTGAGTGAAGAATATGCTTTTTACAAAAACATTTAATGGAGAAATCTCAGCCAGGGTACCTGCCCCAAACACAGTATCTCCAGGAGCACACAGTGTATGGTCACCAACTCTCCTCCAACATGTCAAAGGTTGGAGCCTATAAGCTCACTGATCTCCTTGTGACAGCAACACCCATTAAAAGCAACAAGAAAAAGAGAATTTGGACTAATTCCTTAACTCATCCTGTTTCTTGCAACTGGGTTGGAGGCAATATATTCTTATGTCTGACTTTGAGTGTTGTTTGAACTTAAGAGACATAACCATGCTACTCATATCCATAACTAAAATTTTAAAATGGAAACAGCAAAGGGTTAGGAACAACATGGACATGAGTGAAAGCAATTACAATACAAAAGGCACCAGGGAGAATTATACGGGGACATGTGCTGGTTTTGACTGGGGTAGAGTTAATAGTCCATAGGGCTGAAATATCTGGGTCACTGTGGACACGGGAAGTGAGAGGCCAAGATACAATATAATTTGAGAGCATAGATGAGATTGAAAATTGGGGAAAAAGATACGGAGAATCAGGAGCTTGCATTTTCTTCCCCTTTCATGCAGGTGTCCACAATTTCTGTAATAATCTGAGTGAGAGTAAGAAAGATCCCCAGAACCTCTAGAGGAGTTAACATGACAGAAACAGCAACAGGTGGGAAAATACAGAGAGCTGGGGGAAAAAAAGGATTATTTGTCCCTAGCCCAGAATTCTGAATCTCTCTGGACTAAGTAAACAATCTGTGGGCTTCCTGTGGATTATGAGGCAAAGCAGGCTGTCCTCTGCATGAGCTTTTGATAGCACACAGGAACATGAAGAACAGGTGCATGTGTTCTGAAGCAGCCAACCTCTCTTCCTTCCTCTGCATGAACAACCTGCCCCATCCATTGCATTTTCACAAGCTTACGAGACTTCAACATGTACTTACCTTTGTGACAACCTGGTCCTTCATCCTCATTTTACTAAAAAGACTTTTCTTAACATACTGTTTCAAAAACATCACAACACAAATAAAAGGGATGTACATATTTCTCCTGGGAACTTTGAAAAAAGTCAGGGAAAGAGATTGAAATGGATGTACTGATGTTTTACAGCAATTTAGGAAAAATGCACTGCAAACACATGGTAAAAATAATAATATGTATTTCTCACCCAGTAAACCATAAGGGCTACAATGTGCTGGGTGAGTCTCTAAACACTGGATGCACAGTAGTTACATTAATTGAGTAACTCCTGTGAACAGAGAATGTGCAGATAAACACCAAGACAAAAAAATGAGCATGCCTGGCAGTCAATGATGCTGTAAAGTTAATTGTGTCAGCCTTCTCTCTGGAGGTGAAGCCTATCACTTTTATCACTCTCAGCACACAGTCCATGCTGTGGTTCACTAAGCCAGCAGGGATGACAGCAGATACAGATCTTGGAAGCTCAGCACTGTCAGCTAAGGGTAGCTATGGGTTTTATTCCAAGCTCTTTTAGGTACTTACAAAAGCAGAAACAGACCCAAACTCAGCTCAGGCTTTCCTGCATGGCAGGACAGGACCAATGACATTTAAAAAAAGACAATGGGATACAGAGTGAATACAGATTTCTTGGCTTTCTCAAGACTTTCCTCTTTAAAGCCCACATATTGTCTGTACACAACCTGCATTCAAAGGTCTCCTTATGATCTCCCTTCCTCCATTAAATAGGAACAAGGGAAAAAACCCCAGTGGCTTACAGATTCTAGCCCATAAAATATTGCATGACAGCAATGGTGTTATTTAAGATTATGTAGTGGTTTAATAATTCAAAAGCAGAAACTGTCTGGACACTGAATCATCAGACATGTACATTTTCTGTATCTCAAGAGAGTCTACTAGGCCATCCACTGAGATTCCAGACAGATGATTATGTCTTGTTTGCTACTCACAAAGAACACTGACCTAGAGTGAACTCAGTTAATGTAAGACACTTCTTTTAAGTGCTACACGTATAATTCATATATTTAAAGAGTGAAGTTATAAAGGTGATTGTCAGAGGAATTTGCCAGCTTTCAGAAAACTGCTTGCTTCAAAAGTATCCTAGGCCAATACACAAGTATTTTCTACACTGAAATTTTGAAAGTCTTAAAATTATTTAAATATACATGTGGACAGAAATGGTGAGGAAAAAAAAAAGACAAATATCCTTATTAAAGGAAGCACAGACTAAGGTTTGGTGTTGTCTTCATCCAGGCTCATACAGATAAGAGGGTCTGTTTGCCAAACACAGAACAGGGGTTACATTCTTAGCTCCTTATACTGGATTTCAAAGATTTACATTTAATGTATGGGATTTAAGCCATGGTCAATAAATTACAAAGCAGGGCTGTGCAAACATCTCATTGTTTAATTCTAAGTTAGAATAATGGAAGCACGTGCAGGAGCAGCCCTCTTCTTTTTAAAAAACACTACAAATAAAAAAACCACAAATAAGATGTAAATTATCAATACAAACTTTTTGAATAAAATAAATTCATGAAAAATGCATCTGAAGTAGTACTTAAATGGTGTTAAATCTGCTAAAATGATTTTCTCCTGAGCTGATGCTAAGGCTTAACAAGGGATAAAAGAAATACTCTGATTGGCTCATGAAATACTAGTTAAAGATGTGGAGTGGTTGCTATGTGATGTTATAAATAATTAGCATACCTTATTTCAGATAGAGCCATGGCCCAGATTTATGCCTGCACAATGGCTCAGCAAACTAGAGAGCTAGACAGCAACTGTAAGACCCTGCACTTAGGAAAAAGGTTTATTATTCTTAGGCACTTTTGAGAACAGCATCTGGGGTCCTAGGAAATTTATCTTCACCATGAAACACAGTGAAGCATCTGTTCATTAAAACACAAACAACACAGGCAGACAAGTGCTGCTACAGGAAGAGATACAGTGAGGTTATGTGATGATAACAGACACATCTACAGTGGTAATGCTCTTCTCTCCCTCAGAGCATCAGCCCCTAGTTAAGAAAAATAAACTATCAGAATATGAGAGGACATCACATAGCTTTACAACAGCCACAAAGAATACAAAGACTCAAAAAGCTACAGCTGATTTATTATAGGGGTTTGGGCAGAAAAGTGAAAAGTGTCAGCACAAGTTATTTTTATTGGAAAGGAGAAAATTTCTGGATAATCCTCATACACTGAGAGAACATGTAAGCGTGCTATATTAAATATGTCGTGGCTGGGAGAGAAAGGCATTTCCCTAGTGAAGGGGAAAAAGTGGTCAACAAAGGGTGGATTTTTTTTTCTTCAAATAACTTTCTCTACATTTTGGGAAGTAAGGCTCTCTTTTTTTTTTTTCCTATATCTCAGACTTGAGAAATTCACATGTTAATGGCTAGTGGAAAAAAAAAAAGGCAGCAAGAGACTATGTGCTAACTTGCCTCAGGCTTCGTCTGAGCAATGTCTACAAAATAATCCAGCCAGCTGAATTATTTTTTTTCATGTTTGGTTCTGTCTAACAAGAATAGCACAACACACCAAGTGAACTGATAATCATGCTCTCAGGAAACTCAAGGGATATCACCAATAAATTATCATTTCCACAATAAAACAATGTTTATATAAAAATATTGATAGAATAATTTAAAAAATACTTGCAATCTATGAAATTCTTCTAGTACATAGCATACATAGAAAATATAACTAGGGAAAAAATCATCAAAATGAATTAAGAAAATTACAATTGTGAACTTTGCCTTCTTTGCATTCTAACCCTTACAAATTTTACCACTGTTTTCAAAATCAGCCTGATAAACAAAATTACAAATAGCCAGAGAAAGCCAGTGTTTCCAAAATATGTTTGTGGTATTTTTTTCAAAGTGCTATTATTAAATGTCAGATAATTGCTTATTCCAAACATAGCACTCAGTTGAGAATTATATTTTAAATTCTCAGAATTCAGTATCAGTTACAGCAAAAGACATGTAAATTTCAAGGCTTCAAGTAATTCTTGCTCTAAAATGTAACCAAAAACTTCCAGACATCAAAACATGGCTATGGTTAGGCTGCCTAGATGAGACCAATGCATCAATAGTTTTCCTACTGAGGCATTTTTAATTAGCTACGTTTTGCAGATATAAATAGGTACAATGGAGACATTTCCCAACTACTTTAGAGAACTGTAAACTCAGACACAGAATAAACATCTTGCCCAGGATCATACAAAGCAAAAATGAAAAAGTTCTGCTTTCTTTAGTATTAAACCTATTATTTAGCATCTTAGTGCCTCAATGCAAAAATGTCTCTACGAGATGCACTTTGCATGATTCACCCACTCCATGCACAGCCAGTAGAGAAGCAGCACGTTCAAGAGAACATTCTTGTTATAGGATTCCCTTTTTGTGATATTACAGTATCTTTAATCCAAGACAATTTCAATTTACCATTTGATAAATATCAAATGCTGACAAGAATACCTTCTGAACAGTACACCAGCATTTGTGAACACAGCAAGTCTATCTATAGTTCTCCAAAACTTTTAGTTTAGTCATGGAGAGAGATGTCCTTTTTTTCGTTGTTTTTCAAGCAAGAAGCAAAAGCCACAACTGTGTCCAAGAAGGATCTGAGAACTCCTGGAAAGTAGGCTGATACAGTCCTTTCACTTTAAATATAACCTCCCGACGAAACAAGCACATAATTGTTACTGAACTATACTACTTGCATCAGGCCACACATTGAGAGCCTGCTCTAGGTGAAGGAAGACATGCAGCTAGCTGTGTGGGAAACCTGGTCTTTAGAAGAGAGGCCTCTACAGAGACCTCCATGAGGTTACCTCTTTGGAGGTTAGACAATGGCACTTGAACAGGCTGAATGATGTCAACAGAACCCTTATGAGTTAGCTACAACTAGCTTGAAAGCCACAAGGTGAAATTAGTTTGCTCTGGCTATGACACATCATGCCTTGTTCTCCACAGTTACTAAAGAAGCCCTGCACTCCTTTGGCTATGATGATAGAAAAGGTTATTTTGTGAGAAAAATCACAAAGAAGCTTATTCTGATACTGTCTGAAAAAAGAAACAAGCCAATATTTTGTTGTTTAGTATTCCAAGTAATTTTTATTACTTACATAAAGTCAGGAATTTGCTCTGCAAAATGCATTTCACTTCAATGGTCTTATCAAAGACAGCTCAATTCTCTATATGTTTAGGGATAAAGAAAAAGTTCCAAGATTAAAACCCTCATGTCTCCTTTCACTTTTGGTTAGAATGTCAGGATTAGTCAATATTCCCATCCAGAAGGTACTGGGACTTCTTTAAATGCCTTTTTACAGACAGGTGCTCATCTGACCGATGATTTATTAATGACTGGTTACCTGGGAAACAGGTGGTTAGGTGCTCCATTAGTGCTTCTTGTGTGACTTGTTTTCGGGCAGAGTTCATTGCTGAGATGGCCAGGCAAAGGATTTCCCCAAGTGGAATAAACTGTGACTGAGTGATGGGAGACATGCTGATGGGTGATACATCACCTGTAAAAAGACAAAAGATGTGCAATGAAGCGTTTTGTTTAAAAATCGGCTCATAGGAGAAAGAGGTAGAGATACAGCTGGTGAAAATTCATTCAGAGATCTCTGGTTTTTGTACTGAGCTGGGGATAAAACCCTTATAATGGAGAAGCATCCATCAGCTTATTTCAAAACTTAAGAAACAGAGAAGTTTGGAAAATGGGAGATGTACACTATGGAGACACAATTTCTTAAAGGGTAAAATTGACAGACTCAGAAAAATGCCAATAAATTAGCACTCATGGTTGCAAAACCTCCTCTTAACATCCTACAAGGTAACTGCACAAACAGAATAATTGCAAATATTTCTCTGGACATAAAAGGGGAAATTTCACTTCCCTTTCAAAGTATAGATCACCCACCATTTCCATTTGATACAGTATTTTTAATGAATAGCAACAAAGATAAAAAAATTGTTGCTAAGTTAATGAATAACATTTAAACTCAGCTGACAAAGCACAGAACACTCTTCAGAGGCCCAAAAAGCAACAAAACACCTTAAGATTGATACCCTGAATAAACCTCTCCTGGATCTACATGTCAGATGTCTTTGTACAAACTATGTATTTTTTAGAAAAGAAGTTTTAACGGTTTCAGGATGGCCTGAATATTATGTTTGTTGTAACTTTTCTCATGTTGCCTTACAAACTATTCATTAACCTACAGTTAAAAAATAATTTAAAAATCTTAAAAGTTGTGGGAGGAACTACAATTTGACAATACTAGCATGAATACACATATACAAGCCCATTTTAACATACTTTATCCAAGTACATAAATCTTTGATTCTGCTCTGTAACTCTTCTTGAAGTGGTAACAGCTCCCCAGTGATCTCAAAGAGAGGAAATCAACAGGCTAAAATATTTTCCTTGCCAGTGGAAAAGGTGTCATAAAGAGTAACAGACAAAACAAGGGCACTTAAGTATGAATCCTATTTTGGCCACAGGTCACTCAATAGCCAGGGATTAAGTTCTACCTAAATGGCTTTGAAATGTCACAAAAATCATACTATTTCTGCTGTCACAGAGCAACATCTTGTAATTAAATAATGAATCAAATTACTAGAAATTAATTCAAATTCAAATTTTCATTCTCAATTCAGAAGACCTAATATTTGCCCCATTAATTCTGTATTCCTATTATGTCTATTAAACAAGAGCAGCAGCTTCTAAAATTGATTATCAAAATGCATTTACTCGGGCATTATGGTGGGAAAAAATTGGTGAGAGTAGTAAACTGCATAGCTGTCTCAGCAAGACCTATGAGCAATATTTTTCAATCACAAGCTCTACAATCTGCTCTATGGCAGTGATACACATTACCCAAGACACAAGTATGATTTAAAACAACACATTTGTGCTATGCTGTCTCCTGATTGCTTTTGCTTAATCAGGCATGACCAGATCAATGCTGCATTCCCTTCCCAGCACAGCAGCATTCCTCCCCCCTTCAACACAGTGAAGCCCAAGATCCTACTCATTCTTATCTCATCATGGAATTATAACCTTAAAATATAACATTCTCTGGACATTTTTTACTCAAATACACCGAAGAGTTCCTGCCACGTGCATTACAGACAATGGCAAAGAAGATGACACACAGCTTACAGGGAAACATGAGAGATATGCTTCCATATGACTTGGGAGCAACACCATTTGTTCCCTCATCATCTGAGTTCGGATAAAGAACCTCACAGTTGTTATATTGCTATTTACTAATAATTATGTCTGCTGTCAGTTTAAACTTGTTCATAGACAAATCTTTGTAATCAGCCACACATAAATTTACCAACTTTGATCACCAATCACCATACACTTTTTATAGAGGATCAGTTTCTTCAATTATTAGTTTCATGTCTAAGAAGCATCAGAATTAAGGTAAGAATTATACAGATTTAGCTAAGTAATTTAAGAAACTACTGTCTTTAACATAAAGATTATGTGTCATGGGTATCCTTGTGAGAACTATTAAATTAAGTTCAGTGCAATGTCACACAGATTGGCATATATTGGCCACAGCTGAGCTTTAATCTCATCAAGTCCAGAGGGCACTGAAATTGGCTCTCTGGTGTCCTGGTTTTGCCTGGGTCAGAGCAGCTTTAAGGGAGTCCAGGTAAAGGGCAGCAACTTCTTAATTGTTCTATCTGTATCATCAAAGACCTGGCAATTTCTCAAACCTAAGCAGCCTGGCAGGAGTATCCCTGTGCCTGTTCCCAGACATGCACTCTCACTGCACACAGTGCCTGCACACAGGTGCCAGGATGGGAAAGCAGGAGGAAAACCTCTTTCTTTCCCTTGCATGGGAATGATCCATTCACAGGTAACCAGAATGATACTTAGGATGTAGAGAAGGGGCCATAATACTATAATCAGCTTCCTGGAGTGGGAAAGGGACTCAAGGAGTTTTATACCTGAACCTTTCCTCTGCAGCCTTGTAGCTGCCCCCAGAGGGATGCTTGGACGAGAACTCAGAAACCAACTGCCCTGCTTATGCCCAGGAGCAGCCCATCCCTCTCCCCTGACTGCCAAGAGCCTGCAGAAATCCACCTCTGAGATCACTTCCAGTCAGGACTTGTTAACTTAAAACTGGCTAAATACAAGCTAAGAAATAATAAAATTTGCCTGATTTTAGTAACTTTGCACAGTTCTTCCTTTTAAAGTAGGCCTTCAGCTTGGAATTGCTGTCTAGGTTAGTGAGCAGAAAACATTCAGTCTGTGCTGAATTAGACCCCCTGACAGTAGGACTCTTGTCACCAGGAACAAGCCAGGAATTTCCACTGAAATACTAACTATACTTCATATAACTCCTCAATACGAAACATTTAGTATTGATTCCTTAATATTAACCCAATTTCTAGAACAGCATGTTATAGTTAGTATACCAGGGTAACACACATCCTGCTTGCAAATATTTGGGAGCTTGACAACCATTTAATTTACTACGAAGATTACTATAATTGCCTATAAAATAATAACTTAAGTGGCTTTAAATGAAATAGAGATGTTCAAAAAACATTGGCTTATGTGAGGGCTTTTCTGGTTTGTAAGGGACTGTCATGAGTTAAGCCTTATTCTTTTCCACTGAGAGCTCTTCAGCCCTCTTCACTATGACAAGGAAACTGTCGTTTCACCTCTGTCGTGACAAAATGATCTCCATAGCTTGTTCTTCATAACTGGCTGCTGGAGATAGTTACTAGGTCTTGTTTAAAAAGGCTAGCACATATTTTGAGCAGACCTAGTGATAGAAAGCCAAACTCCCCTCACTCAGGGAAGGTCTAATTTGCCAGATTTTATCTTGTCTGTCCTGTGGCTCTGGGAAATCACAAACTCTGTGGTTATAGTTAAGTCAGCGAACTTCTTTGATGAACAGCAACAGCAAATATCTTGCATCTATGAGATAATGTAATACATTAAAATCAATTACACACATAAATACTGTTAGGCTGTTGAACAGAAGGTTTACTATGACTTCTTTAGGAAAGATCTGCTCAAAAAGAAGCAAATATGCTTTTCCTAATTTTTTGAAGACCACATCACTTACATAAAACATCTAGCATATGGCTCCTGTTAGCTGTGACTGATGCTTGTCTCAAGCAGCTTTCTTTTGAAATAAAATTACTAGCCTCAACTTTCATATGTTTGTGTTCCGAATTAAATGAAAACTGGAGCTCAGAGAGCAGTTTTCACCAGCTGACTGTATGTTTTGTTTAAATATAAGAAATATACATGTATATATAACTCCAGCTCTGTTTCTGCAATGTCTTTCCAAACCTCTCTCTCTTAAAAAAAAAAAAAATCCTAGACGTATTGTATTAAATGACATTCAATTTTAAAGAATGCCTAAGCACATAAGAAACAGTGAACAGGAATTGTACTCATTTATGCCTTGGGGATTTGTATTGCTAGCCTGGAGGAAAAATTATTTTTATTACTTAGAACAAAAGATAATGTAGAACATAAAATAAACACTTAGCTCTTACATAGCACTTTTCTTCAGTGGTTTTCAAACACTCTGAAAAACTGGGAACCATAACTATCCTTAACATACAGATGAGAAATAGATGGTCAAACATATCTGGGAATAAAAATTCCCACATCCTGAACCCATATGTGCCAGAACCTTTCCTATGCTATGAAAAGTTTGTCTCTTGTGTCTGTTCTCTGCAAGTCTGGGTAACACCATTTCGAGAGAAAATGAGGCAGACTACATTCTGTACCATGTATCAGCAATTACCTATCAACTACATGACAGATTTTTTATTAGTGATTCTACTGCTGGAAAGAAGTGACCTGGAAGTCAAACTCTTTGTCTCATGAACTTTGCATGAAGATTACTTGAAAAATCATCTCTTGACTTACAAATGGAAGCAATTCAGCACAACCATTGTAAATGAATTAAAGAAATTACAGTGCAAAATCATACTATATTAGAATTTATACACCCTTATTTCTCTGAAATAGGGAGGAGACCCTCTGATTTACACTCTGCATCTTGTGAAGTACAGCAAGTCAAAGCCCAATTTAATTTCTTCAGATTCTCAACACCTTTTTAATCTTTTGTTTCTTATGGCTCAAGACAACCTTTATACATAATTTTTAGCCTGGTTTCCACAGAAAATGAGGCTTGCACAATCACAATCTGTGCATTTGTATGTGTCAGGGAGATTGAGCCTCACTAGAGAAGAGTAGTGATTCTAAAACAAGTGTTTGCTACACATTATATCTATACAGAGCTTCAGGCATAGCAACCTCCCACTACATAGGACAGAATCCAGTAAAAAAACACTTGACAAGGGAAGTCTGACTTTTGCTGCTTACAGAACTACATTATTAGTCAGAAAACATCAAGCTAGAGCACAGGAACTCTATGGCATCTCATGATTATAGTGGTTGTTGCAACAGAAATCCCCTACAAAAATTTTCTGCCAACAGCCTGTTCTCATCAACACTTGCCTATGATTTCACCCTGGGAAG
Organism: Chloebia gouldiae; assembly: GCA_003676055.1. Lineage (NCBI taxonomy): Eukaryota > Metazoa > Chordata > Aves > Passeriformes > Passeridae > Chloebia > Chloebia gouldiae. The sequence continues at coordinate 16,824,555 of QUSF01000005.1, read as the reverse complement.
AATTACAGATAGGTAATTTTCTAACAAAACTACTTGTAATGGGCAAAGGAGGGCCTAGAGTATTATTTTTTTCCCAATAATACTGAATGTAAAAAGTCTCTTCTAGGAAAAGTACACTTTGAGATTTACTTAATGAAGGGACAGATGCTGAAGAACTTACATGTCTGGCCTGAGCTGTACAATTATCCCTTTTTGCCCCAAACCCCAACTTGACTGAATTATGCTAATTAAAGAATACTTTGTAAGTAGATTCACAACAAGGATATAAAATTTCCATTTTAAGTTAGACATTCCCATTTGACTGAACAAAAGGAGGAAAAATAAGAATATGCAGATTTCTTTGGTATTAACCAGACTACTGTGAAGTACCTTAAATCTGCACTAGCATGCTTACACAGAAAAGATCACATTTCTCTGACAAAATCAGAAACAAAGAAAATGAGAAGAAATGTTGCTTGTGCTGTTTCCAGACATAGCCTAAATCCTCCTTTTAAGCTACATTTCCTGGAGTATTTTATGAAAAGAGCTGCAGGTTGTTTTTACTGGACAGATATACATATTAGAGGACTGTTAATAACAACAAAAAACACATTAAATATTTTTCAATTTATTCCTGTTTAAGAGCAGCTTAAACAAAGACTCAACAAATGCAGTAGTACATTCATTCACTAACAAGCAAGTTCCTTCTGCATCTCTGAAATGCACACCCACCAAAATAAATAATGAATACTTCCAAGAATGTGACCACTCCAAATCTACACAGCCTGAAGAAAACACATCAAACTTACTATACCAATATAACAAAACTAAACAGAGTTCTAGTTCGTTACTAGTTATTAACTTCAACTGTGTAAATTGATATTTTTAATCATTCAGACCCAGCTAAAATCAAGATCTCCAGTTTCACCAAGTGGCACCAACTTTCAGAAACAGGTGCTAAATTACCCACAGTCAGCAGACTCGTATTACAGGCATTCATCCTGTGTATTTCCTGTGATTTAATTTTCCTTTTCTTTGTTCATGTCCCGTGGCCAGCTGCCTCCTGATCCAAAGTGATATCCCAGCACGTGTTACAACTATGATCATAAAAAGTTTCTGCTGGAGCATGGAACTTTCCCAGAGGATTCAGATGAGGAGATTGCTGTAGCATTGCTTATCCTGGGAAGGAGGTGTGGGGGGACTGTGTTTTTTTAATATATTGTGTGCTTTAGAATGTGTTTTCCCAAACAATATTTTTCAAATGCATTTTTTAATAAATTTCCATGTCTATATTCCTGGCACACAATATATTAAAAAAAGGGGACTTACCTGAACCCCTATGGTCTGGTTCCATGCTCCAGTACAGTATCCAGAGAAGCTGTGATGTAACAACAATGTGCATATTGGGGCTTTATATCACTGTGGAAGCTGGCTGAATGCAGCATAGGTCAGTGCCACAGGACCTGAAAGAAGAAAAACAAAGCATGCTTTTAGGTATTAATATGCTGAACACCCACCTCTTAAAGCAGGAAATAGGGACATACTGAAGAAAAAAATGCAGTTACCTATGTAGGTCCACTGAGAGGAACACTATTTCACACAATTCTCACGTAAGCATGAGAAATAAATGGTTAAGAAATTACAAAGGAGGTGGAGAAGAATCTAAAAGGGACTACAAATATAACTCCCACACAGTGTTTTACAAACATCTCTCTCTCTTTGCCCTTTTTCCATGGAATGGCTGAAATCACGTTCTGATACCACCCCCTGTTCCAAAGGCACTCACAGTCTTTGCAAAGCACCTCTCCACTGCAGTGCCTCAGGATTCTGCAGTGTCACTCCTCTTCTCCCTGGCTCTCTGCAAAGTGAAGTCATAGGAATGGATCAGCCAACCTGACTTCTCACTACCCTGCCCAGAATCCTTTGTGAACTGAAATGAGTCATCGCTCTGAAAAAATCCACAGCGCAATGTTCCAGGTTTCTCCCTGTGTCTGCACTGGCTTCTTTGTCTTTGAAATGAAGTGCCTATGCTTCTGGAACAGTGCCCAGCTGCACTGTACAGGATAACAAGCCAGCCTTCTCATTAAGTGGACAAGAAGGCTATTTACATGCATTAGCACAGACAAGTTAAAGCTTTAACCCTCTAGTCAAGATAAAAAAAATCACCCCTAACATATCTTCTTGATGTAAGGCACATCTCCCCCTTATACACAGAAACAAATGCACAGACATATGTGGGCATTCAGATACTTACACAGACCAGTATTTTCTTAAGCTATTCACTATTTTTCATGACACTTACCAGTTTTAGGTCTATTAATTAAAAAGAAAGATTTACTATTTTGTCAGTCCTGAAGAATGCTGCAGATCTAAATGTAACTCTGAAGCAGCTCTGCTGTACACTAGATCAAAGTTGTGCTGCTGTGAATTGTTAATCAAAAAATTAGAAGCAGTGGACAAGTTCTTGTAAGCTTATTTTTCATTATTCCATTCACCGTTTGGGCTTAAAAAAAGGTGAGCCCTGAAACCATGCCAGACAGAAAATGCCAAACTGTTCCAAGTGCCGAGGGCCAGCAGAGCTGCTTCAGCTTCTGCTACCACTGACAAAGAAGGTAATGCTCAGAACGAGGTCACTGTGTCAGGATCTCACTCCCAGTGCTAGGTTTTCCTTTACTTGGTGAGGATATGCTAAGGTAAAGTATCAGGAAAACACAGAATAGGAATATTGTATGAGACAAGAGACAGATGCTGCTGTTTCAGAGGAACATTTTTAGTTGTTCTGATTTTCTTTTAAAAGAAGGAAACACTTAAAATTGCCTTTACTGAAAAAGAACTATTTCTAGTCATGACTTAATCATCAAAATCAGACCACTATGCCAAAATGGAGGTCCAAAAGGAAAAACGTAGTTATGCCACAAAGCACTTCTTTAAAGGTTCCTGCATTCCATGCATTCTGGAATGGTTTGAAGCATAGAAGGCACATAATCCATAAAATTTTGGAACACAGCACTTTAGGATTCACCTGTGCTATGCTGGAATAGGCAGCTCTCCTATGTGTTTCACCAGATGAACACAACAGGTGCTTAGAACTGAATAAAATACAAAAGTCACTACCTCTCTGGCCCTACAACCCTGGAAATGAAAGAGTCCAACCAAGCCTAAAACAGCTTTACAGAATTTTTGCATTCTCTGGAGCCACAGCATCAGCCACAACACCTCTAATGAATCCAGCTTGACATTCATAACGTTTTGGGTCCCCTAGGATTGTCCTTCAGAAACTCTGGTTTGTCTGCTAAGTACATACCCACTTTATAGCAACAAAACCCACTCCATGAAGAAAAAATAAAAAGTGAATTAGAACCATAACTTATTGAAAGAAAAAACAACAGTTCCAATCTTCTTCCCCTTTGCACAACTGTCACACAAAGCTAAATGGGCTCATGCATGCAGCACTGTTTTCACAGACATGTACAAGTTCTTGATGCAGTAGTCTTGCAACTAATACCAAAGTTAAAACACTGGCAGAAGAAAGCTAAAGGTAATACTGCAGCCCAAGTACCTATTCTCTCTACCAAATTTCTCTAGCACTTGAACCCATATTATATGCTCAGCATCAACTCAAGTATTCTGAACAGACTGATACAACTACAAGCTCTTTCAGTGAGACAATTCCTCTTGTATGTGTGATGCCTATGGATACCTGGAATGCACCAAGCACACACAGACATCTTGTGTGCATGCACCTGGACATTCCTTTACTCAAATTCATCAGTTTACAGCACCATTACACAGCCCTTTAAGCAGTATTAACAACAGCAAGAACTATCTGATACCTCAAACATAGCAGAGAGCAAAAGTGGAAGACCAGCAGTGGGGAAAATATAACTGAGAAGGTTTAGAAGAGCTTAAGTTGATGGACAAACCAGTGCTGCCATCATCAGTGATGTTACAGCAGCATGGCCTCATAGGAGGAAGGCATACCACAGGCATTCCCCATCCAGGGCAGATGCTCTGTTCCTCCATTCCACATCTCCCCCCACAGCACAACAGAGGTTGGTACTAAAACAAAAGCTGCCTTATTGATAGCACACAGTACAAACACACCACATACTTCTCTCTGTATAACTCCATGCATGCATGTGCATCCAAATATACCAGTACAAAATACAGTATAGCCTAATATCAATCTTGATCACACACTGAGGAAGCAGATGATGTAAAAATCCCAATTTCTTTTTTTGCACACAGTCCCTTTGTCAAACTCCACATTAGTTTGCATGTATCTTTCAGTCCTCGCAGGTCAGGGCCTGGGATTCCCCTGCTTTGCCACAGCGCTTTCCTGATCACTAGAGGGAAACTCAAGAGATGGAAAGGAATATGCTAAAATGGGAACACACACGCGCACAGACCCATGATAACACATGAGAGAAAACAAAAAAGCTTAAAAAAGAACATGGTCAAAAGAAGCCAAGAAGGTTATCAAGGGTGAAAGTCTGTCTCGCCTGTACTAGTTACCCAAACTTCAGTGGCTAAAATCAGCCATCAGTGCTCACCAATTGTAGCTGCAGAGACCATGGTCATATACCACAGGATCATAGAATATTCTGAGTTGGAAGGGACCCACAAGGATCATCAAGTCCAACAGTAGTAAACAGCTCATAAAGAGACCAAACCTGCAACCTTGGTGTTATTAGAACCATGTTCTAACCAACTGAGCTAATTTCACTGTTGGTCATCATGACCACCTCTACAAGAATGAACTTCACAAAGCAGGAACCACCCAGACACTACACTAGGAACACAGCCCAGGAACCCTGTGGCCTCAGAAGAAACTGGATTAGGGAACACCAGAAAGGTACCAGTTTATACTTCCATTTCTTTAGGAAATCTCTTAATACTAGAAATTTTGACATATTAGTGCTCCGCTAACAACAACTTACTTGCAGTATGCTAATAAGTTCCGCTTGACTTACCTGAACAAATCTCCTGGTTCTCTAAGAAATCACAAGAGGAAACATGATCAGGGTATTAAGTTCACCAAAATCTCAACAAGTAATGCCCATCTGTTTCTGTGCTAATGTTGTCTAGGAGCTAAATATCCTTCCTCGTTTTTTTCTTACTTCTGCTGCTTACACCCCAGTTTATTAGCAGAGAACACACCTCCCCTCCTTCAGATCTCAGATCACTGGCTTTTAAAAATCACACTCTTCTAGTGTTCTTTTGTATGTCTGTCCTTCCTGTCCCTTTAATCTGGTTAGAGGACTCCTCTACACTTTACCTTACATAACTTTCCTTTAAAAGTAACAACCAGAATTCTGCACCATATTCTAGTGTTCCAGCTAACCTCCCACCTGCATCAGAAACTGGAATTTCCTTACTTTTAGTATACCTTATACCCTGCTTTTTTCCCCACAGCTGTATTTTATTGGTGGCACACTGTCACCCTACAAAAGAGCAAGCAGTTCCAGTTAACCTTTTTATGCTGACTGCAAGTGAGTTTGAAGCAAATATTCCTAGGTTTAACTCCCAAGACCAAGATCTTCAACAGCTCACTCTGTGGATATGATTAAGGGTCTTTGATCATCCATTTCTTCTCAGCTGTTATCCATTTCTAAGCATGTCTGCTTACCACATTCTAAAAAAGAATCTCAAAACCTAAGACCAAAAATAAACAATGCTTCAAGTGTTACCTAATGTAGGACAGAATCATGATCCAGTGTGACACTTGCTAATACAACCACCCAGGAACAGCATTTGAATGAAAACATCAAGTCTTAAACCAAGGCAACCAATACAACTCCCTCCCTCAAAAAGCCCACTAGGTAAAACAATTGTGCCTTTTTAGAATTCAACTACTAAACGAGGCTTCTTTAAATTATAGCTCACTGGAAAGTATGTGATATTTTAAACTACACAGAAGAATTCTGTAACATATTTTGTCGCTAGGACAAAATGAGAAGGGAAAAGGGTTTGGGGCTTTTTCGTAGAAATCTGCTATTATCAAATTAATTTGACCCATGTTAATGCTATATTGTAATCAACCACACCAACACCCCACCCCCTCAAAAACAAAGCCTGCCTGTTCTCTGGCAGCAAACACAAGGAAAGATAGAAGCATTTTAAAAGCTGACACTAGAGGAGGTTTGGCAAGAGACAGTAAGCAAATGAGAAACAAAAGAAACAAAACCCAACAAACGAAGATAAACCTAGATGTATTCTTATAGAAATTTTAAAAACACAGATAAAAATACTCCTTTCCAAACACTGCTGAAAGCATAAAACACGGCTGTTGAAGGTCTTAACAACATGTTCTTCACTATCCTCTTAAGTTTAGCCAGTACACATGCAGTGTGGCTGGAGATGCTGCAGCAAACATTCAGCAAGAATCTAGTCAGCAGAAAAAATTCTTGAAAGGTGAAGTGATAATTAGCAACACGGCCCAAAGACATAGTGCACTCTCTCTCATTTATATTGACTGCTGTAACCATTAAAAGATTTTTAGCCCAAAGACAGTACTGCAGTGGTTACAGCTTTTCAAACCAATAGTGATGACTGGCAGATAACATCAGGTTAAAATAAGAACTTGCAACACTGAACACAAGTCCCATGGTACTGCAGCAGCCTTTAACAGCTCAGTTTTTCCTGGCTAGGAGAGAACTGATGAAAAGGCCAGGCATGGAATCAATTAAATTAGTGCAAAAGTGCTTTTAAAAAGAAAAGGTTATATGCTCCAAAGACTTAGCAGTTGAGAGTTTACTGGGTCATTTTTTTCCCTGTGGTTGAGAGCAGAGTTTTCAATATGGCTGGAGTGCCTTTAAGAATATGTACTTTAAAGTGAAATTGAAATATTACCCCTCAATACATGAAGAAGTTGTATTAGTATATTCTTCCTTATGCTCTACCTGCATGAGGTAGATGCAATGACCCTTGCTCCCCACAGTCGTTCAAAATTCTTTCAAATTCTGTCCTTTGGTCTCACCTGTGTGGGGATTAGCTGTGAGGATGGGAACAAAGGAAATGCCATGGCACAGCAGTTCAGCAACTCACCAAATCTGCTGCCTTCTTCATGCTCACCAATCATCTTACAGAGGAAGCATTAGAAATCCAACTGCACATATTACCACCAGTGTATACTGCACCTTAAAAGGAAATGCTCTAGTTCCAGACAGAAACAGTTCTTTTGAGATCCTCAGGGACTGGCATATTTTGATTTTTTATCCCAATGAGTATAACTATAAGCAAATGCAGCAACCAAAACCTACCTCTCCAAATAAATGACAGTACCTGGAACCAGGGGTTCCCACAATTAAACAACGCGCTGGATGAAATATTTCCTCCTGTCCATTTCACAAATCTTTTACTTTTGAATCTGAGAACTTATTTACAGGAAGTTTTACTAAACTAAAACCTACAACAGATGTTTTACTACTGTTAAAACAGTAATACCTCTCTACCCGCGGCTCTACTATTTTTAAATGAAATTTTCTGAAATCTGAAAATTGCCTTGTACATGAGCCATAAACCAAACACAGTATCCAAAAGGATAAAATTACCAATTTCACAGAATAACCTCTCTCGCATGACTTCTGACATACCTCCTCATTTATAGTCGTAAGTTTAGACTTTTAATTACCACTCCTGACTCATCTAACACATTCACCACTAACTCCAGAAACATGCAGAGACCATGCTCCTAAAAAAAGCACAAAATTTAACAAATTTAAGCACTATTTTGTCAGTGCCCACTGCACTGCTTTATACTAGTGCTGATGTCACTACTCTGCAGAATTGCTCAGCTGTTTCACTCAGCTGTCGCTAGTCCCTTCTGAAACCCTCCTCAGCAGTCTTAATGAACCTGAACAACTGCGATCTGACAGACAGGGTTACCACTTCATTATCCATTCCATCCTTCAGATTTTTCATATAGCTATTAAACACCAAACATTTGGTATTGATTTGTGCTGCATAAAGCACGATTAACCATTTACAGGGTCCAGAAGTGGCCATCCTTCTTTTTTCTCTCCTTTGTATACTAAACTGAGCTTGACAAGACTTCTCTTTTGGACTTTCACCAAGCATTTATAAAGCACTAGAGCGTGGAGTTCTTGTGCTCCCTGAGTGTTGCTATGACCCATTTTTCTGAAAGATGAGAGCACATAAAAATAGTTGTCTCTTTGCCCTCTTAGGCAGTATAGAGAGACCTAAACTGGGATATCAAGGCTAGATTCCTGAGATGATCTCAGGAGCTGATGATGATCTCACCTTCAACTGAACTAAACCAAAAGGCTAGCAAAAGGGGATTCAAGATAAATTTTTTAATAGATTTCACAAGTAACCACAGGACACAGTGAGAAAAAAATAATGTATCAAAAAATGTTGAAATCAAATAATAGAGGACACATAAACTCAGTCTCTGAATTACTACATTTTATGCTCAAGCAAGATAGTCATTTTCTAACACACACTGAAACAACAAAGTAAGTAATTCCTTGTATCTTGTCACCATGTTGTAATTCCTTACTCCTGGTCATAAGAAGAAAGGCCTTATAGTTACCACTATATTCTTTCAACAAGCAATCTCCACAGGCAGTACTTTAACTTACCCAGATCTTACGGGCCTGAGGGCACTTTCTACTTAGGTAAAAAAATGTCTTGGTCAGAACCAGAGCTTGAGAAGGCTCTCTGCTGCAAAAGCATTTCTGATTATCAGTAAACATGGCACTGCACATGGTGAAGGGGATGGTACATGCCCCTCTCTCACCTGGCCACCCGCTTTGTGAGGCTGGAACTGCAGCACAGACCAGAAACTTCTACAGGGGATGCAAGTAATTCTGAATGCACTTTTTGAAACCCCTGCTGCTCTTCCCATCTGAATAACTACAGGCTTTAAAGAGTTTATATAGAGGCTACCTAAAGAAAAACCTAGGCTATTAAAGATTGCATTAGCAGCAGCAGAAGAAAGGAGAGAAAAACAAGAAACAATATAAGAAAGAGACAATACAGGAAAGGTTAAAAGGAAACGTGAGCAAAGAGCTGGTTTTTGTTTGATTCTTAAAGCAGGCAATGCAACAGCTGAGATGTTACTTCTGAAAGAAGACTGGTTAAAACAATCTAAATGCTTAGCACAGCTAAATGGAAGCAGAAATAATAACCAAATGCTAAGAAATAAAATTAGTATCTCCAGCCATAGGAAGGCTGGGGAAAAATAAGGATCTATGGAATTGCTGAAATAAGCAAAGTGGGAATGGCTGCATGTATCACTGAAGAAATAAGTGAACAAAGGTCAGTTGTTTTGTGACAGCTGATCTGCATGTGCTTTGCATCTACTTGGTGCTTGCCTTTGTTTTGTTTTCTGGCCTGACCTTCACGCCCTCCACACAAAGGATTCAGTGAAAGCCTTCACTCAAAGTCTCAATTAAAAGCCCAGAAGAACAAATGTATCTTGTGCTGCAGACCCAAGCTTGAGCCCAGGTGCCAACGACCCAGCAAAGGCAGCATCCCCAGCAGAGCACCAAGATCCTGCCAAGGGTACCTACATATTACTACACTGCCTCGGAAAGAGCCCTCCTCCTTTCCCAGTGTCTGGAACAGACAGAATAGCTAAAAAGGAACATTTAGCTTCATATCCAAAAGGCTGCTTCTAAGCTTTTATGATGAAAGATCAAAGCTAGGGGAAGGGTGGGAGCTTACAGGACAGTCAAGAAAGTTGAGAGTAAATTAGTAGTGTGCATGCTAATAAGTCACAGATACAACATCACTAAGGGAGTATGTTAATGGTTTGGGCAGTTTGAACAGAAACATGTGAAAGCAGTTCAGCATGTCATCACCAATAATGTCTTTAGAAGTGTTCTGCTGCTTTATGAGCAGCTCTTAAAAACACACATGCATGTGTAGTTTCATACAAAGATGGTGTAAACCACAAGAACTTGAAAATATAAGGCTACCCAAAGGGTGTCATGCATGGTCTGCAAAGCCTATGCATAATGCGTGTGAATTTTTGCTATTTCATTTCTGGTACTGCATTTAACTGAGTTATTCCAACATGGATTTGTTATGCAGTATCCAGTCTGACACATGCTCGGAACATAATTTGGAGAACATCTGTAAAACAGGGATAAGATGGAAACTCACCTCAGGGCTTTGTTCTAAAAGACTAATTTACTGTCAGAACTATCTTGGTGTAACTATACCTATGTAAATAGCCATTTATTATGGAGTACGAGTGTTTTGTTTAACCTGATTTAGCTTGCACAACTTCCAGAAGTTTTACCAGTGGGGTTGGTAGTCCATGCACAACGATCCTGCTAAATTCATCTGCGTGACCTTTTGTATCATGCATAAAAAGGTGGAAGTTAAAAACTGAATAAACAATAGTAAAAATAAAATACTAATTTTTTTACAGGCAAGCATACGTCTTCCTGTTGTTCAATCATATGATCATGATGCATTCAAAAACTAAATGTTTAAACAAATGAATTAACTTTCTACTAGTATTTTTTTTTTCTGGGTTCTGATAGCTTCAGTCTTCAAGAGTACATAACCATTGACATTTAGAGTCGCAAGTACTATTTCTGTAACATCTTCCTGTTACAGAAAAAGGCAGAGATAGTAAAGGAGCCAAATATGGCTTCTATTGCCATATGTTGTTTCTAATAGTCGCAGCTTGAGTTTCAAACCTGATGTGGATTTTCATTTCTCTTTATCTCCATTGAATGCTACTGTACTATCAATATTTCTTAAAATCAAGACTTACTGGGAAGCCTAATTTTATGCAATCATTTCTGGAACTTGGCACAGAAGCTCAAACTCAAATGTAAAAAGAATCCAGGCATGTAAGACATCTGGAAATACCTGGAAGTCTTGGACCCATCTCCTTCACACTTCAGTTTACAAACAAGAGCCTAAAAGTCTACTTTAGGGCACAGAGGTTTGGATGTGATTTACATTCTTTTGCCTTGCTCCAGATAAACATTTTTTGATAGAAGTTTTGATGTAATTACTGTTTCCAAGAAAAGTTTGCGAGTTATAAAATCATATTCTTAAGAGTTATAGAGAGTTCTTGCTTTTAGAGAGTATAATTCTGGTATTATTCGTATCTTTGGAGATTGAGGATACAAAAGCCTAAAGTAGCTTCCCAGTGACAGTTTTCTTCCTTATAACATAACTTCTTTCAAGGGTAAAAATTACCTTGAAAACATAATCACCACGTATTTTCCGCTCGCACGCAGCCTCTGATCATCTCATTCATCACCTAGGTAGACAGACATTATGCAATTCTTTTTGCCAGATACTGCTCCTTAGGAAGCACTTGCAGAATACCAAAAGATTATTAACTGCCCCCTAGGCCTCCAGGGTGGGTCATCTTCAACTATGGCTTCCACCAACAGTGAAGTCACAGCGTTGGCTTTCTGATATCACAGCATTCTCTGCAGCAACAGCCTATGAGGCCACAAATAAAGGATTAACACTTTGTTGCGGGATTAAGGGAACTATGAAGTTGATCTGTCAGGAGATAGGTTTTACTCTAAATAATGGGCCTTAGGAGAATGCTGAAAATAAATGGGTTGTAAATTGTCTTTGTCTGGCATACATCCTTTTTTCAATAATAGTGTAAAATACGGTATTGCTTTCATTAACAGCTCCTAAGTAATGGAATGATCTGCAGGCTACCTCCTAAGCTATTATATGGGAGATGAATTCTGAAACATCTTTCATACCTTTGGACTCCTCAGTCATTTGATTTTGCAAGTGTAGACATCAGTCAGACCACTCTCCTCAAGGGTCTGCTGGTTAGTTTATTCACAAGCATTCAAAGCTAGTAGTACGTTTCAGAAAGTGTCTAGAAAAAAAAATACAAAAGGAAGTCTGGAAATATCTGCTGGGGGAAGGAGGGATAAAAGGAAGGGAGATACCGGATCACAACAGACTTACCACATTATTCACAGAAATCCTATGGCAAATGCATGCTTACAGATGCAGACTTTTCCTATATTTTTGAAGTAATTACCCACTTTTCTAGATGCCTGGAAACTCAGGCTGCCCCATGTCTGGAAACTAGCTACTATATGCATATAGTCCTATTTCGCATGTGCAGCAGGTCCAACACATCAGGTGTACTATATATGCATAATTTATCCCTCAGGGACTGTCCCAGATTTTAAAATTAAGATCTAAAAATCCTAAAAGAGACTGGCTTATAATTTTCAGTCTGACCTGTGATGCAACCAGTACAAGCAATTGTACAGTGTGAGAGTATCTTGTAACTTCAGGAAGATTCTTTACTAAGGCCCTACAGGAGGTGGAAGGAGATACTTCCAGCACTATGAGTGTAGGCACTAATACCAATTTCCCTTCTAGAACTGGAAGAGAATATTGGACAGATTTGCAGCAGCTGATCAAGGCTTCACCTAGAGTCTCATCCACCAGTCTGGAAAATTTATATTTCCATTTTCCAGTAGGACAATATAAAAAACGTCGAGAAAAAACAATACAGACTGACTGACCAGATGTTTCACAATGTTTTAAATAGGCGTTGAAATTTTGCCCTTCAGCAGTACCAATAAAGAACCTCAAAGGAAGAGCTTAGATAGACCAGACTTACTCGCTTTGCCACTGAGCCCTGCAGCTTTCTGGGGCTGTCAGGAGCGGCCGGGCTGAGCCGTGCCGTGACACACGAACCACCGCGCTCAGCAGCGACGCTCGGCCTCTACCAGCACCGCCACTGCTACGGGCCCGCTGCAGCCCGGCCGGCCCAGGCCAACGCCGAGTACCGGGGCAAGGCACCGCCCGCGCCTCCCGGGGAAGCGCCGCCCGCCGCCCCGCGCTGCTGGCGAAGCCTTTAACGCGCAGCAAGGCGGGCAACCGAGCCAAACGGAGAAGGCCCGCCCAGCCCGGCCCGGCCCGGCCCGGCGGCTCCCGGGCACCGGGACGCGGCACCTCCGGCAGCGCCGAGGCGCCTCAGCCCGCCCTCCGCCATGGCAACGCGGGGCCGCACACCTCCCATCCCGAACCCGTCACGGAAAGCTGCCATCGCTTTAGGCTCCCCGAAACAGCGAGAAAAAGCAGCATGCGCCTGGTCGGAAGACGGGACGTTACTCCCACCTTCGCACGACATTTTCAACCAAAAGCCAGCAGAGTGTTCTCTTCTACAAAGGCCACCCACGCCCCAGCCATTTTGGATGCATGAGCAACTCCCACAGGACATGCACCCCTGTGAGCTGCTGCTGCTTCAGGAACCGCCAAAATCCCGCAGAGGGAGAACTCAGGAATATAAACAGAAGAAGGGGGGTTTTGTTGATTGGTTTATTTGGCCTGGAGGCCGGGGGGCTTTGTGTTTTTGTTCGAGGCTGTTAATTTACATGATGGTAAAGCAGATTTCCATCCCATTAATCCACAAACGCTCTGTCCTGACAAGAAACCCTGGGGTTGGTACTCCAAAAAAGCACTACAGGCACGAAAACACCTTTGCCTCCCTGAGGGCAATGGTGTGATGGGATGAGTGCTGCTGATGCCAGAAATAAATCTGAACAGACTAAATCCACCTCCCACTTCAAAAGTACTTCAGAACACCCATCAAGTATTTTCTGCAACTTTTCAATTCAACATGGCTTCATGACTGATCCAAGGTTTTTGCTGTTCTGTTTTTAGCATTTAAGGGGATCAAAGGACCAGCACCAAAATGCTCCTCTCTGGCTGCTATTGAGTACAATCTGAACTTGTGCAAAAACTTCAGCTGATTAGCCACCTATATTTAGAAAGAAGTTATTGTCTAAAAGGGCAAAAAGACCCACTGCCTCTATTTTTAATGGATGCAGAAGGTTCTATGACCAAAATATGGTTTGTCAAAACAGTGATCAGCACACATGCTAAAAACCACAGCTATAGAGCAAATTGAAAGCTAAATCAAACCACATGGTCCATCTCCCTTGGTTTCATCAAAAGCAAGCAGGAGAATTAGTTTATGAAGGCAAATCACAGGGTAACAATAGGTGCCTCCTGTGGATCCTGAGGATGAATTTGAACTTCACTCTGAACCTGGGCTGAGGGCTTTCTTCACAAATGTGCATCTTGATTTTTATCTCATTTACCATCTCATGGTCCTCAGGCATCAGCAACATACACAGCCTAACCACACCTAGCTGATGGATATTTAGAAGAAAGCTGAAGCACTATTACAGTCATAGTAATTTGGTGTTTGGGACACAGCTGGGCAAACGCTGGTAAGACACGGGAGGTATTTGCAGCGTGCTGTGGTCAAGAATCAGCACCATGACCTCATCCTCCTCCAGAGCTCAGGCACAGAGGGACCTGAGATCAGACTAGCAGCCAATTAACCACTCATTTAGCCTGAATTTCAATATTCCTCTCTTTATAAGCTTATCCATTGTTTTAAGTACTTAAGGAAGATGCACAAGTTGTGCTTTAATGCACACATTAAAGCACAAATGCTTTAATTCCAAACTTTGACATACAAACCACTACTGGAGATGAGGTGAACTAAATAGAATCTTTCCACTTGAGCAATGGATTATAAAGATCAAGAAGGTAACTCAGCAGAGTAATACCAATTTTGAAAGGCAATTGCCAACCCCTCCAAGCAAGACTGAGAACTACCTGATGGCAGCAGAAGTGCTAGGATCTCCCTCACCCTGCAACTACACACTGGAAATGCACAAACTATCCAGAGGACCACTGGCACTGCCCTTTCATAATAAATGAAGAGCTGAGTGGGAAAAAAAAAACAAAACAACCAACCAACCAACTCCTCTGTAAATCCAATTTCCCCACGCCAGGCAGTATAGAAGAGCAAGAGCGTGTGATTCCTATGATCATGCAACCTCTGGCATAAAGGAAATCCCAGGCCAACACTCAGCATAGAAGCTAAAAGCGAAGACAGTGCAAAATTGTTTTCAAAAGCCATATGACCATATTGTGTCTAGCCTATACATCAATTTCATATAGTATTGCTTTGGCTTCTCTGTTTGCCAATAATCTCCAAGACCTTTACATGCTGGCAATGGTTTTTCCTTCACTAATGCCACTGACATCCATTGCTTTCTCTACAAGTCAAATATGAGGAAATGCTTCTTTAGTGGATGACAACAGCTCTGTCTGGCATTGTACAAGATCTAGAAGACTGGCAGTCCTGAAGGACTTCACAGCCAAGCTCAGAGAGAGCCAACATATTTCAGATACAATAGTTATCTCTGAGGCCATGGAAGCAATAAGATCACTTCCTCCTTGCAAGCTTCAGCTTAACATGCTCCTCAATTACTGCTATTATTAAAGTTCCTTTAAAAAAAATAATTTATCAGTTTTGGTGTATGACTTTGGGACCAATCACCTACCTTCAGTTATTAAACATTTATGACTGCCTTTTCCCTCAAGTACAGGAGGAAGAATTTGGCAATCAGCTAGGGAAGACAAGCTGACTGACAATAGCTTACAGCTGAACTAGCAACTGCTCAACCAAATTGTACCATCCATAGAATATGTGCCATGAATATTAGCTATAATCAATAGCCATGATTTTTATTGGCATATCTTGTTTGCATTTCAAGAAAATAACAATAGAATCTGATGCTCACATATTTTTGCAGTACCTGAAAGTAAAGAATCCCTTAGCTTTCTCCACATAGTTTCTGTTAACTGAAACCCTGGAATTACCTAATTACTACCTCCATATATAGGATTTGCCAATACTAAAACTCTGAAGCTGTAAGCTTACAGGTGTTTTTGCTCTTTTCTCCTTCACTGCTAAACAGGAAAGATTATGGCAAAGATTAACTAGACTAGGCACTCAATACTCAATTTGTTCCAACATCTTACCCCTCTCAGATGCTGGTTTTAAAAATGTCAACCTGAACTGAACCAATGATCATCACGCAAATTAGTTACAGCAAGAACCAAATTTGAGACCCTACTCTTACTAGTAAGAACTCTGGGAGTTTCTCAGAGAGCAGACTTGGGTTCTTCCAACCACCAGGAAAAGCTCCAGGACAGATCTGGCACACTCTACACTACTAGCTCCTGCAGGAGTTAGTAGCGCCAGGAAAACAACTTTGATTCAAAAGCAAGGGATGGTGGAGATGCTGGAAAGCTACTCAAGACATTTGTGTTGCATTCAGTGCTGTGACAGGAACTAAGAAAAAGGTATCTCCATCAGATTCATGCTGCCCATGTGGGAAAGCTCACTGGCCATTCACATCATTTTTTTGGTCTGTATTGAACACTGTGGTTCAGCAGTTACTCGGCTCACATTAACAGAGCTGACCAGGTCAGAGAGAGCTCTGGCCTGCCTATACAGCTCCTAGTACATGCCATATCCTAGATGTGTTTGGCCTCTTCAGACTTCATTTATTTTGAAATTTAAGTGTCTAGAAAACCTTATTGAATAGTTCATGCAAAATGGTATATCCCATGCCAGAAATCTTTCATTTATAAGAGAGTAATAGGGTTAAACAGGAAATAAAAAGACCAAACATACCTATCCTTGAAATACTCACATCAGATGTATGATGGAAATTATGTACTAATCTGTGCTAAAACCTGACAAGAAAATCTAGAAAATAATGTTGGATATCATAATTGCTACTTCAGATGGCCTGAGGAATTCATCACCATGTTGGTGGTATTCTGTGGTACTTCTCCTTTGTTCACAGGAAAATGAAAGTCCTTGCACAGACAAGTCATCATTTGTCTGTGTATTCATCATAGATGCCTAACTGCACAACAGAGCTGCCCAACCTAAAGGCCATCCATTGCTGTCCTCATCCAGGCCAGGACAGCCACATTTATGCTTGATCTGCTCTCATAAGTTAGTTTAGGGAGCTAACCTAGCAGGAGGCTACTCCTGCCCAAAAAAAAAAAAAGGGAAAATAATAATGTATGCCAAACTCTGACTGGGTGACCTGTTAAAGACAGAGGAGATCCTGCCTCAGGGCAAAGTAGGAGGCAGTCTGCCACAGGCAGTGGAGAAGCAGGACCTCCTGCTTTGGGAGGTGGCAGTTATAGGTAAGAACTGCTCAGTTATCACAAAACTGCACGGTAATGTGGCCACTCACCACTAAAATGACTGACACAGACACCATCCTGACAGCAGGTCCATGTGACAGCTGAATTTTCAAAGGGCTTTAAAAAGGCTTGCTAAATTCCAATCAGCACTGGTTACAACTACAAAGGGCAAGTTTTGCAAAATCAGGTTTTGTTTGTCATATCTGACAGACCATCAAGACTTAAACAAAGTAAAGACATGCAGCTGAAATAAACAAGGATATAAGTAGCAAGCACACATTCCAAGAATATGTTTAAAAATAGTGCTGTTCTTACAGAGACAGAATGTATCCATTTTCATCAGTAGTTCCAAAGATCTGGTAAAAAACATTATTTTCAATAACTGAGCTTCCCAAGGAATATGGTCTATTAGACATCAGATATTGATCATTCTAGTGGAAAAGAACATGCAGAACACAGGAAGGATCCTGCATTTCTCCATGCACTGCTGCAATATCTCCCCAAAACACAGATGACATAGTCTCAAAGTATGGTAGACGTCCTACTGTGTAGAATACAATTCCACTGATATTAAAATTTATTAGAAAACCATACTTTTTTACATATTAATTTTAGAAAGAGGGAGAAATTTTTGACAATTGTCAGAACTTCCTGTTACGGCATTCCTGCAAGAATTGTTTCTTTATCTCCCTTCAAATTAGGTTGTTCTAAAAGACTGCATTAGGTAGAGCAATATTTAAAATATTTAAACAGTCAAATTTGAAACAAACCAGTCTGATCCTGCTGGAATTAAGTGTTCTATGTGATCTAAAAATACAGGGTTTTGGATTTTCTTCCACATTAAATCTGTCTACTTTGGAGGTCTGTTTCAAATCAGAAAACAATTTCCTTAGAATCCCAAAACCTCCACAAAATAGAGCCTCTGTCTACTAGTCAACTGTATGCAAGCTTCAAATTTTACAAAACAAGTTTCAACATATGTCCTTAAAAAAATATCGAGTATCAGGTGAAATTTGAGAATCTTAACACATTAGTTTAAAATAAAAACTCTCGTTTAGTCTGAGCCGGATTGAAGAGATTTTGCCTTGCTCTGTATCTCAGTCTGTGTTTTATTAATTTATCTTGTGAACACAAGTCTTGATTGACTTGCATGTGTTTATAAATATGTATGTACAACTCAGAGTAGGAAAGCAGCAACAGCATTACATCAGCCTCAACACCTGCACCATGTTGACTGAAGAAGAGAAGACTGTCTATTGTTTCTCCTCCTTATTAATGTCTGCCTTCCCAGCCTTACAAACGCCTTACTGCTCTTTCAGTAATATAAACCATGCTGACTCTCTCTGACTTGCAGTTTCTACTGTGACTGGGAGAGGCAGGTCTTGAAAGGGAAAAAAAAAAAAACAAACAAAACCCAACAATAAACTGTGAAAATATCTAACGAATATTCTTAAGATTTTTATAATGACATTTGCCCCAAGTGCCCATTTGTGTGGAAAATGTTTAAATTGCTTCATTTAAAAAAGTCTACAGTCCTAAGGGAGCTTTTAGAATTATATACAAAACATTTTCATGCAGATGGAGGGCATTAAGTACTTCATGCATGCAACAAGGAAAAAAAAAAGCTTGAAGAAATGTTACAAGAAGCAGGAATATTTTAAGTCTGACACAGAGATCTTGTTCATCACACTCACAGAGAAAACAAACTGAAAAGAAACCAAAAGGAAACAGCTGATATACCATAGAACAGATTCTCTCCAAAAACTTACTCAGCATCTAATGTGACCGTCTCAACAATCCTTCTTCTAAGCTAAAATGTAAACCTTAAAAAGTACCTAATTTTGCACCACAGAAGTTTACTACTCTTTAAGCTGAGATATGCATTTAGGTAGAACAAAAGGTAAGGATCCAAGTCAGCCAGCACTGGAGGGGGACACTCACCATACATCACCCAGAAAACAGCAGTTTCAGCAAGCAGGAAATCCAGACTGGAACTGAGACCAAGACTGCTAGCCATGACAGCAGTGAGTAATGGCAGTAATTTTAAGAGGAAGGGTGGGGACAAAATCTGGTTTAAAAACTGACCACTTATGGAAAGGTTTAATGGTCACCTGCAGCAGTTGCAAGAGGTGGGACTCAAAGACCCCAAGTGCATCTATCTTCAGAATCAGGCCCCTACCAGAAGGCAGCTGTGGGAAGGATGTTACCTGGAAAAGCATCTGAATACTTGGAAAACAGGCTACAAAGGAGCAAGCATTGAGACAAATCCCTGAAGGGCAGCAGGACTGCTTTGAAATTTTTTTTTTTAATTTCCATCTTGATTCTGAAGTGATAACATCATGCCACAAGCAAAGGAACCAGAATAGCAATGTTGTCTAGAGCATGATTTCATCCTCCCCATCTTTCAAGTTGCTTATCAGCTCGGAGGGACACGGACAAGCTTAGCCACACAGGCTTGCTGCTGGAAGAATGTGAAGCTAGCAGGGTTTTTCAGGTCAGGCTGGACCTAGTACAATGCTGCAGATTAAGCAGCTTCAGTGAAAGAGGTGGAAGTCTTGGGAGCAGAAGACAATTTGCTCCTGGGATTAAGATTTGGAGCACCTAACCAAGCATTTAGGTTGGAAGGGACTGCCAGCTCTCGGTTTGTTCCTACTTTGATGTTCAAGGGATCCGAGAGGGTAACCTTTCTAGTAGTGATCAAATCATACCAAGCAAAGCATTCTGTATCACCCATTTCTAAAGTATACAAAAATATCCTGAGAAAACAAGTTTTGGTTGCTGCATGGCCAAAGTTCCCAAACTGTTTTAAACATCTGCTGTGGTTTTGTTTTAAAGCCCATCAATGCTCAAAGCCCATGAAAAACTGTCATTTTCTCACTGTTTGTGAACATACCAAATAGCAGTTATAAACAAGCATTGTGAAAAGAGGATCCAACTGGTGGACAGGTTCTTGAAACTTGAACACAACATTCAGACATTTTTCTGTCATTTCTGTGATCTTATGCCTGACGTCTGCTGACAAGAGTAGATTATCTGCAAGGCTTTCTACTGCCTCTTATTGGAGCCCAGATCCTTAATAGCATCATTTGATATGCATTATCTATTACCAAGATGTAAAAGAGACAAGTCCTATGACATAATTCCTGCCCCTCACAAAGTGAAGCACCTAACACCAGCTGTTTTAAATGTCAATTTAATGATAAATAGTGTCTCACAAAACAAGGCAGACATACCACTGGAAATGTCCCCATGTTCCAAATGCCTCTCTTGTATTGGATGCATCATTCTTGTAACTTTGCAACAGTCAGGGCTATTCATTAACCAGCTATTAGCTGAAAAAAATAAAATGTCCATTAAAAAGTAGCACCAACTTTCTGAAAGTGCAGTAAACTGAGACACAGATAAACTTTCAGAAGCAGAAAAGGATTTTAGCTAGCAACTTCATCCTGAACCACTGTTTTATCTAACTGGATTTTGTACTTTTATAGAAGGCTGCCACAATAATCCTGGTAAATTCTGACCATGTGAAAAGAAAAAAAAAGAGGAAAAAAAAAAAGAAAAATAAAATTATGATCTTTCAAGAATACCCCAGATGCTGCCATGCAACCTCTTCAGAAAGAGAATTCCTTATATTGAGAGTTGATTTTGTGCCACTTTCTATTATAAACTCAAAGGACGTACACAATAATATACGGGTTAAAGTGATTTAAAATGTGTTTCTAATAATGCTTGAATAAGGACCTGCTTCAGGAATTATTCACACAAACTATTTCCGTTTGTTAAAGCCATTATCCCTATTCTCTGACTAACCCCCTGCACCCCTTTCAAAAGAGGAAAAAAAAAAAAAAACAAAGCAAAACCCAACAAAACCAAAAAACCAGAGAACAATTTAAATGTTTTGATGTGACAAATGCCAGACTCCAATGCTCATAAATGTGCTCGAACAATGCATTTGAAACTCTCATCCCAGCAACCTGCATCTTCAAATCATCTCCTGAGCTCATTCAAAATGCAAGCACTGTAAATGTACAAACATGGAAAGAACCTTCCAGCTCTTGTAAAGAAGATAATGAATCACAAAGTTAACTTTTTACTTTCAAGATGACTCTCAATCATTGCTTCCGTGATTTTAGTTTCAGCCTCACCCCATCCCAATCCTGGCATGTTCTGCTTCAGAACACACAGAGAGATCAGAAAAGCTGTGCTTAAGATTCAGAAATAAGATAAAAAGTACAGGTAACTAGAAGTGTGCTCTATCCTGCCTGAAAGGATGGGGGGAGGGCTGACAGTGATAGGGGACAGCAAAAGAGCACACAAGAGCACACATGATATAATAAAGGGAAATGCTCTTCCAGAATGAGATGGAAAATGAAGGAAGCAGGGGTGGAGAGGGAGCAGGAAGGGATCTAAACAGTTATGAAGAAAAAATAGAGGCAGTTTTTAAACTCATGAGAGAAAAAAATTCTACAGCTTTATGGAAATGGATGTAAATTTTAAAATTTAAGCTAAAATGCAAATAAACAAAAGATTTAAAGTAAAAGGTGAGAGAGAGACCTATCCTGAGCAGGTTTCCAGTACCTGCTGATACCATGCATTATGAAGATGGATTTTTAAGGGGAAGGCGTCTGGAAAATTATTTTCCTTCGAAACCAACAGAATCTCTGACTAGGGCAGACCTACAGGCAAACAAGCATCAGCACCCTTGGCTACCCAGACGAAAGAGACAGAATTAACAAACTCTTCAGCTGGCTATGGGAATGAAGGGATGGCCCTTTGTGGATGGCACATGTAAACCACTGCTAAATAGGCGTCTTGAACACATTTTCTAAGCATCTGTTTGGATACAGGCCTCCACTGCTGGCCTGGAAAATGGCAGGACTGGAAGCAGGGTGGAAACCACAGCCTCCAAATGCTGCTCAGCAGTTCTAATCACAGGATAGCCTGTTGGTGTGGAGAGGGAGAATTTCTGCTCAGTTTACAGCAGAAGTCATAATTCCTCCCAAGCAGCAGCACCTTCACTTCATTCCCACAACCCACTATGCAAAGCTGATTCTCAAAAACTTTTGTGGCAGTTGGAGATTTGGTAATTTTCAGGTTTTTGTTTGTTGGTTTGGAGGGGGTAGGTGAGCTTTGGGGGCAGCAGGATTGTTTTGAGGGTGCTTTTATATTTTATTTTTCTTTCTTGGTCCACTATCAGGGTGTAATTAAGGTTTAAAAGTCAAGAAAGAAAGGGAACCAGCTCTGTGTCAGCAATCAGCTCAACATCCTGTTAGTATCTACCCATAATCTCTCCCAGTCTAGGCATGTAATCTACTTGAGAGGTAAATTAATTTTCCAGTAGTTGCCTCCATGGGTTACCAATCTTTATTGTTTGTTATACATGCATAATGTCTCCTGAGAATACACAACCAGGTGTAATACTTTACTTCCATGAACCCCATTCTATTCATAGTAGAGTTTATACCTCCAGACGAGGAATATAAGCCTAGTTAGAAATTAGAAGCCCTATTTCCCTATGCACTAAGACATCCCTTACTTTACTTCAGATTTAAAGAAAAATACAACTGAGTAGAAGCAGCTAGAATTAACCTCAAAACGTTTTTTTTTTTTCCTTTCAGTGTTTTAACTTGTTAACAAATCAAGCTTGTTTCACAGTATCGAGGTGTTAGTTCTCAGGAAAAAAAAGATTAGCAAGTTATAGTCATAGCTTTTAACAAGTTCTCAAAGTTCTATAATACCTCATAAAACAAGTATCACTTACATCCCCACCACCCAGCACAGTGACCCATATTGAACATGTGCCACAACAGCAAATGCACACCATTTCCCTTACAGCACTGTTCAGTCAAGTCAAACTGAGATGCAGGAATATCGTACCCCACATTTCCATTTTTCCCCTTTTCCCATCCTTAGTGATGACAGGTATCAGGTCTGTAAACCAGCTTTGTCTTGAACAACTCTCAGGCAAACATTACCAAGTCTTGCCTTGCAG
>QUSF01000005.1:16700416-16801561 GCA_003676055.1 Chloebia gouldiae | reverse complement strand
TTCTCATTATCAGACAATGGCTGAATGATTGAAGGTTAAGAATTACTCCTATCTCTTTTTACCTCGTTGATAGTTTTAAAACAAAAGTCAATTCAATGTATGTATCATTTTTATGTATCATTTATAGAAATTGTTTTAAACTCAGCTGTTCCACACAGGCATTGGGAAGGTAATGGCTCTGCTGCAAAAAAGAGTGAATAAAAGCTCCCAAGCTCCCAAAGGATGATTTATTCCACACTACCCAAATTCCAAAGTGAGGTTTCTCTTGCACATAATAGTTAATAATCTGGATTCTTCTTTGCTGCACTATTACTTCACTGGCAGAATTTACTGGCAGTATAAAATGTAGAAGAATATTTTATTCTTCATGTATTTTGCACCTCCATCTCTTTTGCATCTTATTTCTCTTTCAGTACATACAGTTTAAGGCTTCTCAGCATTTACAATCCTTTATTTTATGTGCCTAACACAACAGGTACCCAAGTGCAATAAAAAATGAATAATTACAATAAGAATAGAAGGGCATTTTCTCCTCAGCTACACATCAGGCACCTGAATTTATGTGAAGTCTCTGTGCTTGTAGAGTCAAGACTTGAATTGCTGGTCATTGACAGGTCACTGACAATACAAAAGGAGAGCAGTGTTGTGTTGGGATAGTGAGGAAGAGCCAAGTCCAAGACTTACCCAGCAGAGGTCAGGCTAAACCAAAACTTCACTGTCATTATGGGTCCTAAGAAATTGTCTCTTAGGTCATTCCCACTGTTTCCCCTCAGAATGAAACAAGTATCTTTACAATATGACAGATACCTAAGAATTACTCTGAAAATCAATTTAAAACAGAAAAAAAAAAGTTTGTTGGACAATGTACCCTTGAAAAAGACTAAGACAAAAGCATCTGCACCAAACATTTGAAGAACACAATATTATTGTTGAGATAAAATTGGTTAATTAAATAAGAATGAAAATCCACATAAACAAACAACATAAACAAAACATTGTGCATGCTCTCCAAGAGTATTTCAAGCAAATTTTGTGCTGATACATAGTGATATATCTGATAGCATAGTAAATGTGTCTAAAAATGCACATTGATATAAGTGTTCATAATGACAAGAGGAATCACGAAGGGTCTCAAGAATTTGGGAGTCATCTGTCCACAAAATCAAAACAAAAGCATCACACATTTAGCATAAAAAGCAGAAGACAGAAAAAACTTAAAACAAGACTCATGGAGATAGAATAAAGTAAGCCTGTATAATGTGCTCATATGCATGACAAAGAATCTATATGGGCCCCCACAGCTTTCAAATAAAAATGTGAAAATACTATAAAAACCCAACAAAGGAGATGCAGTGCTCAGTTTCCCACTAAGTTGCACTGAAACAAACTAAACAGTAGAGAATGTACAAAAAATGCACAGAGAAGTTAAAAAGTACAGCATCAGACATGTCTGTGTACTTGTGATATGTATACATACATGCAAACATACATTATTTGTTAAAAAAAACTCTTCTTCTACAGACACCATAAGTGTTGGGGGAGAGGTCTGAAGCATGTGAATAAGATTTTAGCACAGGTAAGATGTTCAGTGATATTTCTTATGACAGCTAATACTAGAACATTGCAGACAATGCTAATTACACCCTGAAAATTGTTTGAATCAAGGGGTTTGACACATCATCCAACACTGAGTATGGCAAGCAGCAACATTGCATTTCACAGGGGAATACATCAGTGCTGTTACGCAGTCATTACCTTACGGCAGTAAAGCGCCCTAAGTCTGACCTAAGCACTTGGTAGGCAGTGAGTTGTTTATGCTTAAAATGCCTAAATTTTACAATCCAAGGCAATGGATTTTACAGTCTTTCTTATTGCAGCACAGACACCAGCACTCTAGGTTATGCTCTAGTCTCCTTTTGTTGCTGCTTACCAGAGACTGTCAAGATTGGTGGAGTCACCTTTGGATTGCCTCTGGGCCTCTCCCCTTGCCCTGCTCTTTGGGCGCAGAAAGGTTTGATTACAACTGTCTCCCTGAAGATGCATGCAGAAGTCTTGTCTCAGAACACACCTTTTATTTTCCCTAATAGTCATCCAACTCAGAGTTTGTGCACTGTCCTCCAAAGGCATTCCTAAAACTGCTTTATGGTCTCTGAGCTGAGGATAGTTTATTTTCAAGCAGATCACAGGCTTTGAGATGCAGCTCTATTCCTCTTGTTCCACACTAAGCGGACACATGCAGTTCAAACGTTTTCAATGACAATATTTACAGCAGAACTAGAACTGGCTTGCAACCTACCAATATTGATATTTACACTTTTCTGAAGGGCTGCTTTCAAGTCTTGGCTGCGCAGAAAGTTTAAAAGAAAACGTCCCACCTCAAGGGAAATACCAAGTTCCTAAATCACTGCTCTATTTTTGTAGGACATAAGAGTTTTATCCTCAGAACATATGCACAAACCTTTCAGCTCTGATTAATAAAGAAAATATGGTCACATGAAAGATGCTGCAGGGATGCCAGAAACTGTACTTTTCTAAGTGGAATCCACATTTATGTGACTTCTTTAGCATGTAAATTCTGCAAGGATTTAAAAGACTACACCTGATATGCTAGAGAAGTAACATAGAGAGCATTCTATTTATTAATTCAACAACAGTTTCAACGGAGGATGAAATACGAATGACTACTAAATACTACCATTGCTCTTTAAATACCTCTTCTGCAAAGCCAGAATCAATTACAGTGATTGCAAAAGCTGGAACAGCCTCCCTCATTACCTGAAAACTACTCAAACTTGGGATGAAGTCAGAAGAGAGACACAATTCATGTCACGAAAACAAAACAGACAACACCAGAGCTCCTCTGGACATGGCCCATTCATCTGTGCATCCTGCAGACAATTCTTCTTCTATCTGCTATGCCAGCCACCCTTGTTCCATCTTGCAGCTATTGATTAATTACACTTCAGTGCAGCAATTCATCCAAGTCGGACCTTTGAAACAGAAAGACACTGTGGGAATCTTCTGCTTTGCTTTTTAAGCACTTCCCTCCAGTGGTAAAACTGAAAGTAATAAAGCTACGAGTTATCAGAAGGTAGTATTTCTGTATTTTTGACTGCCCTGTGGTACAGAGAAAAAAACCCAACCTGTTATGCATCTTCATATTAAGTACTTAGCTGTCATTTATCACATCAATGTTCAACGAAAGTTTCTTTGATGGAAGGAAAACACTTTCCAAATCCAACATGTGTGTTATAGGTTTGGATTTGAAAAGTGTTTTCCTTCCACTGAAGAAGCAACGCTGTTCTGTTCTGCAGCAATGTGTGCTGATATCCCAGCTTAGTACTCACTGCATTTTGCCAGCATGGAAATGTCTAATTGCATTCTGCTTTTCCAATCCAGAACTCCTTGTACTGCTGCTATTACCACTTTTTTGTGTACCTCCATGCTCATTTTGACAGCTCTTGTTAAAGACGAGCCAAAATGTAAGCCTGGTTTAGACAGGCAAATCACCTCACTCATATAAAGGCAATCTTCAAGCCTGCCTCAGTAAATTAAACTTAGAGTTATAAGAAATTAATGAGAAGCATTCCCATGGGCTCATCTGAAATGTGGTGCTAGCTATGAGACACAGCCCTGAATAATTCCAGCACAAGTCCACCTTCAGAGACAACATACAAAGGATTTGAGAACAGGGTGGTGTTTTCCCCTTCTGCTTTGTTTATTCTTGCCAATGTAACTACATACTTTTTTGGGTCAAAGAACATCAACAAGTCACAAAATTGCATGAAAAATGAGAACAAAGACACAGAAGTGTTATGAAATCAATAAAATCATTATTCTTTGCAACTAAAGCAATAAATGGCTAGGTTTAACAAAATATTCTACTAGGTAAGATCATTACTGACAAAATGAGTAGTTGTTGAATTAAGAATGCAATTTACTTTAGCATGGTCTTCAAACCTTTGCTTGAAGCCAGTGTGATTTGCATGTAGTACTCCCCAAGTAAATTAATAGAATTTGCTTTGATTTAAAAAGCATTGTTTGAGCACAAAGATTCAAGTCCTCTTGAGAGGAATGGTGTGGCCTCACATGGGTGGACGACAATCATCTGATATCCATTCCAATCTGAATTTTTCCTATGATCTTGATACTCAAGGTGTTCAGTCAGATGCCAGTCTGTACAGTCTATTGGGATGTCTGGAGGCAGGGTCTGGAAGAGCCTGCACATTCTTACTGAACTCAACCTAAGTTCTCATGGCAAACTTCTTATGCATGTCATCCAACACTCAACAGCAATCAGTATCAGTCTCAAATTTGCCAATTCAGATATACCTGTATCCTGTGAATTATGCTATCATCTTGGATGTGTTAGCAACAGCTGTTCAAGTAACAAAAGTGTTAAATGTGGCCTTAATGCCATTAACCTATGTATATTTTGAATAGAATATTTATAATGAAAAATCAAAAGTCAGATCTAAGTAGTGTTCTTGTTATTTTTCTTAATGCATTGTTAGGTTTTGCTAGTGATGCTACAGAATTTGTGCATGTTTGGGATTTTCTCCTTTGTTTTCCTGGCAGGACCAGAGAAGTCCCAGGGCTGAGACTAGTGGAGAGGCAGTGTTCCCAAGGACTGTACAATAGTGCAGTGTTTTCTAAAGTAGGTTATGTGAAGGACGAGCAGAAAGGCATCAGAGGGAGGGGTGACTGTGGAAAATATGGATGATGTCATCCTCAGCATTAGCAGATCTTTGAAAATACGTGGCAGTGATTTATTGTCCTGGTAGACGGTAAGGAGCTATGCTTCCACAAGTTGGGAAAGTGCAGACCTATCCCAGTGTTTCCTTGTTTCACTGAATCCTTTTAACCAACTAGTTCCGGAAACATGGACAACTTGGTTAAAAATGACCACGTGCTCAGCCTTTGTCTTAAGCTTATGCCCAGATGACCCATTTTGCACATTTCAACCAAGAATAAAGTGACCTCATTTTCAAAAGTGCTGAGCACCAGCTGTTCCTATTGTATCCACAAACTGCACTATAGGTTCCTGTTTTCAAATTCTTGACCTCAAAAGAATTTTGAGGCAGCAGAGTAGTTACATGTTCTTCCATTTGCCATATGCCTATTTATTTCAGTTCAAATATAAAAGTCTGGGTCAACTACTTTAAAATCCTGAATGTACTAAATCCTGAACAAGTACTCTTGCCACTAGAACTTAAGTGCAACCTAAGTGAGCCACATGATCTTAAAAAATATTTTTGCACAGAAGAATGACTATACTGAGAGTCAGAGTATTCTGGCTTTCACTCCTGGTTTCTTTTTTATTTCCTTTCTTTCTGATGAATGGCCTAAAAATGGGGCAACAATAGCATCCCAGATGCTACATCTGAATTTGTATTTCTGGGATTAAGCTTCGTTGTTACCTGCTACATAAAGTTAGGTTAAAAAAGTCAAGATCATTTTGCTGTAGCTTTTAGCTAGTGACTTTTCCCTAACAGGTATTTTGTATTTTTAAACTGTTATTTAAGTAGTTTTGAACTGTTAATTGAACATACCACTATCATCTCCAGACAAAATATCACACTGCTTGTGCAAACAATAAATACAACAACCCCCAAACCACAAAGATTCAAATCAGCATATCACACAAAACAACTTACCCACAAATCACAAAACTAGTCATGCTGAATCACAAAACTAGTCATGCTGATGATCAGTGCACAATATTTGATTTTTAAATCAAGCTGGTTTTTAATAAAAAGATAGCAAGAAAACTTCAAAATAGATTGAACTTGCTACGACTTCTTGTTGATCTCTACTGAGAAGACACTGTTTTGTACTGTATTGCATCTCAGTAAAAAAACCTCTGGACTATGTGTAAGGAAAACACTACTGCTTTTGAGCATAAGTAAATGAATTTATATAAAGACAATACATAAATGTACACCACCTAATAATAAAAAAAATCATAAATATTCTGTCTCCAAATGCGATATTTTATTATTCACAGTATTATTCTCTTCAACTTGAAAAGAAATTGATTGCAGTCCCAAATCCAATAGATCTTGATACCTTACTTATGTTAATTAGTCAGAGTTCTATTTTGATTCCCCTGTAAAAATAAACCTGGTCTTGCTTTGTACTTCTAGCTCTGCCTGTATTTCACAACAGTAGAAAGCAAAGTTGTGAGAAGGAAGCTTTTCTGAAAGCAGGGTCATTGGGTGGGACCAAGCACCCAGAAGAGGGGAGGGCGATATAAAAGTAGGAGGTTTCAAGGTAAAGGCCAGGAGCAAAAATGTATTGCTGTTGCACAGATGGACTCTCATCTCTGAGAACCAGAAGCAAAGCAGACATACCAGTAGCTCAAAATCAGTGGTTTGATACGGTTTTCTGAAATTCTCCTCATACTTGCTGACATTTTACAGGTCAAACTGTCTACAAATGCAACAGGAAACTATCTGAAAGTTGCTGGTAAAGTGCATATGAAGAGGTAAAACATTTTATTTTGAAAAGAATTAAGAATAGACACTGTCTGATCACCTAAAGTCCTAAGATGCATGAAGGTGTTTAAGCAGACACCACAAGATAACAGCAAAGGACACAAATAAAAATGGTCTCTTTCTCTTGGTGACACAGTCTTTGAAATACAACTTGTTTCCTTGGTGTGAGAAAGATTTGTCAGTGACCTTTTGAGAAAAAATGGCTATAAATCCTGCCAAAACCAGCTTATAAATCCCTTCACACATCAGTACTTCTGGCTTCACTTGTTCCATACTGCTGATGCTCTGAGAATCACCAGAAAGCACATCCCACCCTTGACCTCCAAAGCCAAACCACAGTATTTCCAAGCTTTGCACTACTGGCAAGGCACAGAGGTTTGCTAATGTCACAAGAAGAGCTGCCTGGTCTTGTTTGATGAACTATCCTAAGAAAAGCTATCAATTCAATATTAATTTGATCCTTAATGCTATTCTTCCATGTAAATTATAGCTGCAAACAGAATGAGGTCATCTTCTATAATCACAAATGCATGACAAGCAACATAAGATTCCAAATTTTTTGATTCACACACTAAAAGAAAAGAAATTCACATTTGCTGCATAGTTTTATCTACAAAAGCAGGCTGTCTTTTCATTTTCAAAGAACAAAACCAATACAACAAGCCCACCTATACCAAGAAATATCTGAGCATAACTATGATTTCTAGATCACTTTAAACAAGCCATATATATACTCTTTATATACTCTCACTGCTGCACGGAACTGGTTTCAGGCAGCTGTTGCAGTTTTTCAACACAACAGTAGTCATGATATAGTCAACAAATCAGCTTGCACTACATCCATTCTTTCACAAATGCTCGGTTTAACAAACTTTGTGGCAGGCCATCAGCTCAAGGGGTTCAGTTCAAGGTTCAAGTTCAGTTCAAGGGGTCTCAGAGTCCCACCACCCTACTCATGACTATATCATCCAAAGCCTTTGTGGCTGTGAAAGAGGTGACAAGAGGGCTGGCAGAGGATTTACACTCATATTAGTATTTCTATACAAAAGAATTCAAAAAATGGCAAAGTTGAGATGGAAGTACTAAAGAGAAGATTTAAATGCAACTACCAACATTAGTTCTTGCAATTAAACTCACTAGACCTTGGCCTTTTCCTTCTGATGACATTTGTGTCTTCAAAGATAAAAGTAGTCAGGCCAAGAAAAATACCCAAAATGCTCACACATAAAATGCAGCTGCTTAGCATGTGTCATTACCACACTGACTTCAAAAATACTGAGCAACTTAAACCTGCAAGCCACTTGGCTTTAGCTAGAGATAAAATGCCTGAGATAAGAGAGGTTTAATTGTTCAATGCAATACTGTAGCGTGTTTTAGATAAACATTTGCTAACACTGCACTTCATAAATTTCATTTCAGTGTTGTCAAGTGCTGCTAAATGTTCCAACTTTATTTATGGTCTGCTCCTGTAATATTTACCCATTCAATGTTCCCCCTGATGCCGAATTAAATATACTATCCTAGTTTCAAAGTAGAAAGGAACACTTATGCATTATAACAGAGGGCATAGCCTACAGGTTTCTAGCAGTTACCTAGCTTATTCCTCTCTACTGCTGAAAGAGGAAAGGGGAAAATTGGAAAAGAATGTGTTTGTTAATTTGTGAAGAGAACATGAAATTGGGATTAGAGATAGCTTTTGTATTTAGTAAAATGCTTTGGGTTTAGCTGTAATTTTTCTTTCTATAACCTAACTATTAAGTAAATTATAATATATATCTGAAATTAAGATCCCCACAGAGGAGACATGTTTGTAGACTTGGACAGTTTGGTTTCATAATGGAATGTGTGGTCTGACACTGCTGTCTCTCTTACCACTGTTCTTACACATCATAGCTCTTGGACAGCCTCAAGCAACCTTGACAGAGAGAGTAGCTTCAAAAGGCTTATGCTCCCACAAGTCCTGGTGACCCACCACAAGGTATACTGAGGTAAGACTGAAGCCAAAGCTGACATAGAAAGAGACATCAAACTACCTAGAAGGGAAAGATGAGAGAAAGGGATGGAAAACACAGCTCACAAAGACTTCCTGTTTATCCACTTTAATAGTTGGTTGTGACTAGCAGGGAAAAGTCCTGCAGCCTCCACTCAAAGAAATTTCCCTTTAAATACTTCAGTTTTCTGCCTGCTTTTCTACTGAAAAATCAAGGGGAGGGACTGCTATACTGCAATGACAGCAAAGCACAGGTCAGAATCATGGGAAGGAATGGCAAACTTTGTGATGCCACACCAGCACACATTTCAGCAAGGCATGACATCTCACCACAAAACCAGGCATCGTGTCCTGATTTTAGGACAGTCTACAAGTAATACTCAGCAGTATTCTGACTGCAAAATACTGGCTTCAGGTCTTCCCCTTCTGTCACCTACATGCTTTTGACATAAGTGCCTCAGGGTCCCACCCTCTACCTGAGCACCAAGAGCTGTAGATCCTCCCTTTCACCATTGTGCAAGCAGGGGCTTGCCAGCCTGCATGCACATGGGAGACCACACTGAGAGCACCACTGCCACAGGAGTGACAGCACTCGTTTCAATGATAGCTACTGCAAAGATAGGTATGGTATTACTCCATGGCAGCGTGACAATCTTCCTTTAAATCAGACAATTAGGAATAAGCCAACACCACTAATAAATGCAGGACTAAAGCCTGATGGTTTTCATACTGCTGATCGTTGATCTTCCCTGAGCATCATCAAGTGAAGTCAAATTTTGCCACCTGGCTCTGTCTACAGAAACCATTCTACAGTTGCCAGCAATGGACTCAACAACCTTGTTTTTGCTCTCATGCTACAATAAACTAGCAATAACTCAAGTAAAAATCAATAGAATTGTACTGGTATACAAAAGAATCTAACCCCATGGTCTATTAGGTGATTTTTAATGATCCAACAATTAGAGAAACCAAATTAAACATTTAACATTTGACCTTTGCTGCTGCTGCTTCTAAATTAGCTAATAGAGATTAAAAGCACATACTTTTTTCAAGAGTTCACAAAAGAAGATTTCAAATCCTGCAAATGACATTTGATATGTTTTCATTGTGCACTAGAGTTTAAAATGCTATATTTTTAATGTGGAATAGTAGCTTCAGACTCTAAAATCATGGACTTTGGAGGTACTCTGATTAAGCATCCACTAGACAGATTGGATCCTGGACCGGAGTGGATGAAAGTCAATGTCCTGTGAGAATCTCAGTGCTACAATGGTGTTTAAGAACATTTATGCAAATAAACAATAAGTGAAAAATTCAAAGACTGCTGAGAGGAAATCCTTCAATGTTTTTCAAACTGAAGTCTATTATGAAAAATTCACCATTTTTTATCATATTTACTGTTTTATATATCCTATATTTTCTACCATTTGCATTGTTTTTTCAGTGTTTGTATTTCACTCTTGCTAGAAAACATATCTCCAACATCAATTACAATTACTAATAGCAAGCACATCTAAATAAACACCTGCACATGTACAGAAAGCATAAACAAAATACACTCATATTGGTATAAATCCAGCCTTCTCAAGTAAAACATATTAAATGGATGTGCTCTGATGTTACATTAACAAGTAATATATAGAACCATCAGAAGGGTAAAGAATAAAAAGGCCAGTCTTAAAAAGAACATACATATGAATATATATGCATAAAGTAAAATTATATAAACATGTATGAATATATTACGGCACTCAGCACATGCAGCAAAGTTATTTTGTACATACACAGCAAAAAGATGATTCCTGTGAGCATCACTGAATGTGCATAGTGGATCTCTTGGGAGAGCTGGACCACGTGCAGTACATACACAGACAATCTCTGGAAGAATCACCACACACAGTTGTCTCCATCCACTTCTACACAACACACCTAAAATTTATTTCAGAAAGCATATTTCTGTTATGCTGGTCTATGAATTGACAGGGCTTGGGGACATAATTTGATGGATACTTAGGTAGCTTTGCAGAGAGAATGGTGACTGTATTCAGCTCTACACTTCACCAGTGTTTTCAACCCATTGAGTACATGGATAGAGTTATTTCAGGCCCATATGAAGATCCACGTATGTGAATTTTTCAATCCATGCAGTGCATCAGCCTTCAGAGATGTTGAACATTTGCCTTCTGCAAAAAACACCACTTTTACGAAGACACACAATGTGTCATAAGCTGAGGAAGCCATGCTGTAAAGTTATGGCCTGTAGCTACTAGCTGAACCAAGATTAATGTTGTGAGCCAGCCAATGCCTCCAAAATAAGGAAAAGGGATACCTTGGAGACATGAAACATTAGGACCCACTTCTGCATCCTTTTCTCAAGTCAACGGCTGTCTTGAAACAGCAGTTACACTTTACCAATAAGCAGAAGACTTGGAAACAACTAATGCTTTGGCACCAGAGCCTGCTTGCAATTTGAATCAGGAGTTGACATTTTTGGAATGTCAAGAGTTGATACAACAAGAAATTCCTGCTTAATGCAAGTCTTTCATCTAGGCATGTCACCTTCGAGGTGAGATGGCTCATGAGGCCCAGAATTCAGAGGGAAAGGAAAGGAAAACTATGTGAGAGGAGTAAATGGAATTACAGAAGTAATTAACAAATGCTTCTTTCATAACTTCAGAAGAGAATATGTGATGATATAAATCCTACTGATATCCTAGTCATAGGAATCTGCAATGTTTGTGTTGTTTGGAGAGATGGGATTAATGTTGCCTCTTGACCCAACAGCTGATCTGCTGGTTTTCTACTACCAAAAATACCAAGCACCTCAAAACCTCCTTCACATGTGCATATATTCCTCATTACTAGGAAAAGCAGCAAAAGAGGACCGGATGAAACCTAATGTTAGTTTAGTACTGGCAATGCACACAACTCAAGGCTGCCACAGGGCAGCTCCCCTCATGCAAGCAAAGCAGTTGTCACTCCCCTAACACTGCCTCGTATCACAGGCAGTGAAACCAGGCAGTGTAACTGTAATGTACCTGCAAGCAAAACATCATGAGGACTGCTAAACCAACTGCATCACCTGAACCAGCTGGCAAAGGATGGGAAGCACACCGGGGGGAGCACCACATGCACTTGCTTTCTCCTTCCACTTCCTTAGATACCTGTTGGTGGTAATAGCTGGACACAGCAGAGCAGGCAAGACAGACCCGGGTCTTAACTGGCACAACCACTCTCAGGTTCTTACTTGTTGCTGGAAAAACACAATCCAAAACTGCTATTGCATGGCAACATATACCAGAGTAGGTTTTAGATGCTTTTTTTTCTCCTTGCCGGTCCCCATAGTAAAATAGCCCTCCTAAAGTTATACACAGCAATCATATACATGCATACACCCATTCAGGAGTACGTAAGAGGTCAAATGCTCTGATCTGAAAAACAGGTTTGAAGCTATTTTGCTGTTAGAGATAAAATGACATTTCCCATGGGTAACCGTGCTGTCAGACAATTTTGACACGCCCAGTACTAACAAAGCTTGGTTTGACACCAACTAGTAAAGTTCAGTATCACCACCTTTTTGTATGCTGTCTCACCACTTGATCCACACCATCCTATTCAACTTCAGCATTAATTAGTGAATGAATTATGATGACACAGGCATGTTGAGCTTTTTACCTCTTTAAACTTATCTTTTCATGATTTAACTCTAATTGCAATCTACAGTGAAACACTTCACTGTACTTAAGTACACTGCTGTGGGTGTGAAAAACAGATCACTGTTAGGATAAAAAAATATCCATGAAAAGCCAAGCATACTGTATCATAAAGCTTGTTAGTCTGTTTCGAACAATCATCACTGCCATGAAAACTGAGTAAGATTATCATCTAGTAGGCAGAAAAAAATATCAATTCTGAAATGAGCTCAGAGACATGCAAATGAAGGACTAATAGTCCTGATTTAAATACAGCCAGTTTAATGACTTAAATTGAAATCTAAGGGTGAGCTGGTAAAAGTGAAGCATACTTCTTGTGACCAGAACACAACAACATCAGCCTTCTCTGGCAGAACAGCAACTCTGCCCGTGACTCCTCTTTTTGTGCTCTGCCACCATACCCACCCTTGTTTCTAGCAAACCTGCCCCAGTTTCTCTAGCTGTCCAATCTGTGGCCCTAATTCAAAGGCAGACCCCAATTAAAAGGTAGCATTACTCAGCAGTTACAGCTACATCCTCGTCAACCTTTCCAATTCTCCTATGTAGGCAACGAATAGGTGCAAGAGAGATGGGTACATGCATTATTCCTGGAAGGAACACTGCTGTGTGTTAAAGTTTCCTATCTAAACAGTCAACCAAAACTTTGGGCACTTTTCCCACTAAAGGACCCTTGGGGCCTTAAGGTACATTCTCATGTAGAACCATTAGCACACGCACACAGAGCACAGGCTCACCACATATCCAATTAAATAAACTTACATAAATCATCTCTGACTGTGCTGCACAACAGGCAATATGGCTGGTCACATCTGGTGAAAAGTTATTGTATGTGGCTCTAATATAAACAATACCTCACATAGCTACTCCAACCTCTTGTGAAAAGAGGTAGTTAAGAACATGATTTTTAAAGCAAGGTTTCTAAAACATGCCTGAATTTTACACCAATGGTTGCTGAAGAATATTTCTGCAATTAAAATAATTACACAGATTGAACCTAAGATTGATTCAGAGAAAGATCTCTCATGATTCTAACAAAAAAAAAAAAGCAAAATGTTTCATTTAGAGATGGCTATACATTTTTCCAGCAAAACTGGAAGTTGCTCAGAAACTGAGATTTCATTAAAGCTGTAAGGAGAAAAATGCAGAAAACCATTTCTTGCTTCTCTGTTCTGTGAAAACATTTCAGTCAAATCCATTCCAATGCAGACATCCCATACAAATACAATTTTAAGATTTCACTCTTGAAATTCAATGCTTTGGAACATTTGTATCTAAAGAGAAAGATACAGTCTTTGACTAGCCTAGTGCAAGGGGAGGAGGTCAGTGCACAGACCAATAGCCAGCAAATCTGCTCCCATCTCCTCATCCATGAAACTGCCCTGAAACCAGAGGCTGAGGGATTGCTCGGATCTTGGGTGAACTTTCCATGGCCACTGGTATTTGTCCTCCATCTCTCAAAACAGATGTACTGCAGACACGCCCAATTTACAAGTGGAGGTTGCAGCTGTTCCAAACTTCATGTTATAGGCAATAAACTTCTGCTCTGAAGTTTCTGGGCACTCTACTTACCCAGCCAGCAATGCAGTAATTACACCTAAAAGCACACAAATCTGAAGAAAACCTTGTAAAATAAAATTTCCGCTTCACTCTGTTTAAAAAAATATTTCGTTTAAGGGTTCACATGCTGTGAAACAGGCCACAGTATGGTCCAAGAATGCAAATTCTTACAAAAGCAGAATTTAGATTGTCCTGTGAAAATGAAGAATGCTACTTCACTCTAAAATGCTCTGAAAATTTAAGAGGCAAAGTTAAGTATCACAGTGAAATTTAGTACATCATCTTTACTGGCTTACAGGATAAACAGTCCAGTTTATAGCATTTACAATATTATCACATATAGTCAGAAGTTCATCTACAAACTAGGTCATAGGTCATCAACAGGAAATCCATAGGAAATTATGGAGGAAATTAAAAGAACACAAGTGGGCAAAGAAAGTAATTTATACAATGTAGATTCTCCCAGCACAGCTTCCTGTGTTATGGTGAACTCAGCTTTCATACTGAACTTTGCCTTTTCCAGGTCGCATTAGGTAAGTATTTCTGAACTGACTATTATACTCTCTAAGCCTCAAAATGTGGATGTCAGATTCACTAAAAAGAGCCATTCTGAGTTGTTTGGTTTTTTTTTTTTTCTCTTTAAACAATATAGCTGGGAAAGGAAATAGTAACTAGAAAATGTGTTTTGAGATCATTAAATGCAGATTTATCACTACTGGCACCTCAACAATGGGTGCACAAGATCCTTCATTGACACAAATACCAGGAGGCAAGGACAAATACCACCCAAACACAAGAAGACATTCTTATATTCCTTTAGTCCCAGCATCCCAGCCAAACTGCACCTGCACTCTTGATCATGTTTGAGATGACAAGCAGTATATGTGTGCCAGCTCTACCCTCACATTAGACATGCTTTTCAAAGTAAAACCCCTGGTCAGTAAGGCATAGGAATAGAGAGAGCTACAGTTCATCTAGGTTATCTGGGCAACTGTTGAAAAGAAAAACTGCTGAACAGAAGCAGTTACTGCTTAATTGTTTAGAGGTGAAAGCTGAATGCACTGTACTGCCTATACCTTTAATGTATCACACAGAAACAAAAGTTAGGAGTAACTTTGCTGTCTCTCTTCTTGCTCCTCCTAAATAAAAAGACCTAGTATAAATGTTATCAACTTTTCCTTTATTCTTTTTCACAATACCCAAATACCCACATAAGGTCCACAAAATAAAAGCAGTTCAAATTCATTCTTACTCTGGTGCTTTTACACCTTATGAGATTCAATAAAGACACTGAGATGTTTTTTCAATATCACAGCTTGAAATTTCCAGTGAATTGTGCATTTATAGCTATCTTCTGCAGACAGGATTTCCCACTGGAGCAACAAGAAACACTCATATACTTTAAAAATTATAAAAATCACATAATCTACAATTTGATGAAAAACAGAACTGGTTTTGGGTTGTGAGGAGTTGATTGACAAGGTAGCAGTGATAGCAGTACTGAATAACACTCATGCCATATCATTTACTGATGGGACTATAAAGAGGCTCTCTTTTTTGGCTTGCAGGAAGTGAGATGGAAAATTCTAAGAACACGGTGTTGATCTGAACAGTGGATTTCACCTGCAGAACAAGGACTGCTATGTTCACACTAAACACACCTATTACTGGATGTCTGTTCTTACCAAATCAAAGCCTGGGTTGAGAAAGGATCCTTCTTTTGTGATGGGCAATATTACAGTAAAAAACAAAGGAAAAGATTCCCCTACTGAACAGATTAAAAGAGAAGTGCAGAGAACTGCAGAAACAGTTAAAAGTACCCAGGAAAACAAAGTCAATGAGTGATACAACTGGGAATACCTCCCTCGCCTACTAACTTTCAAACCCAGTGATTTTAATCTCTCTTGGAGGGAAGGAAAAAGAAAAGTTGCTATCTTCTTTATAATGAATTCAAGCCTGTTGAAAATCAAGTTTTCTTCTTCCAGTTACCTTTTGCAGCCTGTTTAAAAGCTGCCAATACAGATCAGGATTCTGTCTAAACTAGACTGTTCTACCCACTCCATCATGCTGCACACCCAAATATACTTGCTGTAAAGCCAGGTCTTCTATTTCCCCACCCCCCTCCACAGGCAATTTGAGCAAGATAATTCCAGCACCTATATGTCATCCAAGAGTGAGAAACAAAACAGCATCAGTGGAGCAGCCAACTCAATAAAATATGCTGAAAAAAGGAAGCCAGTAGCTATAAACAATTTTCATACCCTTTCATAGCTACAGGCAGTCACTTGGGAGCAACAAATTCTGGTTTGGGAAATTTCTGCAAGTTCAATATTCAAGCATTTTCCCTAGGACTACTCTGGTTGCTACTGGCCTTGATACCAAAAATTCTGCAAGAACAAGTACAGAATCACAATTTTCTGAAACTCTTAGAAAAGTTTTTAACCCTTGTTTCTGCTTCCTATCTGACCTATCTAATTCATCTAGAAAAAAAGACCGATAAATGAAAGTGTTCAGTTTAAGTTCAGGCACTCAGCTCTCAGTTTCAATAGTCATTATCCTTTTTTTCCTCTTCTGATAAAAATTAAACCCAATGGTTGGACAGAATTGCATGAAGTATTAATTAGTTACTTCTTACAATAGGCAATCTATATTTCTAAGCTGAGATTTATACCAAACCCATCAGATATCCAGTTTTGGTAATTCAATGGTAGTTTTGTCATTTAAACTAATGGAAAGAATGTTTTTCAAGGAAAAAAAATACTATTAATACTGTGTTATTTAGCAGTTCTTGCACAAGCTCTAACTTAGCTGACAATTTTTGGTCATGACTGATTCTGTCTAGCCACTTCCAATAAGAAAAAGCATACATAAAAGCATGTAAAAGCTTGCTTAGGGGTATCCAAGAGGAACTGTACCAGATTTTTTCAGCACTGCTTTACTTGAGTCATGGCCCAGAATTTGGATTTGATTTTGTTTTAATGCTGTTCATAGAGATATTCTACAATCT
Source organism: Chloebia gouldiae (assembly GCA_003676055.1). Lineage (NCBI taxonomy): Eukaryota > Metazoa > Chordata > Aves > Passeriformes > Passeridae > Chloebia > Chloebia gouldiae. The sequence goes on along the minus strand of QUSF01000005.1, from coordinate 16,784,797 downwards.
GCTAAAGGATATAAAGCAGAGTCATGCTAAAGAACCTTCCAGAAAACTGTAAAGAAACCCCCAATTTTTTGAGGATTTCTACAGTGCTTAGTAAAATAGAATCTTTCTAGTCTTCTAATTGTACTTAAATGTCTTTAAACTGTGCAAAGAGTGTTACAAAGATAGTAGTTTACTCTGGGATGAACTCTCCAGCATACAAATGAAGGCCTATTGTTGCTCACAACTGAGCAGGTCATCGAGCTAACCCAAGGTGATCTGCAGAATCCTCACATTTCAGCCCCCTCCAACAAATAATGCATTTTGCAAAGATGTGGCTGCTATTCAATTCCAAAATGGCAAGATATTCAACACCCTTCAGGTTCATCAAGTGTTGCTAAGAGGGTATAACCTCTACACCTGTGAAAGAGTGGAATGAATCAGTACTGTGTTCTGAACCCTTGTCTACTCTTGAAAGAGGAGCTTCCTGTATCTTCAGTAGTCTATCATGATACCTAGTGTGCATATAGAAAAATTACTTCAGTCACTGCACTACCAGAAAACACAACTAGAAATGTATTCAGATGCAGACTGACACTCCAATACAAATGTCAATGACAGCCGTTGGTGACTCGATCCTGGAGCACGTCTGTGCCCCTCAACCTGGCCAAAGATCCAAGCAAACCAGCAGAGAGAACATGGAGACTTTGAATGCAAGCAGAACAAGGGGCTAGGAAGGAAAAATAACCTGAAACCTAGCCCTGCAGAGATGAGTGGTTTGAACTGAGACAGAAACATGAACATGTCTAGGTAAGATAGGTACACACACACAGTCTTCTCTTTCTTTGATTTTACTACTAATGCCATGAAGAAAAGAGACACTCTGGATCCCCACACTCATAGGTCACAACAACCAGGAAGAGCAACGGGTACTCAAGTGCAGCTTGGTCAGCTGAACGCACAAGCAGTGCTCAGGACACCGCCCCCAGCTCAGTCTAACAGTGAACTCACAGGTATGCAGAAAGTCTCTTGGTACCTGGTGGGCAAGGACCAGGCATACATGTGACACAAAACACAGGCCTGGGCACAGCACTGTATATGAGCTAATACCACGCATACAACTGCAGGAATGAAAACCAGGGCTCTACAGGAGAGAAGAACTTGTCTTTTGTATTATTTTACTCAAGAAACAGAGGAGAAAACAAAATGAAGTAGAAACTGTGCAAAAATGATTGGTCCATGAACTTGAACCAAGTTTGTGGTCTGAAGACACAGCATACTTAGATCCTTCCCCCATATCAGAATGCAGACGGTGAAAGTTCCTAATCCTCTGTCAAGGTAAGTGGATGCCACAGAGACCAAAAAGGACTGGAAAGACAGTGAGCCCAGTAGAAACCTCCCAAGCAATAAAGCAGGCACAGCCCCTGAACTAACTGAACAGTGACCCTCTCAGGGTTCACCAGTTCACCACAGACTGAAGCAAAAGAGACAGAGCAGGATGCAGGAGGTAAAGCTGGTTTTACTAGCCATTGACACCCATACACTCAGTTTTTATTGTCCCAGCAATGGGTCTGGCATAAAACAACACACAACTACTCAGAAGTCAGGGAAGCAACGAGATCACATTACTGTTAAGAAGATACATGGGAAGGTGTTTCTTAATACCACATTTTAAAAAAAAGAAGGTGATGCAATACTGATTATTCCATTAAATATTAATTACAACACAGCTGCTTTCAAGCTACAACATCTTTTAGATAACTGAATTAAGGGACAGGAGAACTGACTGAGCTTTGTGTGTATCTGGCACTTCTCAATTACGTTAAACTGAGTTCTTCAGTTCATGTGCAATTTTTTATCTCCAAATAGTAATCTTTAGACTTAGAGGTTCAAGCTTAAAAAAAAATACTTAGGACTTTTTATATTTGCTCAGATGACTCTCAAGATCCTTCTTACTGTTCAAGGAGCTTGAAGAGTTTGTCCTAGACCTTTCATCAAACATTCCTGAAAGAGAGAATGAGGTTACCTTTTCCTCCTAACAATTTTAATTTGCATACAGATACCATCAGTTGGATAGCAGAGTTACATACTTCTCTCCTTTCCCTTCTACTTGAACTTGGTAATCAAACTCCAGTAACAGCAGGCAATGCTGAGACTGAATTTCACTCTTCAACTTTGAAGGACTGAAACTTCTGTGCAGAAAATGTAAAGCAAAGAGCAGTAAAGTAACTGCACACTTTTCAAAGGTAACCTCCAAACAACCATGCTCTGGAATTAGTTTTTACCATTGCAGAAAGGAAAGCTCTTCAGACATTCATGCTGTGACTGTCACCCTAGATCACCTCCATCTCAAACTGACATGTTACCTCCAACACCAACATTGTCAATTAAAGTAAATGAAGCAGGCTGCAGGAAAGTTATTTCTTTCAAGAGCGTTACTCAGTTCTGGTAATATTTAATGGCTGGGCCAATCACAAGGTGCAGCTCCTCTCTCTGCTAAAACAAAATCCAGGACTTGCTTTTGTATTTAGAAGGAAAAATGAAAAAAAAATAGCAAGAAGCTTCCAATATTTGAAAAGCTATATATATATGATTTCATTTGACTGTTTGGAGATCTCCTAAGTTGCATTACATTTTATCCTGCTTGGCAGTTGCATATGATTTATTTTCCCTTGAATTAAGCAGAAATATATCACAAACTTCAAGTATACTTCCCTCTTTTCAGTAAGAGGCACTATATACATGTAGATGAATTGTATTGGATTCAAACTTTCAGCCTCTCTTCTAACACAAGGTCGAAGCTCTACGTTGTTGTAATTTTCTTTTTCAGTGTTTTTTCTCCAAGACAGTCCTCCATTGGGAAATTAATATTCTGCATGAACAATGAACTCCTTGCATGGCCTTTGAACCTAGTGGTTGCTAGGAGGCCTAAAGAAACCCTAGAGTACAGCCTATTTAATAGCACGTATCAAGAGATTATTCAGAAGCAAAAATGTGTGATTTTCTAAATTGTCTGCTTTTTTCCCTCCTTACTTCCATCTCCATTCATCTGTCAAACAATCTTTAGATTTCATATGAATTGCATCTGCATCAATTTTCTATAATTATGGGCAGTTTGTTCCCCAAGTATTGAAAATGTGACTGGCCAGCCACCAATACTGCTTCAAATCAAGCAAATATCAAACTGCTCCTTACTCAGTTTTCTGAAAAGGCTACTTAAAATCAGATGTGCTTCACCACTGTAGCATGAGGTTTGCACTTCCATTATAAATATGCTTCTGCTTAGGGACTGTATTTTCCTCATACAAAACACCATGGCATTGACTGCAGCACCATTACTCAGTATTTCTCTGTGCTGAAAGAAATATATATAGCTTCTCCATGCTCAATTCAGGCATACTTGAATATTAACATTTCAAGCTTTTTAGCATCTTACTGAACGTTGTTTGATTGCATGCATTTCCGTATTTCCCCAAGCACAGTAATTGAGGCAAAACCCCAAGGTTTCTTTCCCAGCCTCCACCCCCATTCCAAACAATGAGGCATTTAATTAAAAGATAACCACAACAATGTTAATGGTGATGAGGTTAAATGGTTGGATAAACAGAATGCAGCCCTCTGAAAAGCCCATGTGTTTCGGGACCCTTTCTCCCCTACAACACTCTGGGTGACAAAGAAAGTATTTGTATTCCTGATCCCCACAATTTTTACACCAGAGGACTTCCTACAAATTTCCTGCAAGGAAGAGTTTCCTTCAAATAATGAGAAGTGTTTAGACATAGTAGCTATTCTGCCCAAAACTAATATTTAGAAAGGCACTGGACAAGAATCCTTTAGAAAAAAATGAATGTGGCAACTATCCATTATGAGAGAACAATTACATTTTCAGATAAACACCGAATAAGCTGTTAGGGTTAAAAAAACCAACAACAACAAAAAACCCAACAAAACCAACAAATATTTGCTGATTTTAATTTTCATTGTGTTCTCCCTCCAAAAACTTCAGCAAATTAGTAAAACTTGACATTTGTTCTTCATCTTTAGTTGTTGCAATTGAAATCAGTACCCTCTATATTCATAAACAAGTATTCCTGGTCTGGAGATTACTTTTAAAAATCTATAGCAGATTGAAATTCTGTGCCCCCGCCTACCTCTCAAGGACACAGGTATCTGCCAACAAATGCAGGGTGACATATCTGATTGTGCAGATTGCTGGTGTTCAACTGTCTGGTTGGCTTGTACCTATCTGGCCAACATAAAGCTTTCACAGAGCCAGAACACTTTGCTGAAGAATTAAAAACAAGCAAGAACCACACCACTTGGCACAAAATGCTCTCGTGAGCTCTTTCTCTTTTAAATATGGGCTTTCACACTGGAAGAAAGGCCTAAAAAGTACTGACTTCAACAGATCTGACACAGGGCATCTTACATTGGGAATACCAGGACAGTCATCCAGAAAAAGAAAAATCTTTGCACTATTGTCAGATTCAGCTTTCCAGACACTTTCAGGTTCTGCAGCACCAACGGAACAAGTCAACCACTCCACCAACACAACCATTCTCCTCTTCTTCAGCTGTTTAAGTATAATTTATCCTTGTTGTTTCCACTCACTATGTGACTTCCCAGGAACCAGAGCACTGACTGCCAAAATGGCACAATACTCTTACACAGGCAGAATTTTCAATAAAATCGAAAATTCATATTATTTCTCTTGTACTTGGGCATTAAAGAAAAGAACAGTCGCAAGGCATTTTTTAAACATGAAAAACCAATCCTGACTAAATAGATATGTTTATTAGGGCCAGAGACAGAAAGTGAACATATAACTGAAAATCACAATCTTTGGCTCAACCTTTGCAGCAGAAATGGGGTGGGAGGGGACAGCAGTACAGGGCTGGAGACGTTTTCAGTAATGCATTATAAATACCTTCGTTTTCTCCTTTAAAGGAATCTGCCAACTCAACCTAAATTGTGCCTCAGAGGGAGAAACGTGTCTTTGTGATAAATTGGAATTTGCCATCATAATAATGAAACATTATGTCCTATCACCACAATAAACAGGCAGCAGAACAACAAAGGAGGTTTCCAGGATTTTCTGCCCCCGGCCCCCTCCCCACCAGCATTTTCCCAAGTCTTCTTTTGGGTGTTTATGAAATGCCTTAATTCCAAGGCTATTAGATGTATTTCTGGATTGAGCAGATTCTACTAACAGTACTGAAGCTTTCCAAAATCTCACCAGCACGCCATCGGAGGCCAAGCCTCTCCCTGATGCCTGCTTTTCCCTGCGCTGTTTTTTGTTTTGTTTGTGCTTTCTCTTTCCCATGCACAAACATGTTGGTGCAGTGTCCATTATTTCCCTACGGCCTTCCTTGAAAGCCACTGACAAATGAATATACATGCACGTGTGTGTTCCACCACATACACAGGTCCAGTCTCCTTCTACACCTCAAAAAACAAATGCAAATGTGTTTACAGTCATTTTCACCAACACATGCCTTGCCATTGCAGAAACATGCAGCTGAAAGCCTGAGAGTCTGTAACAAGACAACTGCGTTTGCAATCACAAGTAACCCTTTTCCTTTCCAAAATGGAAAAACACGAAAACCTGATGAGTTAACTAGAGTTAACTGCATTTAAAGAGGAATGTGTGGGAGAGCAGTAAATATCCAGCACATGCTTTTACGCACAAAAGGCGCAAAGGGCTCCATGCTCCGCACATCCAGTCATTTTTGTCTGCTCTTCCACAATAGAGATGCAACCGTTTTTCTCATACATTTCATTTCACTAGACTAATAGATTTTAAACACCATATTGCGAGGACACCGCTGTGAATCTTGCAGACGTACAAAATGGTGGATGTATGCTATTTTTTTTTTTTTTTGCATTATTCCTAACAACTCAGCCTCCCGATCGCAGGCTCTCCTCCGTACCCACCAACACAGCCTTCCCGGGCAGACACACATCCCGAAGCAGCCTCGCAATAAAGCTCTCTCGCATACACAAATTATGTTACAAACCTGATGTCATGTAGCCCCGTGATGCCTGGGAAATAAAAGCTGGGGGGAAGTGCTTGTGCAGTCGGTAGTCCTTCTCGCTGCGGGACCTCATGCGATCTGAGGCCCGGTCGGAGAAGTCGGAGCTAGGCCAGGCCCGCCGCAAGGTCGTACTCCGCGTCTTCTTCATGCTGAGGATGCCCGAGCCTGCTCCTCCCGCCGCAGCATGGGTCAGGGGTGCGCGCTGCCGGGCATCAGCCTAGCGCGGGCACCGCCGGGGCGCAACCTGCGCGCATCTCGCCGCTCCCTCGTCTAGGGCGCCAGCCGCAGGTCCCTTCCTTTTTTTTTTTTTTTCTCCCTCGAATGATCCAATTTTACACACGTCCCACAATGCATTACACTTCATTTGCAATCGGTCCGGCTTACAGCTCCCAGATTTGCGTGGAGGAAAGGCACGTTATGTGGCTTCTCAGGCAAAAAAAGGAATGGGGGGGAGGGGGAGCCGGAGGGGGGCTGGGGACGAGAGATGTGCAGCGTGGGAGCTCGGGGGTCCCGAACAATGGCCCAATTCAGCCCGGCCGTGCTTAGCCAACTGTGAGCCCCGACACAAAAGGCCCAAACAAACGAGGAAAATCCCGCGGCCGCCGGCTGCGACCCCGACCGCGGCGCGCCCGGCGCTGGGGAGGAGGCGGCAGCTCCCGGCGCGGCGGGAGGAGCGGCGGGAGGAGGAGGATGGGGAGGAGGAGGAGGAGGAGGAGGAGGAGGAGAGAGAGGAGGAGGGAGGACCCACAGACGCCTCTTCGGGCCGCGGGACGAGCGGATGCAGCCGCGACGCCCGCACCCGCCGCCACCGCCACCACCTCAGGCCCGCGGCGCCCGGGCGGCCGGCAGCGGCCCGCGGCCCCCGGCAGCGCCGCGCCTCGCCATGGTCGGCGCCGACTGCCGCCCGCCTGTCCCCGGGGCGGGATCCCCGCCGGACCGCGCTAGGGAGGGCCGGCGCGGGGGGGAAGGCCACCGGGGAGGGCGCCGGCCGCTCCGCCCGCCTGCCCGGCCCGCCCGCCGCCTGCCCTGCGCCCCGCCGCGCAAGGAGCTGCCGGAGCGCCGGGCGCCACGCCGCCGCCCGGGCTCGCGCCTCTCCCGCCGGGCTCCGCGCGGCGCCCGCGTACAAAACCCCGTGCAGGGCAGGGAGCCGGCCCCCTCCCGCCCGCTCCGCCTCCTTTCCCTCCGTCCTTCCTTCCTGCCTGCCGGTGGCGGCGGAGCGCCGCGGCCGGGCGCGCAGCGCTGGGTGCCCCGCACCGCCGGGCTGCGGGCACGGAGAGAAGCGGGCAGGGCCTGGCCATCGGCCCTTCGGGCGCCGCTGCTGCCCGGGCCAGCCGCGGGCCAATGGACACGAGCGAGGGAAGGCGCCGGGACAGATGTGCATCCCCGGGGCACCCCCGCGCAGAGCCTGCGGGTTCTCCCACGCGTCCTCCGCCGCCTTTCCCCATCGGCGCCTCGAACCGGCTCTCCCAGGAGGCCCAGTCAGCCACACCGCCACACTGAAAACCCACCACACTCCACAAGGACACCCGGGCTGCCCCCCTCACCGGCGGGAAGGGGGTTCCCACCATCTCACTGTGGGTCACACCTCTGCTCCCAGGGCACCCTCTTGAGTGGGGCCTGGCCACCCGGGCATTTTATGGACTCCAGTTAACCAGAACTGTGCAAAGGGACTCGGTTCCTCTTCTGCAAGACAGCTCAGAGCACACTTAGTGTCACCGTTATCAACAGGGACAACTGCAATGCAGGGATGTGAAAATGTTGCTTTTGCAGCTTTGTTAAATTACGTATATATTTACATTTCTATAATTAATCCTTCTTATAGTGTCACATTTCTAAGAGCATGGAAAAACACAGGACTGTAATTTTCTAACTGGCAATTTTCCATAGTGGTGAACCAGAAAAAGGATGACCATCAGTGATCAAACTTAACACCAAAGCCAGTGGATCATGAGATATTATCCCTTAGCTGCCTTGCTGCTTGGCTATGGGTTAGTCACTTCAGCAGCCACCTCAGCCCATCTGGCTGTGCTGCTGCGGGCAGCACACACACCACAGAATTACTCAGGTGTTCCTATACAGCAGTCACTTTCATATGAGAAGAATATATACATTAATGAAACTCAGCAAGCAAATTGAAAGCTAAATGCTATGGGATTCTTTCTCATTCAGCCTCATATTTTTCCAACTGTGAAAAGCCATCAGGAAAGACATGTTTCCACTGATGCTTTGTATACTGGTAGCAACAGGAAAAAGTTAAGATGAGAAAAAAGATAGCCTAGAGCTCTTCTAATAAAAACATAAGATTTTCCATCATGAAACTTACTCATCTAGCAATTTACTCATCAACCTACGCAAAGCTTATAATAGAGCATGTTTTCACCCTCAGACCAGAAAAACCTTAAGAACTTTTAGAATCATTCCATTTTTCTCCTTGAAGGCTGAGGTTTGGGTAGATTGGTTTGCATTACCTAGCTAAGTCAAACCTAAAAAATGTACTTATTTTACCAGATATAGAAGCAAATTAAATTCTATCTAGAAGTATAAATTCACATTGCACTATCTGAACATTGAATGAATGATGGCTTTGCCTTTCCAGTAGTCAAGAAGTGATTGAATATAGCTGGCCAGCTAACTTCAACTTATTGCTGAACTAAACTCAACTTTTCTGCTAGTCTAGACACAGCTCTAGATATCAATCTGTTCCATTAAAAGATGACATGAGGCAGGAGACAAATAGGAATCAGCAATGAGGAGGAAAAATGAGGTCAAGAAGTAGAAAGACAGAACAAAGGACAAACACAACAAACAAGACCACAGTGATCTTTACACTGGCTTTCTGTATAATTATTCCCAACTAAAATAATCTAACAAGTATCAAATAAAAAAAGATCCGATGGTTCTGCAACTGCACACATCCCAATTCTTTTCAAGCAATTTGCTGTGCACTAATGAACTGGTGACAGTGCACAGAAATCTTTCAAGTGGCTTTAATTGACTTAATTTGTACACTTCTATGAATTGTCATGAGAGTAATACATTACATATAATTAATACATGGTATCATCTACTTATCAGTTGTAGGAATTAGAGTGGTTCATAGTTTTGGGTACAGATAATGATCCATTTTCATTGTGTGGTAATTTTAAATGAAGAATAATTTGTTCCTACAACTATGAAAGGAGGAGGGAATGAAAGAAATAGCAACTGTAGTGGTTTGACCATCTAGCAAGGTCAATTTTCCCTTCCCACATGTGGGGAAATCTGTTTAAAAGCAATTTTTAAATGTCTCAATATTAAGGCATTGTTCCTGTGGTCAGCTAAAGTTCCTTTTATTAAGCCTTCTCACAGTTATCTTGTTTGGTTTCAGCTTAAAGTCTACTGACATGGTATCTGAAAGAGTACTCCTCTTTGAAGAAAGGAATTCAGAGCAAGTTTCCTCCTGCTCTTGAATTGTTTGAAGTCAAGTGCTGTTACTGGGATGAATCAAATATATAATTAAAGACCACATTTAAGTTTTGGCTGTTTTGTTTGGAATAAGAGCTAGAACTTTGAGTGTAATTGATTTTTTTGCTTCAGTGGCCAAACTGAAATAAAACTATTTTCTTCATGTGATCTGAAAGATAAAATTTGAGAGCTTAAAAAAAAAAACAAAAAACAGATCAAACAAATCCATAACATTTTATTCTGAGACATTTAAGTTTACTTTTTTTTTTAATACAGGAAAATAAATTTCTGGATTCATATGGCTATGTCAAAGTAGAGTAAGGAAAAGATTCTCAGCTATGGAAATTATCTAAAAGATTATTACCTTGCTAGAAGTAAGGAAAAATTCTTCTTCCAGGCATAATTATACTAATAGGAATCTGAACACTTGGTAGTGATGAGAAAAATTGAGATGTTGGCAAAGCTGGTAGTTTTGGGGTTTTTTTTTATTCATCCCTAATTGTTTGAAGGGGGTTTTGATTTTTTGTTTGGTTTTTTGGGGAGATTTTTTGTTTAATAAGGGAAAGGTTAAACTCAGAAGCTTTTTATTGAGAATCAGATAAAGCATTCATTTTTATAATTTGGTATTTAAAGTCCAACAGGAACCATACCTATCTTGCATTACTAGAGGAAGTGGTGATGCTTGGATAAATAGACCATATAGATCTTGGGGAAAAGGTCTGAACTAAACAAAAATTAGGCATGCTGCCTCACTCATAACCTTATCAGGAATTGGCAATATAATAGTACATTTCAAAAGTATAGATTTAACATTATGAATTTCAAAAAAGAAGCTTAGTTCCATGTCAGATATTACCAAGAATTCTTATATGTTCAAACACAACCCTCCTTCAGTCTTAGTTCATAAGAAGCCTGAAGTCTTTTGGAGAAATAATTCAAAATCTTTGCGTCTGAAAATCTGTTTTATCTTTTTAAAAGTAAGAAAACAAATATTACTAAGAATATCTATTGCATGTGATCTTCATAAACACTTACTAGTTGTTAAGCAGGGCTGTTTCCATTTTGTAGATGGAAAATGTATAAAAGAAAAGGACATAACTTGCCCAGAAAACTGTAGGAAGTCAGTGGCAAATGCACAATGTTAAAACTTTGGGACCTCAGCTTCTATTTCAAGGTTTATTTTTCCTTATCTGACAAATAATTATGTAGCAGAGTACAACATGGTGAGCTGTATATATATTTCTCTGCATGTGTATGTGCATGCGTGCTTGTATGTATATGGCAATTGCTCACATGTAATGTGGTATTTCAAGTTTCAGCTGGGACAATATTTTTTTTTCCTCCCTATGACAAACAAGTTTCCATAGGGACAGCAGCAGGCTTCAGTGAGAGGGTGGGCTGGTGTTACTGCCATAGCTACTTCCTTGGCTTGGGGAATGACTGCATGAGGTTTGTCAAATTAAATAAGCACACAAGGTAAATACTAAAATAAAAAAGGTAAAATAACAGGACATACAAGGAAGAAACCAATCTCTCTCTTCACTAAGACAAGCTACACCTCTAAAATAATTTTCTCTCAAACTGTATTCAAAGCCTGGGTTCTCCCTTACTCTGTCACTACCTTCCCTTTTGCACACAGCCTGATCTGTCTGCCTCACAGAGGAAATTAGAAGGGCTTCACTTTACTCCTGTCAGCTGAGCTGGTGCCTGACAAGCACCCAACACCACTGGGGGAGCTAACACTCACAAGATGCCAAGTGCCACTGCAGGTCTTTTCCCACGCCCAGCTTCAGAAACAAGCACTACAAATAACATTGGTAATACTGGGACACACGGGAGAGTTTGCACTAAAGAAGGCCACAGTCACAGGCAACCAGGTAAAACAGGGAGCAGAGGGTCCTTCTGTGGCCTATGAAAACAAAACCATCACATTCTGTAACATTTTAAAAGGGGGAGATAGGATGCTGTGAGATTCTGGGAAGGAATTGCAGGGTTTTTGAAAGTAGGAGAAAGAGAGCGGGAAGGAATAAACAAAAATAAAGTGGGGAAAAAAGCCTGTAGTACAAGCAGTTGTAAAGGAGATGAGAAGGAGGAAAAATGGAGTGTGAGAAGAGGTGGGGAAAATGTAATTATGAACTTGTGAAAAACCCCAAGCTCATGTATGACATCACAGGCCTTGGTAATCTATAGGTTTATTAGATTTACAGCTCTGCACAATAGAGTTCCTGAGAAAATACATTGCCAGAATCTCTAACATTATAAATCCATGAAGGAGAAAGTTTTCCACGTCATAAACTCACCATTTTCATGTGTGGATTCTTTTACCTCTCTATTAACAAGGGTTAAGAACTCAGACTCTAATAGACATGTTTTTAAGCAATCCTTTATGGGTTAAAGAGACACTGTCATTGTCTGTAGGAAGCACTACTTTTCTCTTCCAGATTTTTGTAATCAGATATACTAGCAAGAATAAACCAGAAAACTCACTCACACCTTTCACATGAGTCCTTAGACTTCTGACACTAACACTATTAATTTGTTACCTCTCACTAGTACTTGCTGTTACTCAAATATGCAAGAGAAGCTAAGTAATTGTAACCCATGCTTGTGGTCCAGGTCACAAAAAGAGGCAGCCTTTTTTGATGGATTTATTGGCAAGGGAAAAGTTGGGCTTGCCCAACAACTCTCTTCTTGAAGAGAACATTTGAGAAACTCCAGCAAAAAGGGAAAGAAAAAAATCCCAAGGGCAAAGGTACAAGTGAAAAAATTTCCAAATAGAAAAAAAGAAAAATGTTTCAAAGCGTATCACAAGCAAGTCTTCAGTCTTGCTATCAGGCTGGGTTATACCATGGTAGTAATCCTGGCTTACCTACAGCACCTCTTAAACTAGTTTCAGATCATATTTCTCTCAGTGTTATGCTTTGGGAATGTGTGATGACAGGAATGCAGTGCTGCTGCTGCACACGTGCTGTAGTTCACCGATTCATTTTTCTGTGTGCTGCCTTATGTGCTGTGGTATTTATTTTAACTTGCATGAATTTAAGAAAAACCTGTCTGTGTAATGAGAAGAAAGGCTCCCCTGTTTTAGTTCTTTTTTTCATGCCAGACCTTCTGATTGCATTTGTGCTTCCCCTGCACAGAAGACAATTGATGCAGAAGATTTTTCAATCTGGATACCCAAATCTACCTAAAAGTTAGTGTACAAGCAGGAACACTTGTAGGATGCAGCTTTTGTTTTGATGCATGCTTTTCCTCTCCTATTATCAGAGACTCAAAAGCAAGTTAGATAAAATGGTTGGAAGCTGGGCTTGTATCTCCTCAGTGTACAAAACCAACGAGAGAGGGAGACAAGCTGTGAATCCTGCACAAATTTCCTCTCACATATAACAGAATCCTAAAACTTGGAGATGTGGACTTACAGCAATTCAAATCACAAGTCAATTCATTCACCGTCTGTTCTTCCAAAGGATATAGTAGCAAAAGATATGCCAAAAATGCTGGCCTCAACTTTCTGGTTTTCCATTGGTGTCACATATCATTAGTACCCTGGTATTTAAGTAACATACTGATATATGGGGACCAGCTGTACTGTGAGTTAGAATAACAGCCTAACCTTCTGCTTTGGGAGCTGAAACAATGGAGAGCAAGAAGTCAACAGCCAGTGTAGATCCCACCAGCAGTAAAAGCCATCACAAATTATCTTCCTAGAGATTAATTCCCACATCTCTATGTTTCTCTATTTCCATTCCTCCACAGAGCCTATGTTGCAAAGATGGCCCCATGCATGTGCAGGCCTTGGGCTCTTGTGAAACTTCTGGGTGCTACATGAACACAAACAAGGAGATTCTGTGTGTCAGGCAGGTATCTTTTAAAGAAAAATCCACTAAGAAAAGAAGGCCCTTGGCAGTAAGAAGTGGGCAGTGTTGCAGTGTTTTGCATCTTGCATGGCTTGCATTGTCCTGCAAAGAGGACAAGGAATGTATTTGATGGGCAGTCCTAAAAGCAGCATACCAAGGGAACTAAATCCCAGCAGCTGCTATAACACTGCAGAGCATTTGCTGAATAACCCAGTACTAAGGGCCCTCTCAAAATTCTTGCTTATACAGCTGTGCAATATAGTGAGTGTATTTCATAGATGCATATATATAGCATATACAAGCGGAAGAGATCTTTAAAACCTTAGAAAAATTGGGAGTAGCCTCTTGAAAAGAGGCTACTCCACCCTTTGTAAACAACCTCTTGTCATTCAGTTACTTCCATATGTGCATGAAACTCTGCCTAAATTAAACAGGCTTTCAAAATAGTGGTTTAGTACTGAAAATGTATGGGTTTTACCCATAAGTTTGAAAAAAAAATGTAAGCAAGGATAAACTTATAAATGAAAAAGCACCAATTTCTCACCTCACAGAAAAGTAATTCAATCACTTCTTGGACATTTTACTATAGTCTCAGATTCAGAGGCTGTCTCATTGGCACATATATTTAGGTATGAAAAAAGTCTAGAGAGGAATCATAAGAACAGACAAAAATTACATGACTCTACAGATGCCTGATTCAAAGGCTTCTGGAAAATCAATGCAAAATCATCAGTCTGCCTGTTCTCTGGACCAGACTGCAGCACTGCAGAGTCAGTTTGTTCCTGTGAAGGTGGTACTCTTTGGTCATTGATTTTCAGTGGGACCCTGGAGTTCGTCCCTTCTCTTCTGATTCTGCAGTAGCATCCATCAGAAGGATAATTCCATCCTGGGACATCTACCCTGACTACCCTTGGTTACTACAGCTTGTTGCCATCCTCCACTTGGTTTTTGAAGTTCTGGTATTACCCACCTGTGTGTAACCAGAGACAATTTCCCATTGCCCTGTTCAGATGAAGGTTTATCCAGGCACTACTTGCACTTGCCTCTCTGTAGAAGCTGTTCTTAGCACTTCTCCTGAATGCAGAGATTTTTGTATTCTAGTAGAGGAACAAGAAAAAGACATTTTATAGCACTAGGTCTCAAACTTCTTTCACCACCTTGTAAGAAAGTTAAATTCTTCCTCAACGCTCTAGTGCAACAAAATATTTTTTGTCTTACTAAGTGTCACCCTACACAACAGTAGCAATCTGCTAAAAGAAAAGTATCAATCACAGGGCGCTCTGCTAGTTTATTTTTCTATATACCCTTCTATATTATTGTGAGGCTGTCAGCTGCTTTGTCATTAATTAATATGGTTTTAAACACAAAGAGAGGCTTAAATCCAGGAGAGCACTGTTACCTCCCAGATTTCTGCAGGGCAAGATCTTTGACTCCTCTGTGGAGCTAAGCAGAAGGGAGCAGCATACAAAGCTTCACCTTAGCAAAATGTTTCTAGCACAACACTGAAGTGTCACACCAGATACAAGAACAATCTCTGGTGTGAATTTTTCAACCTACAACTTTCTGACCAGATCAAGGATAAGAATAAGTGAAACATGTAGATGTTATGAAGAAAAAAAATCCCTTATGACAAAGGAGTATCATTGTGATAATCAAAATAAACTGGGAAATCAGGAGAAGTAAATTAATATCAAATTAGAAAATTTAATCAGAAAATTCCTTTGTAATTCTGAAAAGTGTACTCCTCACTTCTACCATAAAACAGTATTACAATCTACCACAAAACCATATTACATCCTTTAAAGCACATGCATTAGCATAGGATAAAATTTCTTTCAAAACGCTTTATGTATTACAATGAACTTTTGTAAGGCACAGAGAACCACTGACATTTAAAATTTCCAGAAACCCAAAAACTATCTTTCTCAAAAGAACCAAACATCTTAAGTGAGACCATTTACGTGAAAGTAAAATTTCCTAGCATTAGAATTCTATTTGAAAGAATCATGTACAAAATTAAGAGCTAGAAACTCTAGTCTTCATTAAAACTGATCACTATTGAGCTGAACTCAATACCTACACAACCCAACTGTGGTAAATCTTATTAGTTATGGTGATCATCTCAGAAACTTTAGCAAGGAGTCACCATGTTCCCATACATAAAAATTTCAAACGCTTTGTACCCCCAGCTATCTCAGGAATCAGCAAATACTCAGGACAAACGTTTCATAGATTGTTGTATAAAGTAAAAGAAACTCCAAATGCAAGGTGCTCAGCGACTTGTCTTTGATCTTTTTCTTAATGGGGGAGATGTTTAGTAACCTTTCCATCTCTCAGACAGTGTAAAGTAAATCAGGCAATCTGGCCTTTACAACTGGCAGGGTTTAGATTTGTCAGAGCATTATGCTAGTGTCAAATTGTTTTTGTCTTCCTTCCTCTCTAAAGATGGATCTTACTATTATCCCAGCTGATGGAACCAAGACAAAATAAACACAGACATCAGGACTGAAACAATGATAGACTATCTGAAAAGGTATTTAAGTGCCCACAGTCATCCAAGGAGTAAAAAGTTATAAAAACAAGTACTTCTTTTTATTGCCCATATCCCCATGTCATTGCAGAGGTACTTAAAAAAACCACAAACCCTGTGGATTTCTACCCACCGCATAGTAATTACTGAAATAACAAAGAATTGGAAAAAAGTATTTCCAAAGCCTGATGCTATTACTGAACTGCCAGTGAAAAAATTCTCACTAACACCCCTTAAGTCTATCCTCCCTAATCTGAACACAAAAGGTTGGGCTTAAACACCCACCCCCCACCCTGAGATTAAAACTGCCTGCAGTTTTCAGCTTTGGGCCAGCACTGACAATACTTTAAATCCTTGGCTACTGGCTTCATGAAGACACAACCTACAGAGAGTCCCCCAAAGTTCTTTGAAATGTTAAATACAAAGCAGGAGGAGGTCATAAAGGAAATATTCTTTACAAAAGGAATGGATATCATATGCAGGCTTTTCAAATACATTTCTCAGTTGCTTTGCTTCCAGCTACCATTTTCTCAATCCTGCATTGTCTGAAGCTTTTGAAATAAAATTCAGGAATTAAATAAAGCACACAAATTAGTGTTATAAACAGCTGCCAATATATGAATTTGTTACCTTTTAGCTGTCATAAATCTCTCCAATATATATAAAGTATCCTGGAAAAACTAATTATTAACCTAATAAATGGTCCTATAGCAATTACTAAAAGCCCAGCTATGTAGAAGTAACATACAGTTTTTATTGCATCATCTTCTGTAGCATCTGCCCAATTACTGCTATAGAAACCAGTGTGGTTCCCTGCTGCCCTGGAAATCCAGCTTTCTTTCTGCCAAGAGCCTTCTAGCATGCACAAAAGGAACAGGGATTGAGAAACCTGTTTTATCCCCTCTTATCCCATAAACTAACAAGCCTTTTTTCCACTGCAGCTTTTCTCAACAAAATCAGGTAATTATGCAGGATGAGATTTTCAAGGTGGGTAAAAGGGAAAAAAGGAGTCAGTTTAGCATACCAGCTTTGCCAAGTACTGTCACCTTAAACTCTGAGAGATTTGCTTGCAGTGTGGAGGAGCAGGCAAACACAGTGATGCCCTGCCACTGGCATAAGGCCCAGCTGTAAGCAATGAGCTTTGTGGTTCAAAACTGCTGGTAAGTCGTTACATTTTCCTGTCCACTTCCATTCTTCTGGAGGAAAACAGGACGGTAGGAGCCTTATTTCTGTCACACGTCTCACTCTGAACACTCAGTGTCTCTCCTTTCTCATTTGGGTATCATAAACTCAATGATAAAATGTGTTTTACATTCATTTTTACATTCATTTTGAAGATCTTGTGTTTGGCTGATTGTCTCATAAGGTCTTGTGAGTCCTATCCATACTAGCTTCTGACAAGCTGTTCCATCAAACATACATAAAAACATCTCTGCCCAAATTTACAAACTGTGTACTTGAGGAGAAAAGTAACTGGTTGTCATAGTGATGTTCACAGTCTGAGGAGCCTTTGGACTTCAGTGTCATGAAAGGTACCAGGAGTTTAAAACCTCCAATAGATGAAGTGATTAATGGAAGCAAGTACTCTGCTTTTGACATCAGTATAATATTGGGGAACCTTCACAGGAGGGAAAGCCTGTTGACAGAAATGTTCCAGCTACAAAAAGTGTAAAAGGTTACAGCAAGCTCAGGAACATCATATGCTTTTGGCAAGGTGAGACAGAGGAAGATGAAAAGCAAAGAATGGTGAGCAGAATTATTGTTCCTCGATGATTAAACAAGCACAGAAACTATGATTACAGAAAACAGACATCTTTTATAACATGCCAAACTAGCAGACAGAAAAACATGCCTCAGCAATTCAGTCATACAGGCAGTATTGGCTCTCCACAGTTTGAAAGAAGATGAGGGTCTTCTGAAACAGAGGCTCTGCCCCGACTCCCTGCTTTAGACCAGTGAAGTGGCACAAAGCCTTTGAAGTGTCTGGAGAGCAGGCACTGCTGGCTGCAGCCCTGGCAGCCAAAAATGCTCCTTGCATTAAATCCTCACTCTCCATGGCAGGAATCAACTCAAGATACACAGTGATCTCTACCTCTCTGTTGGACTCCTTACCCCTGTAAAACAAGTAAGAACAAACCCCAGGCAGTTGTAACCTGAACCTAGGCTTCAGCAAAGCATACAGCTAAAAAAGCATCCCTAAAGAAACCCTAGTAGGAAAGCAATTTATTGTTGAAGGAGATTAGATCCATAGAACTTCCTAGAAATAAGAAGCAATGATTCAACAGACACAGTTCAGTCTTGCCTTGCCTCACATTGCATGTAGTATCAACTACCATCAGTCTGCTTGGTTTATCAAAGAGGAAAAGATAATATTTCTGTATGAAATTAAACTCCAGGTCCTCTATGTGCTCAACTAAAGCAAACAACCATGCATTGCTTGCAAAAGAATGTTGATGACTAAACAGTATTTGGGTTTTTTTAAAATCACATCTTTCTGAAAAGACTTGTCCATTTTCATGAGACCTATACCATGAACATTATAAAAGTAAGATTTTTTTCACAATTGTATGAAATCGTATGCTTGTTTCTGTATTACCAAAGAAATTTACAACACATTTTATTTTGTTCCTCTTTGAAGAAAAAAAAAAAACTAAACCAAACAAGAACACTGATCTCTGAGCATGTGACTACAATAATGCAGATTTCTCTTTTCGTGAACTGTGGTGTCGAGCAGGCCATTTCAAAAGTGGAAGATCTTGGTTCAGAGGATGTCTGAACATACTCCTGCCTATCTTTACCATTTCAGAAAACTGCATTCACCCTGACTGTTACACCTTGAAAATCAGTGCAAAGTTTGGTGATTTCAGAACCAATCGATTTCAGTCCAAGAGAAGACAGATAGAAACACAAATTTCACCATATTCAACTTCTGATCACAGTATTCCAGCACCCCAGAACAATCAGAGAAGAAACTGAAACATTATAACTCATATAATAATGTACAAGAGACTTAAGCATACCAACTTAAGTATGTTTAAGTCTCTTGTTAGTAAATGCAGTGGTCAAAACCAAAAACAAATTCAGAAAACATCGTCTCTGCCTTCTTGAAGAAAAAATATGATACTATACATCTTTGATGGCAAGAAGTGCCTAATCCCTTTTCAAAGCAGAGGCATAGAGTCATTTCTAGAGATGTATACAGCAATGCGAAGTCACAAGAACTACAAGCAGCAACACCTAAGAAATAGTGGAGGCAAGTTATCAGATACTTAATGCTCCTATTAATTATGCCTACACAAGTTTTAAGATATTCCTACACAAGGTAGGGTTTCACATTTACTGAAAAGGGGGTTATTCATTCTGGATGAAAATTAAGTAACTCCACCAACAAAACAGTTACTCAGACAAACTGGATAAACCATGTTCATAATTCATATATGGCATTTTTGAAGTAATTTTTTTTCTGGATATCATGATTTTCACAGTCAGAAATAAAACACAGACACACAACATTCCCAAGGATGTCTACACCAAAAGAATTATGTGAAGATGCAAAGCTGAAGCACCTTCATTTGGATACATTTTTGTATCCAAAGAGCAAGCAACAAAAACAGAGTCACAGAGAGAAACAGATGGCCAGTGAGTTATCACTCCTGATCTGATGACTTACGTGGGCTCAACTTGTTTATTTACTCACATATTTGCAAAAAAGTAACTTTCCTAATTTTAGCAGCAGCAACATTGTATATTATGTGTATTATATACACAGTACATACTTCTTCCTAGACACAACACAAGGGGCATCAGGTGTTTACCCTCTAATTGCAGGCTCTCCCGCAACCACGAAGGTCACACTTGAGCCTTCCCAGGGCCAGGGACTTAAATGACTGATGTCTAATACCACAGCTCAGGAAAGGGTTAAAAGAGGATCAGTGTTACAGCTGCCCTTCTCGCTGCCTTGGAGACAGGACAGAAGTGCTTAGGTCCTCGGGGGCAAGGAAGTGAGTCTGTAATTACTGGCTATACCCTTGACACCACCCAGTCTGTAATTACCAGCTATATCCTTTATGCTGTTTGGGAACTGCTGCCTCTCTCTGTTCACTACTCCCTGTTGATGCAAACCCCATGCTAACCTTGCATGATGCATGACAAAAATACTGTCATATGGTCCTGAAGCAACAGGCACTATTTGTGTGTCATTGAGTCCTGTCAAATGAACTATCCTCAAAAATACAGATTCCTCTTAGATCATCTCACCCCCTCTTTAGGACTGATCTCATTATCTTCACTTTAATTGTTCTCATTATCTTCTGGGCATAGAAAAATAATACAGCCTTTCTAAGGACATTAAATCCAATTATGTAAAAACACAGTGTTTGGAAAAGAGTTAAATATTTTAGCTAACAAATTGCTGAAAATCAGGAAAGATCAGTGTGTGACCACTCAACTCCCCGATAATCACCAGCAAGTATTTTCTAGCTGCAGTTAAAAGAATGCTACTGCCCTCAGCTATGGTTAACCATCAGCCTTAAAATTGTAAAGGCAATTGATAATCACCTCCTAGCCTGCAAAGAGCAGGCAATGGACAAAGAGCTTCTGCATTATTTTCCCACTAGCAAAGTTTCACTGTGTTCTTGTGGTGCAACTGAAGTAAGTAAAGGATTTAAAGTAGTCAGTGTAATTTTATGTACTGGAAGAGTCCTGAAAGTAGAGAAAGATGTTTTTCAGTAGTCTTCAAATTGCCAGGATGTAAATGTGATGAAGAATATATTATAGGCACCCTCACGGAGCAGTATGTGCTGATAAGATTGACGTAGGATGGTTGCATTTATCAGCTGGTAAAGGATCAGATCCTCTTCATAGGTATATTACCATGGGGATAGACACGGGAGTGTCTTTGAATAAACTACTGAGCTCCAAACAACTCCTGCAACAATACCCCTGCAGTCCTGAGGACTTGAACGGGACCACAGGTACAGCAGATACCACAGCAGCAGTCTGGAGACTGAAACCCAAAAGAAGGAATCAGGTACAGTGAAAGAAATATGAACTGCAAGCAGGATGCTCCCTTCTGACCCACCAACATCTGGTGCAAGACAGCCTGGTGCTGTATCTGGTGCAGCATCTGAGCTGTGTGACAGTGCAGAGAATTCTACTCCCATCGTTCCACCCACTCCGTGGTGTAGGAAGTGCTGCACAGACATACTCAAGAACACCATCTGCTTCAACTGTGGCATTTGACTCCCTTCCCCCAGCATGTAATATTCTGAGATGGTCTAAGCACACTAATACAATCCTACATTTTACATGCCTGTATGCTGAGAATCAAAAAACAAAGTCAAAACATACTTTTCATCTCCCATAACATTGCTTTTAGTTTTCCAACTGGATTTGCTTGCAGTGTTTCTTAAAAGAAAAAAAACAAAAACATAAAACTCCAGGGGAGCATGAAACTCATTTCAATAAAAATTAATAGGCATAAACACATGCAATACTTACATCTGTGCAGTAATGTAAAGTCTAGAGAGGAAACAATATTTTTTTCCCCATGGTACCTTTATTCATTCTGCTACAAAGAAAGAACACTAAATTTCATACATTAATGCAAACACTACAAAAACTTCCATCCAGATCAGGAAAAAAACTTTTTCCTAAATATGTGAAATCACTAACTACACTGCACTGACTTCACATCTGCACTTCAAAATGAAAAGAAAAAAAAAATCCAAGTACTTGGGGTGTCATATCACTGTGGTTTATTAATCACACACAACTGCATGATCTATTAATTATAGAAAAGATATATATTACTTACAGGATTTCTGTAGCTTGGAATGCAAGTAACTGAAATATAGCCCCCCAGTGCTCTTGGAGGTATGACAGCCAGTTAGACAGAGGCACACAACATGGCACACTCTTTTTAAAAGCTGTTCAGTGATTTGCAGTATCTTTAAGGATGGTATTTTAAAATTTATTTTTCACAGAAGTCCAAAGTGCCACAACTGCAAAAATGACCACTTGGCACTTACTAGGCTTCAGAATCCCAGGGAAAAATACAAGCAGAAAATCAGTTCCCAGCAGATTCCAACAGAGAGTCCTAAAGAGAAACACCCCGGCATGCTGCTTGCTCTCCAGAGCATTCCAGGGAATTCACCCAGCACCACGCTGGAAGCAGAGTTATAAAAAGTCCTCACATCTTCTAGTGCCAACCCTACACCTTAACAAGAGATTAAAAACATGTTCCTCATGCATCTGTTGTCTGTGGACTATATATCAGCTTTCCCTAAACAAACAAGCACAGATAGAAGGACAAGTTAGCTTTTGACACACACAGATACAAATTATCTCAATCTTTCATTTATTTTGAATGCTAAAGTACCTGTACAATGCCTTTTTAAAAATAATTTAAAGGATTTAAATTTTTGCTCAACTTCATGATAAAACTGTTCTTTCTGACATGGGGAAGAAGGGCATAGGAAAATAAGGAACATACTTTTAACACAGCAGTGATTTAAGGCAGGAAGAATGAAGACTGCTCACTGAGCTCATCATCACACAAAAACCTTTCACCTGTCAAAGGAAGCCTCACCAGCCCCAGGCTGAAGCTGCCATCAGCTTACATCTGAAAACTGGTTCTGCCCCACCTCAGCCCCCTTCCCAGTGGGCATGCTTTCATGTCTCTAGACCATCCCAGCAGGCCCACCACGGGCACTTTCTGCTCAGGGCTAGGAAGAAGGAGAAAGCAGAACATGAGATACTGATGCTGATGTGAAATTGTATATGCAAATAAGCAAAAGCGCTAACTCCAAGCAATGGGATTGTTTCTGATTCTCATAAGACACAGAAGTTGCCGAACTCAGAAAAATACAAAACTGTTACATGAAATGCAAAAGGATTACACAGTTTGAGTATTTGCATGTGGACAGGACTGGCTTGTTTGGGGTGATTAAAGCAATGCAGATCAAACCTTGAATGTGTACTTCTGAGCACCCTCCAAGCCCAAGCAGGCCAGCCAGCCATGGAAAAGCCCAGCCAAGGGAAATACGTTCCTCCAGAGGCTGTCAAAAATATGGCACCCGCAGCGCCTGCTTGCTCCAAGCATGCACAGCGCTATGACCCCCCTGGCATCTCCACACCCCGCTCTGCACGGGCACGTGCTGGCACAGGCGGGAAGAGGAGCGCTGCTGGGGCAGGGGAGCAGCCCACGAACAGGCTGGGTCCCCGTGCGAACCCCGGCAAGGGCCGCAGCTGCCCTGAGAGGGGCTCCCGGTCAGGAACAGCCCCTGCAGGCCAGGGAGAGCAGAGACAGAGAGAAAGGCTCCCTTGAACGGTGTCGGGCCGTGGCCCTGACTCCAGCACTGCTCTGCTGGACAGACACACAGCGGGTGAGCGACGTGCAGCTCGAACTCCCTGCCAGGACTGCCAGAAGACAAGGCTGCACTTCCTACTATGGCCAAAGGACTTGTGCAATGAATGCACATTAATTTAGTCCAGAATTCTATGTTTTCGTCATTTGAATAGCAGATGGCGTTTGTCACCATCTCAAACACCAGGACTGTCAGGAAAAGACATTAAAGAAAGCAGCTATTCACCTTACTAATCAAACATTCTGCATGCTGGAGATGTATTAGTGAACCAACTGAATATGTGAGATCAGGGATGAAACATAAAGAGCACAAATATTTGGTTCAAACCACTTTAGGAAGTCATTCAACAACAAAAGAAGTACAAGAAGGTAGCATTTGGAAACGTTTGAAGAAACACATTCTTTAATGAGGTTTGAAATCCATCTGAAATAAATACAGCAGAACTCTTCCAGAGGCAGGGGTTTATAAATATGATTTATAGTCTAATAGCTAAGTAATGAATGTAGTCTGTCATGCACATTAAATTGCTTTACATTTGTGATTCATTTGCACAAGAACTGCTTTCAACAGCCTGATTTTTTTTTTTTAGATGTTAATTATAAGTCCCTTAAAATAGAGGAAACTCCCCAGCAACCCCCAGATCAACCTAGTCCAATATTTAGTATACATAAGAGGCCAGCAGTACACAGCCAGGGAAGAATAAGGTGGCACTTACACCTCCTCGTAACAGTCTCTGTCTCACTCCATTTCCAGCTCAAAGGATTTGCTGTGCCTGCTCTGGTTCCTCTATTGTGTAATCTCTGTGAGGCCTCTCTGCCAAAGGCTTGCCCAGTCTTTCCATCAGCCTGTGTAAACTTTTTGCACTCACAGCATCGTCTGAAGTCCTGCAAGTCCTGCCTCTGGCATGAAGAATCACCTCCATTCATTTTAAATCCATCTCCCTCTCGTTTTATTTCCCCTCAAATTATTTTAACTGAAGAAGCAGTTCACCTCCTCAACTCTTACCATGAAGAATGTTTTCATCCCTGACAGGCAACAAACTATTGCCTTATTTTAATTTATTTTTTAACCAGGCAAATTGAAGGTACTCAAAAGACGGCAGTGATATAAACTACTTTCTAGTGTAGAGCTATTAAATTTGTAATGAAGCATCACACAAACTTTTTATATCATACAGTTTCCAGAGAAGTTTAGATTATTTTAATATTGAGAGAAGTGGTTATGTCATTGTGCAAAATATCATTGCTGTTGAAATCATCAAAATACTTTTGTCTCTAATCTTGTGGTGGTTGGCAAATTCTTCAGACTTTAGCCCTGATTTTCTGGGAGTTCATCTACATCATCATGGTAAGATGAGAAATCTGTCTTGGTCTTCACCAGTTTCACCATGACGGTGCCTGGAAACTTATGAGGAATCATAATGACAGTGATGACTGCAAATCAACTCAGAAAATGAGTTGACAAAACATTTTTTTTTTCCCCAGAACGTAAACCTGCTGACAAACTGCCCTTGGATGGGCTGACTCTCTAAATTTTATGAAGACAAAATGTAGTGAATATGACAAAAACACACAAAAAAAAGTAGTAGTGAGTAATTGAGATCTGTGAGAAGTACTCTAAAGGCAGCAATCTGGGTAATGAAGAAAAAAAAAGCAGAATTTCCCTGTACTTTAAAAGTTAAGATCTGCTTAGTGCCCTCTGCTGCATACAGAGGTAATATGCAAAGCATCGCTGAACAATGACATCATCTGATATTAACACAGTATGTTGCATCCATGACAAATATTTATTTCCTTAATTGCCCTTGTTTTCTAAAAATACTAATAAATTATGCAAATATCTTCAGTACCAGCTTAAAGCAGGTGTTTTTTACATTCTCTCTTCCCATGTAGTATCCTGTGCTCTGCCTGCAAGCAAGCTGTCACCTCGTCTCCCACATCTTACATAGTGGGAAATTCACGCTGAGTGAGTCGAGATGCTGGGAGGGGGGAGTGTACAGCACCCTCAGCATGAGATTTAATCATGAGATGCTCATGACAGCTGAGCAGCTCAGTGGGACCAGGTCTGCACACCGCCCCTGCCACTCCTACGAAACTCAAGGGAGTGGGAAGTGCCCATCTCTCCCTGCTCTCAGCTAAAAGAAACAAAACAAAGACAAATAAACATAACAGAAGGTCAAGCCTCCAATGCAATTTTAAACTTCCAAATAAATGTGCATTAGGAATCTATAAAAGGTCTTCATGCACAACATGAAAGACGTAAATGCAAACCAGAGCAACTGCGACTCTGAAAAGGATTAACTGATTGCCTGTCAGAACTGAGGAGGTCTCCTAATGTGGAATACAAATATCTGATCTGATTCTGAAATCTTATCTCCTGCCTTTAAGAAGATTAACGGAAATTCTTTTGCAGCTGACTATTATTTCTGATCAATTTCATGAACTAAGAATATTTTCCATTGTACATTTTAAATAGTTTATTAGCATTCTACTAAAAATCAAATCAACAAAGTTGATCACGATTAAAACCTGTTCAAGGAAGTGAGGACATAAAAAAATATCATTTGCATGCATTCACCTGGCATTAAAGAGGCATGAAAATGTAACATATGAAAACATAAGGTATCTAATTTTGCATGAGACATGAAGCATTCAAGGTCTCCACATTGTACTTGAACGAAAACTTGCATGAAGATGTTATGGCAGTAAAGCTGTTCATAAAAAAAACTTTTTCCAAACTGATAATCCTTGTTCTAGCCTGGTTAAGGAAGCTTTCATAGAAGGAGGAAGAATTAATTCATACATCCATTTTCTATCTTACATACAACCGAGTACAGGCAGACAGTTAATATCATTGCTGTGCTTTGTCCCGCCCAATGAATCTATGTAACTGGCAAAGTTTCAGGCTTCCCCTTCATTTTTCCTTTGAATAAACTGTCAAGAAAAGGGAAGTACAGGCAGCTGGCTTCCTTCATCCACCTTCCTTCCCCCTGGAGGAAAGCAAGGGAGCCATCCTTCCCACTTCTGTCATTCCTGCCCAGGAGCTAAGCCAGGATTGTGCCAGATAGTCCAGTCATAAGCTTTTGGTATGTTTTTTTCCTAGAAATCATGGGGCTCCAGTAGGGTCTGTTTGAAGCAAAAAGAGCATGGTAGGCACTACACTGGAGGAAAGGAAAGGTCACTGCCATCACTCCTGCCTCCTACAAGTCCCCCTGATGACTCAAAGTGAGACAAGATGCTTGGGATTCTGCTCCATGGTCACAACCCACTCCATCAAGCTCATCCTGCAGCCCTGCTCAATGCATGGTATCTCTGCTGGGTGACAGGAGTAGAGCAATGGTGATGCCAAACATCTATTTAAATCAGGGCTGAGAAGCATCACACATCAGGCAATCATCAAGAATTTGGCAAGTCTGCTTTAGAGCTGTGTTGGCTGGTTGAAGTCAGCCTGTTCCTGTTTAAAATGAGCTAACCTGAATTTCATTGCTAAGTAAGGCTTTACCTGGGAGTGGTCAGCACAATGAAACCAACCCAGTGGCATACAAACCGACACTCCTGCTTTTTTCTCAACAGTCAATTCATAAATTGAATTGAAACCAGGCATCAACTGAGCATTCTCTACACTATTAACCCCAGGGCTTTTACTTGAGATGCCAAATAATTCAAATAACTTTACATTTGTCATGAGCAAAGAGTACATGCATGCAGCTGCAGCACCTCACATGACTCAATTCGAGCCTTTAATCTAGACAGGACCTTGATCCAAGGGCAACTCAAATGAGTCCTCAAGTAGAACATTGCGTGGGCTTCTGCTTGCTACCTGAGAAGGTAATGTAATGCTTCACTTGTATACATGAATGCCTGCATCTTTCCTGTAGTCAAGGAAACATTTTTATTATGCTTTCATTTT
This sequence comes from Chloebia gouldiae, assembly GCA_003676055.1. Classification (NCBI taxonomy): domain Eukaryota; kingdom Metazoa; phylum Chordata; class Aves; order Passeriformes; family Passeridae; genus Chloebia; species Chloebia gouldiae. Next base: position 16,757,679 of record QUSF01000005.1, on the reverse strand, counting down.
TAAAAAGTCCAAAGGACATTGTTCTTCTAAAGGCACTTGATAATTCTTTATATCATCTAGAAGAGAAACGCTTCTCTTTCACACTGAACAGTACAGAATCACAAAGACATGGGCACAATGCCTCCTGAACCCATGGGAAACAACCCCCCCCCCCCCCCCACACCCTCCCCCTCAGCCGGGTTTAATGAGTGCTTCACAACCATTATTTTTGCTCATAATAAGCACAGTCACGAAGCAAGTCTCCCCTACAGCAAAAAGAAAGTATTTAATAAGGATCCTTGCATAATTTCAGGTAAAGCATATTAGTTTCCAGTTCTCCCTGTACCTTCTTATGAAAATATCCAGTTGCCAAGAAGATGTATGAAACCCTGAGGTGATGCAACAATACCCCAAGTGCATTGCCTTGTGGACAAGGACACCCTTCCAGTACAACAGCCCAGATTCAAGCATCCCTCACTTGAATCCCCAGGTATTTTCCCTCATATCCCTGTGTAGCTGGTATGAAACAGAAGCCCTGGAGAAATACATAGTATGTGGTTGTGTATTTTGTCATGCTCTCAGCTGTAAAACGGCAACCGTAACATATCCCTCCCTAAAGGACTTTGGTGATCACAGAAAAATGAGACAGAAAAATCACATACATTCTGATACAGAGATAGCAAAGTCCATAAACATACTCCAAAAGAGGTTTATCCATCACAACCCACATGCAGGAGAGCATCAGAACTTTAGATTGTACCAGAAATTAAATACCTGCTATTTCTTAAACTGAAAGCAGTTGCCCTCAGGTATTTTAACTTTGCATTTCAGCACATAAATTTCCAAGGTATTTTAAGAAAAATAGAAAGACTGTTAATTACATCCACATCCTGCACTACATGCATACACCCCTAAATATCTGATTTCTTACATTGTAGAAAGCCATTATCTCAGAACATGCTACCCTGATGGGCCTAATGTTGCTTCTACCATTTTTGCCCCCAAGAGTGCTTTGTGCCAAGTTTACAGACTTTAAAAGTTATTCTTTCTTCTTTCCTGATCTTAACCAAAACCACTAATTTTCTGTGCAATATACTCGGTAATATATATGCAAAATACCTACTGGCACCAGCAACCACTATGTGACATAAAACTTAAACTAAATTTAAAAAAATAATTCAGATTAGACAGATTATATTGGATGTTGCCCATGGAACTTGATCCTGAACTTCAGCACACATGTTCGCATATTGAGCAAAATGAGATGACAAGGAAGGCTGTGGTTACTTTGTGAGGAAGCAGGGACAAGAGAGAGCTGCATCCCCAGCACTAAAGGCCTGGAGGGTGCTCCTGGGCAGCTCCCAGCTGGAACTGAAGGCTTTATCAACTGGTGCCCTTCAGCAAAGTACCTGAGGTGTACACTGGGTGCTGGGAAGTTCTCCTTAGTTTTGCAATTTCTTAGGCAATCCCAGAACCCTTCTGGCTGCTGCTACTTTAAAGGCAGTGTGGTCAGACAGAGCACATATTTTCCAACACAACTAAAGTTTCTCATGGATTGTAGGCCATGGTGAGAAAATTTTCATCTTCTAGCTCTCTCTTAGTAAAACAGAACTTCCCAAGTCAAAGAAAAGATACTCCCTTAAGCCAAAAGCAAGTTATATGCTGCTGCAAACAAAACCAGTTTTAGAGTTCCTCTCTCTCACCTCCTGCTTCCCCTAAAAAAAGGAAAAACCCCACATGCTCAGAATGCAGTGCATCTGGTGGCCTAAATATGGGTGTTACCAGATTCCCCACTGACATAAAGAGGTCAGAATTTGAGAAGCTGAGAAAATGACTTAAGCTTCCACAAGAAAACTTGACCTGGAATAATTAACCTGAGAACAACACCAGAACAATGTCCTAGAAAGCTCATTTCCAAGACAAGTTTCTGCTGGGAAAAGTTTAATACTTCAGGACTGCTGAGAGTAAGTTCTCACATTTACACCTGACAGTTAATTCATTTGGACATGCAATACTTTTAGAACCCATGTAAAAAAAAACCAACTACCTTTTGCTACATCATTTCTTAACCTCCTTACAAAAATGCTAGGTGTAACATGCCACCATATCTAGTACTTTTGGCATCTGCCTACAGTATAAAGGAAAAAATTTTTATGCAGTTGCAAAACCATCAAGCTCCTTTGAGAAACGTCTTTGTCTTCCAGGATGCTTCACACCCTGAAATCTAATTACCAAGGACCACTCCTTTTCACCTTTACAAGTTCTGATACATATAAAAAATATTTTCTTCAACTATAGTCAGCATTTTTAACATTTTTTTCCTCAAATGTGAGAAGCAAAATAAAATACCGTGTTCTGTCCTTAAATAAAATTTGCCTACACAGCTACTTTTGAACCACGAGTGCTTGTTCTCCCTCCCAATTTTTTCTGCCAACCACCCCCAACAAGACACACTCAGATTATTCGACTGGGGTTTTTTTATTAGCCATCTGTTGTGCAGATAAACCCATGAAAAAAATTACAAATCAAAGAAAGAGAGGCTGATAAATGGGCTTTCACTAACCTTTTGCCAGGGTGGGGAGGCTGAAATGACCTGTGATGGCCGAGCCAAAGGGAACTAAAGCAGGCTGCAGGTCTGCTCCAGTCGGCTGGTGAGCAAGTGAGCAAGCAGGGAGAGCTGGTGGCTTGGGAGGGAAGGAGGAGCACACCAGGGCAGATGAGTCATTAGATACTAAATTAGAGAATAAGCGGCTTGGAATTGCAAATTACTGTATGCAGTCTGGGAAGTGGAAAGGAAGAGACACACTTTCTGTCAAACTGCCCTGAACTGACAAACATCTGCACTTTTCCCTCTGCAGGGAGTCTGGCCCTGCCTCCTCTGCCAGCCTTTCCTGGGTGCCAGCAGCAGGCTTCTCCCAGCAGCTGCAGACCTTGATTTTCACTGGGAACACCAGCCTGGTTAGCAGGAAAGCAGGGAGAGCTGGCGTGCGGTACGCACACCTGGGAAGGAGCGCTGGGGAGCCGCAATCGCTCCTGGGCGTCCCTCATTGCTGCAAACCTTCCTTGTGGGAGGTGCTGTCTGCACCAGTTACAAGTCTTTTTATGGTCAAGATAGTTGCAATGGTGCCAAAATGCTGAGCTTGCTGAAGCTGCTTTGATGGCCTAAGAAGGTCTGCAAAAGCCTGAAGCAAGGGAGACATGATGAGTCTCCACAATAAAATTTTCAAAAACACTGGTGAGGAAAAGTCAACAAATGAAATGCAAACCACAACCTCTGACCTACAGCTTTGTTACCTAATTTTCTATATTTTATGTTAGAACATACCTCTGCTGACTGTAAAACCTAAAACTTATAATTATGAAGCTGAACACATTTTTATTATGGTTGGATGGTTATGGGTGAAGTAACTTTTAAAAGCAAAATGACTAGAGACCTTTCACAAGCAGAATCTCAGATGTCATTTGAAAAGCAAGAGGATTCAAATTCAAACCCAACAGTTTCAAACCTGAGAAAAACTGTGCTGAAGCCAAAACACCAAAGACCTTAATTTTCCAGACAACATTTATATAGGAGAAGAGATTGGGGTTTTTTCACTGGGATCAACAAACTCCTCATTGTACTCAAAACATTTCCGGTCTAATATAACAAAAAAATTGTGAGAATAATCAGATATTATCTATATATTATTATATTTTAATTTATTTCTTATTATACTTTATTTATAGGTATGTATTTATATTTAGATTTATTTATAGATATATATTTATTTTTTACAAAATCTTGCAGGATGTGCTCACAAGCTTTCAATGTCATTGCTGCAGATTAATCACATTCTAACCCTCAGCCCACATGAAAATAATACCTCCTCACACCCCCTCTGAATAAAATCATTAGTCTTAAAGCACCCCATCCTATTTTGACTGCTTTTTTGTTCTCATTTCCAATCACAAACTAATTTCTAATCCCTCTTTTTGAGCAGGCTGCCTCTGCTTTGTTTTCTGTAATCATCCTCACAAGGTATGACAAGGGAACAGGTCATAGCATTACTGTGCCTCACAGTCCTCTCCAGCAGCACACTGTGCCCTGCGTTGTACAAGTCCTTGCTCAGTGCTTAGCACTAAGCTTTCATGTTAGTGACTAACCTATACTTCCAAGAGCCTGTGGTGCCTTGCCCAGGTTTAGCAAATAATTATGCTTTTAGTGTTTCTGCCTTAGTTGATGCTAAGACTTGAGTTCTTTTCTCCTGCTAGCAGAAATGCAAATACATATTAAAGTAAAATGCATCTTTTCCATTATGATTTCCAGTTTTACAATCTTCTACCAGTTAGTTCTGCATATTTCTGCTTCTTGGGCTCTTTGTAGCTGATATTTCTCTTTAGACACCTACAGCTATATAGCACAGGAACACCACATTTATTTCTATACCTCTCTCAGATCACTTTTTGATGACAGAAATGTTACAAACAGTCTGGCGCACCTTCAGTCTACAGCACATCTATTCTGTGAATATAAAAGGGAGACTTTGCTTTCCAGTCCAGTCAAACCAATATATTTAAATGAGTAAAGGGAAAGAGAAAAAAAAAATGAATACTTCTATAACATAATTGCACACTTATAAATAGCATGCTTTCCATGTGTGTCAGATATCAAATAGCTTAATGACAACTGATAACTGGCTGATTTCTGCAATCTGCCATCAGCTGCTATTTTCAAGAGAACATGAGCTATTCCTAATACTGTAGTTCAACTTCACTCAGTTGTGTAGGAAGCTTACATTTTTCAACCAGATGGCAGGTATCTGCTATTTTAACCAAAATCCCATTTTAAGAACAGTGGTTGGTATAATGACAGTGCTTGACAAACCATGAGGAATTAAAAAAAAAAAACACAAAACAAAGTAGATAACTACATAATATCATTTAATATTGGCTTTTAAAAATATAACATACTTCTGAACAGCAACAGATGGGCCAGGCAATCAGGCTGCATGACCTCATTTGCTGGGAAAAACAAGGTGTTTCGTTTCGTTTTTTTTTAATTAAACTTCAGCTTTTATTCTCAAAATATACTTTGTAGAACTAGGATGTGATTCTCCTCATGTTTATATCAAGCCAAAAAGCCTCTTCTCCCTGAGTCAAGCAGGGATGAGCTGTTTGGCTGCATTATAGTGTGATTAATCCCTGCAACTGCTTTAACACCCAACAGAGGGAAAAAGCCATCTCTAGAATACAGGGTTTGATATGATACAAATAAATTGTTGTTAAACATCTCTATCATTAGAGCTATGTCTACTAATTAGGAAATAAATAATTTACACTGGCATTTCTACAGTAGCAGAAGACATTATCCTGTTCTTTTTCACTGATGTCTCCTAAATAGCAACAGAAACAGTAGCTGTGAAATCCACTTTACATGTCACAGAAGCAAAGTAATTCGGCATTTTTCAGAAGTGCCGTAGCCTGGATATATTTTCTTTCCTGCACCCCCCTAACAAACATCAGTGCCTTCTGGGATCTGACCCACTGCAGTCTGATTTTGCTGCCCATAATATAGGACATGGTATTCCCCTCTGTACTTACATTATGTCTGCAATCCTCTCCTCAAACACAAATGGAGAATCAAGGGGTGAAGTAGAGTCTGGGTGACTGAGCAGCGCACTAAAACACCCCAGGTGATCACTGTGGCTTCTCCTCTCTGCTGTGTCAGAGATTTGCCTTGTAGTCGAAGCTCATTTCAGTGGGGAAGATCCGATGTCCTACCAGTCAAGCACGCTGAGCCTTTAGATCCTTTAACGCCCTACCAAAGCATTTAGCAGTAGATGTTTCTAAATTTACTATTGTCTTTTTTTGGATATATGCCTATGCAAGAAGGAAGCAAATTCTCTTTATATTTCACACCCATTCACACTACTTTTTTTCAGGATGTTGCTGAAAGAAAAAATTTCCAAGCTAGCTCAGCTCCAAATGGCCAACTACACAGCCATTTATTTCCCTCTGGTTATCCTGAGTTATTTTCCCACATGTTCCTGATGTGGTGAATGACTTGTCTGGGCAAGCAAGGTAATGCTTTAGGCAGCAGACTAGAAAATGCAAAAGTGCAGTGAGTCCTGTAGGCACCTCTTGGGTTGCATCCTGCCAGTGAGGCTTGGTTTTCTATCCCCACCTGAAGCTGCAGGAGGTCCCCATCTCTCTCTAGGCTGGGGATCTCAGGCCCTGAGCGAGGTGCCACAATATCTCCATGTCCCAGCCCTGTGTCTGAACACAAATAGAGAGAATTATTTCTGCCAGCAGTGAACAACAAGGTTCAGCCCTGCTATTAACTGCAGTGGCAGCTACCAGGCTGCCAGTCCAGGACAGATGTGTCACTTACTGGGGAGAAAGTAGGACAGCCCAGGAGCACCACCATTCCTACTGCATCACTTATATGTGCTGTGGCAAAAAGGTCAAGGAAAACCAACGACAGAAGGGGTTGGACTGGTTTTTGCCACCTAGATCGGTGAGATGGCTTTGCTTGCCCCATACCTACCCCCAAAAAAGGACAAAGCAGGGCCTCATCCCTTGCACCCACCTCTTCATGGCAAGGACCACCATGTAGAAGTGTCCTACACTTGTGGGGTCATTACTTACACTGCCTTCTAAACAAAGAGCCTCAGGAATATCATCTGCATAGAGAACAGCACCACATACTTATCTCTGACCATTCAGAGTGCCAGGTGGTAACAAATATAAAAATATCAAGAGTTTCTTGGAACAGGTTGCCCAACAGAGATGTGCAATCCACATCTCTGGCCCAGTCTCTCCTGACCTGGATCAAGCCTTGAACAACCTTGCCTGATCTCACAGCTGGCACTGCTCTGAGAAGGAGCTTCTGGAATCCTCTTCTGTTTGACTGCACTCAAACAATGCATTACAGACCATTGACTCTCCAGCCAGCAAGTTCTCACAAGCTCAGCACCCTCACAAGGATTTTGGAGCAAATTAACTGCAAAAGCACAGGAAGGTACCCTTCTCCAGCCAGGAAAGTCTCCAGACCAGGGTTCTCCTAATGACTAATAGCTCACACTGAAGAGCTCACATATAGGGTTGGGAGTCAAAAAGTGCAGAAATAAACAATGTCTGAGTTATAAAGAAGGATTTTCTAGATCTTTCCATAAGCTTTAACTTCTACCACTTTATCTGTAAGCTTTTACTGTAGAGTTTACTAGTTTGTGTTTTTGCACTGATAGAAAAATCTATATGGAACAAGCAAGAATAAAGATATCACTTTATAAATATTTAGAATAACTGAAAATTTGTTGTCACATTAAAATCTTTAGTGGAACTGGGAGTGAATTTTACACAGTACAACAATAAAACAATGGTGAGAAGGAACACCCTGACACCTCTTTTCACAGGCTCTTCACTTGAAATTGCAATTACAGTGATCTAAGTAGGAAAACAATTCTGACTTTAAAAAAAAACTGTAATAAAAGAAAACACTGTTTTAAGTTTTCAGGGAGATCTTGAATCACAGGTGTGCCTGATCCACGGAGAACACCGCAGCTGCTGGCAGGATGGGTCTGTCAGCTGCACCTCACCATCCTCCCCCAGTTACTGCCTCAGACAGTGCTCAAGAGCTTGGCTGAGACACCCAGGGTCACATCCCCACTGCTCAGCAGTGCAGAGCGGCACGACAGCTTCTCCTGGGCAGGAGCATGGTTAGGGGCAATTGCAAGGCAGGAACAAAACCTATTCCTGCTGCAAAGACATGCCAAGAGCTTCAGCACCTCACAATGCCCATCAGTCTGGCTCCTTTCCATCTGACTCATGCCCGCGTACCAACACAGCTGGCACACGGCTGTGCAGGAAGGGAAGCCACGTTTCTCCCCTGAGGGGAAGCCTGATTCATGCCAAAAGGTATTCCAGCCTGGATCTCAGGAGCAGTATCTACCTGTCCTCCCTAACACCAAGGTTTTTTTAGCTCATTCCCAGTGCTCAGCCCAAGAGCCTCAGCAGTTTGGGCTCACCACACCTGAGCAGCAGTGGTCCCATGAGGGGCAGAAGGGTTTATGGGCGGAGTGATGTGCTTCAGATATTCACAGTGCCCAGATCCCATTTAAAGTGTGACAGTAGGAGAGGAAAGGGAAAAAAAAGAAGAAGAAAAAACAAAATAAAAAATATACAACAGATTTGTCCACAGAAACCTGTAACACAGACAGACAGCAGCCCTGTTATCATTGCTGCAGCTGGTATAAAGACAGCACGTTTTCACTCTGCAGTCACATTTCCAGCTTCTTCTCAGACCTACCTGGAGGGACTGAATAATTTGCATCTCTCTTTTTCCCATATTATTTGCACATTCCACATATTATTTGCATTTATCGTGAAAGGGTGGAGAATAATAGTGCTTACTGCAAAAAATAAATACATTTAAAAGACAAATCAGTCAGTGCTGCCAGTCAGACAGATGCAAAAGTTGACAAAATACAGCCTTTCATTATTTTTTTCATTCCAACCAATGCACAAAATACATGAAATATAAAAGAGTGCCTCACATAGATTTTTTCCAGCTGAATGGAGCTTTGACAGTAAAGAACACTGCATTTTTCACATAATAAAATGTGATTTTCCATCAATTTTACCAGTAATGAAAACATAACATACAGCACAATCACTTGAAAGCCAAGAAGTTGAAGCCAAGGGTGAGGTTAGAAATTGCAAAACTGGGAGCCTCAAGGGAAGAGAAGTGGTGGATAGACAAGAACTGGTTCTCTGCCACTCACTTGAGTTTTCTACAAAATCCCCCTCCCACCCAAAAGGGCTCCCCCTCCTCCTGTTCCTGGTGCTCAGTGGGAGGGGCAGCCAGAGCAAAACCATCCATCTGGTTCCCATCACAGGAAGTACTGCTTAGGCTAGCTCCTGCCAAAGCCTGTCACTAGCAATCAGCACGAGAGGGAACATGAGAAAACACAGCACAGCTAAGACAACAAACCTAATACTTTTAATACACTAATCATAACAGCAGTACTCAATTTTGTTCTTTATAGAAATATCACAGGAGTCAGATGGGTCATCCTGGTAGCCTCATTTTATCTGGGAAATTAATGTAACAGGCAACACAAATGTTATTTTCTTATGCCACAGTAGATCCATCAGCACCTATTAGAAGCATCTACAGGAGTGAAATATAGCGAAGGATAATTTGATTAAGCAGGTGCAAAACCTTGCTACATATTAAGACACTGTCTCCTTTTAGCTACAGTATAATAGACACAGCATTTAAATCCTAATGCTGCCACTGTAGCCCAAGATCTAGTATTTTATGAAAGCTTGGAGAGATGATGATCAAACTGCCCATGTTCTCTTACCATAGAAGTTCACCACAACCCTTCCCACCTCCCTTAGCCTTGCCAACCATGTAGAGCAATGCCAGCATTTCCACAGTTTCCACAAACTGCTTGTCTTGCATATCATCCTTTAAAATCTATTTTATCACTCTTTCATTTCAGATGGCCAGCAGCGAAAAAAAATCAAAACCTACATCCAAGCGGTCTATAGCAATACCTCCTACAGCTGCTGCCATGGGAATGAAGATTTACAGGGATATGAGGACCTTGTACCACTGGGCACTGCACACAAATGAAAACAGAATTGCCAGCTGGACTTTGCAGGCACAACTTTCCCCCACCTCAGCACTATAATCACACACTCCCCTAATTACTGAGTAAGAGTGGCTGCTAATTACCTATCCAGAGTAATGAAATCTGACTAAGGTCAAAAGTGATCTGACAGTAGGGAACAGAGAGAGGCAGCAAGCTCTAATCCTCTGCTGTTCTCCTGACCTGCTTCAAACCTTAAACCAGTTCCCTCAGGAGTTTGTTCTCCTCCCCACAGGTTACACCAACTCCTTGTGTAGAGTGCTTCTCCAGGTCTCTGAGAGACACATTTTCCCCATCACTTTGACAAGAACTGCCCCCACTCCGCTGGCACAATCCTGCCACCCTAGAAGAGCACACTGGAGCAAATGAACACTTTGGGATCTCCAGGACAGCAACCTGAGATCAGCTTTGCATCACAATGCCTCCCTTGAGCTCCTTCCACCAGAGTAAGGACAACAGCACAATTAACACTCACACAGCAGCAACCAAAACTGATTAATTTCTTCAAAAACACCTCCCCTTCCTACAGGTTTCTGTCCTGGAAGAAGGGGACCAAGATGGGAAATAAAGAAGAAACCTCCTTCAGGAAGAATTACCAGGTCTCTGCCTAAGGATTACATGGCTCAAACTCCCTTAGGACTGTCCCAAGCACATCACTGTCACCTGGCTTGCCTCTCTCTATCTCCCTGTTTTTGTTAGGCTTTGTTCCCACGCACATCTAAGAATATTCTGGTGAGTGAATATGAATAACAGCTCTTTCTTCCTCCTTTCAGGAAACTATTTCCCCATTTGTTCCTCTCCTCTCCCTGCTTCGTATTTAGCTGCAAACGTTAATGAACCATTTAAGAAGAGGAAAGCACCTTCTAGGAATGACTTGCCCCAGGCTATTCCATGAGCTGCTCAGAAGTAAATCCCATAATTTATGCCCTCTTTGGTCAAACAGGAACATTCCCAGGACCAAAGAAAAGCACAGACAGAGAGAGAGATGGAAAGGGAGAGGAGATTGTCATGTTCTCTCTTGCACACTTTGCTGTTTCTTATTCTAGTGCTTTAAAAAGTAAAGACTACTGGAATATCGGGGCTGAGCCCCAGGCCAAGTCTGCTCTGACTTGCTGCCATATAATCAATGAGAAACTTTTCAAAATGTCTTCTTTCTTCCCCTTTGCACATTTATGTCTCAGCCTGCTACACAGAAGCTAAGACAAGCCTCCAGAGGCTCAGACAGGCATCAGTGCCACATCCCAGGATGACACCACACCTGACGGTAAGGAGGCAGCTCTGCTGCAGGAACCTGGCAGTCCTTACCCCTGGCCTGGCTGCCTTCATCACACCTTCCTGCCCTTCATTCCTGCTGTCTTGGCTTGACACTGCATGCTCACCTGCGGGTTGGTAACAGGCTGTGTGCTCCTTCAGGTTGCTTACTGGATCCTGGTGGCCATTCCCCCTCCCAGGAACAAGATGCACAACCGTGGGAAGCGCGCAGGAACAAACCTTAGAGCACTGCACATCCAAGAGAGCTACAGAGTACTACAAGATGCAGAATGAGGACAGAGAGCTCTGTGAAAAGTAGCTTTGAAGGAAGAGATGTGGTGGAAACAGAAGCTGACCCTGAAAAATGGAAAAAGAACAATAGAAGGCTGAAGAAGGGCAAGCCATCTGCTGTAGACTGAGCAGCTGGGATTGCGAAAGAAACAACCAGGTTACTGCTGATGGATTGATGAATGAGCAGGTCAATTTTTCTCCTAGACCTCCCACAATAAGAAGATGGGAAATGGTGTGTTAAAATCTTCATGAGGTAGAGCTAACAGAAATGTATCTCCCATTTATCCCCTAAAAGTCATGGATCACAAAGGGTTTTCCTCCCTTTTTCTATTCTTCTCACCTCTGAAGCATTTCCTCTGTCTTTCTGTACTGTAAATCTACACTTTAAAATAGCAGAAGATACTGTGTATAGGTAGCCAGCCTGTTGTTTAGACATGGTCAAACCTAAACAATATAAAGAAGAAAAAAAGCAAAGGGGAAGAGATAGGCAGATGGGGTGAGCTGTGTAGACAGGCATTGCAGCCCAGGTGTTATTGAAACATGCTGAAGCACCATTTGCACAACTTTTAACTCCCTAGTTTTCACAAGCTTAAAAATGAAAATACAAAATCTGACTGCAAGGCAGAAAGCTGGGAGCTCAAGTTTCAGCTCAGAACTACATTCCCAGTGCTGCTGTACTTAAGGTTATAAAAATAATGCTCCTATACTGAAAAGGCTGATTTGGCATGCCTCTAAACTAAAAAAACAAAACAAAACAAAAAAAAAAACAGATGTAATTTGGAGATGTAGAAAAGAAACATCAGTATAAAACATACTTTTCATCAGTTGATCACCTATCACTTGTTTTTAAGTGACTACGTATATACCATTTTCACAAAAGTGTTTGCCAAAAATTCAATAAAGCTTCTGAATATGAAGGAGTACCTCAGTACTGTTTGGTTACCCTACATTGGCAAAACAACTTTGGACAGATTTTAAGTGCATAATGCTTGCTATTATATAGACTATGTATACTACATTTAGCAGAATAATACCCAAAAATCATAAAAATATATCCAGGACTATTCACGTTGGAAAAAAACCCCCATACTTCCCTTTCCTTTCAATTACTGCAAGGCCCAATGGAGCAGGCTGCAAGGAGAGGACAAGCACTCTTGCTCAATACCTCAATACCTTGCTTGAGAACACACCAAGCACTCAGGCTCTGCTCTCTGCACCCTTTCCAGAGCCCATCTGAGGTCCCTGGCTTCAAACTACTTCAGGGCAGCTGAGCTGTGATGAACTACCCTCATTAATGCTGAACTTTGTTTTGATGAGGTAAATGAAGAATTATGTTTGTGCCCTAAGTGGACTATAAATCACCAAGGCATTTAGCCTCTTACCTTAGTACTGTCAAACATACTTTGCAATGGCCAAACACAATCCATATAAGAATTTATGTAGCTGAAGTCTTCAGACCAGCAGTAATTTCTTCGTTAAAACCCTCATGACTAAGAAGAGAGGCAGGACAAAAAGGAAAATAGGGAATAAGTACCAGTGACCTGAAGTGGCACAGATTTTCCAGAGAATATGACAAGCAGAGGTAGAATAAAACAATCCAGAGCTGAAAAGGCAGAGGTAATACTTTCAACTTTGCATTTCTACAATCTCACATGTGTGAGCAGAAAGATGGGTGCTTGCAGAAATTGGTGCAAAACATGGGATCTGTGGAGGCTGAGCCACAGATCAGATTTGGAAAACTGGTCCACTGCTGGGGCAGACTTGCATCCATTAACTGTTTCAGCTCAGCTCACCTCCTATGGAGTCTGTCTGGGGATCCACTGCTGCCAAAGATCCCACAAAAACAGAGGGCCACAATGCATTACCTTCCTTTTCTCAGAATCATAGATTGCTTTGGGTTGGAACAGACCTCTAAAGGTCCAAATCCCTGCCATGCACAGTGACATCTTCAAGTGGATCATGTTGCTCAGAGCACCAAGCAGCCTGACCTTGAATGTTCCCAGAAATGGGGCATCTACTTCTTCTCTGGGCAAACTGTTCCAGTGCCTCAGCACCCTCATAAAAATTTCATTGTATTCAGCTTAAATCTCTCTTGTAGTTTAAAACCATAACCACAAGGATCGTAACCACCATAACCACCGCTTATGCTATCTATAAATGCCCTGCTAAAAAGTCTGTCCCCATATTTCTTAGGTTAGGTATTAGAAAAAAGGCTTTTCATCCATAGGGTATTGGGAAGTGGTCACAGAGCTGACAGAGCTCAAGAAACCTCTGAACAATATTCTCCGGCACCTGGTGTGACTCTTGGGAATGGTTCAGTCCAGGGCCAGGAGTTGGACTCAATGATCCTTGTGAGTCCCTTCTAACTCAGCTTATTCTGTAATTCTTCTAAGCCTCTTTTAGGTACTGGAAAGCTGCTCAAAGATCTCCTCAGAGCCTTCTGTTCTCCAGGCTGAACAACCCCAATTCAGGCTGTCCCCACAGAAGTGCTCTAGCTCTCCAGTCATTTTTACAGCCGTCCTCTGGACCCGCTCCAACACGTCCACGGCTCTCCTGTGCTGCGGATCCCAGAGCTGGATGCAGCATTCCTGGTGGAGGTCTCACGGAAGCAGGGCAGAGGGGCAGAACCATCTCCCCTCTTGCCTTCTGAGACGATCTTTATCTTCCAAGAGGCCGGCTCCGAGAGCGGGACCCGTCCCCGGCGCCGCCCGCCGGAGCCGCGGCCGGGCCGGGCGCCATCGCCGCGCCTGGAGGGGCCTCTAGCGGCTCCCGCCGGGGCTCCGGAGCCGCCTCCGCGCCCGCACGCTCCCGGCCGGGTTCACTGCGTGCCCTGCCACCCGCAACCCCAGAGTCGGCTGCCGGAGCTGGTGAAAGCACAGCAGCAGAACAGGCGCTGCTGGCGAGGATGCCCAGCGACGCGCGGCTGTCACCCACGCTGCTGCCATCGGCACCGCGCCCACCGGACACCAGCTTTGGTGCTTGCCAAGGCTTTGCCATCCCCAGCTATGGATGGCCCAGCCCCTGACCTCTGGAGGAGGCACCCCAACAATTGGACAGCCAGCATGCTCGGGGTGAGCAAGCTACAGACAGCCCAGATAACTTTAATCTCATTTTTCTTCCCGTTTCCTGCAATGAAACCTGGATTTGCAGCATTAACTGGGTGAACTCATACAGTATATCAACATTCACCCAATAATTTGAAAAAAGGGGATAAAAGTGAGGCTGAAGGCTCAGATGACTTCGGGGCTGTATTTGCTATATCACAGATAAACACCCCACTGACCCTGCCAGTGTTCCCCCACGGGGATGCACTTAGGCAGTTTGCAGTGACACCAAGTTCAGCACAATCACATTAGAGTCACTTTTAAAATCCCATTTAGAAGTGGAATACCAAAGGGAATGCAAGCCCAGGCCACACTACATTCCACTCACTTCCAAGCCCTATATTTATGGATAAAGTCACTAAATAAGACTGTTCAGGTGGAAAGGGACCTTGAGAAGTCTGCAACTTCCTGCTCAAAGTAGGACCAACCCTGACTTCATGTGATGTTGCCCAGGGCTTGGTTTACCTGGGCCTTGAAAACCTCTGATAACAAAGCTCCTAGAGACTCTTTAGGCAAGTTATCAATGCACAGTTTTCCTCATGGATATAGTCTTACCTTAATATTTTCTCAGAAAATCCCACTCAAGTTTTCAATCTTTGTTCCTTGGATCTGGCTACATCTTTTCATCAACTTTCCCATACATAGGGGCAGGTTGTAGTAAGGTCTCCTCCAAAGCCATCTCCTCGGGGCTGAACAAACCCCTCTCCCTCAGTCTCCTCTTCCAGAGCACATGCTCCAGGCCCCTGGCAATCAGAAGCGCAGCCATTTGACTGTTAAACACAATGTGCCACTCATATTTTATAGAAAGTAACAAAAATGCTTAAAATACATGTGTGAAACCACAGGTCCAATTTCAATAGTTCTCCAATAAAAAGGCAACAAACCTACCAGCTATACATTTATTTAAAGGAAAGGCAGACTGCAGAGGCTATGTTTAAAAAAAAATAAAAGCAACCCTCCTTCAAGGCAGCAGAGGGAACCTACTTACCATTTTTCACTTGATTCTCTGTGAAATACACATGAACATACTTAACTCCTTGAAAACTTAATGCCTTCAAGAGAAGTCATGCTCCAAAATGCTAGCATGCTTCATATACCAAAAGAGTCTTCTGATTCATATACCAACAGGAGTATAATGATCATGTGTTGTAGGTAAATTATTTGCAGGAAGGTTGTATTAGAAAATAACATGTTGCAGTCCCAGAGACTATACTCAGTGCCCAGCACTTGGGAACACTACAAGAATGATTAGGACCTTAGTATATGTTGATGGGAACAGCAATAATTAAATATTATGAGTTCTGAATACAACTCCCAGGTGAAGAAAGCCCAGGAGGCGTATCTGGCCAGCCTGGGAGATTACTGTTGCAGCAGTCCTCCTCCTCTGCTACAGCCACAAGCCACATCCTTGGGCAGAGCTGCTACAAGTGCCAGTCAGAGCAAGCCCAGCTCTAGTACACGTTCAGGGGCCCTGGCAAGTCACTGCTGCATAAGTAGGAAAGCCAGACTCTACACAAAATTACATTTGTACACATATTTGAGTTGACACTGTCAAGAGTTGCCACCTAAATGCTGGCACAAACACAGCACCCCAGCTCAGGGACACCAAAAAAAATAGATTCACCTGCCTTTTTAAAATCTGGGAAGCTGACACCAAAACCATGCAGCCAGACTGGTTAGCTGGCTATTCCACTCCTCTGCATCAGAATTAGGATTTCCAGCCTCCTCCCCAAGTGAGCTGGAAAGATGAGCTGTCACCATGACAGAGCTGCACGGGGATATGATGAGATCACCAGCAAGGCTCCCACTGACCTCAGGTAAACTCTAGAACACACCATGACAGGCTCCAGAGAAACTCGACAAAGACAAAAATGAATATCGCTACTCTTTAGGATGAGAAAAAAAGTCATTTCTTGTTCTTTTCCCATACATTTCTTGGGATATCACTTGAAAGACTCTCTCCAACTAAAGGCTAATCACTCTTTTTCCCCCATTAGTTATATTTCAAAGATAAAACCATCACACTTATTTAGACCAAGAAGGTATCAAAACAGTCAGTGAACAGTGCAGACTCTTTGAGAACTACAGTTGATCTGGAAGACATGTCTTTATTGTTTCAGCTGCACTCAGTCATTATTTTTCGAACTAACCAACACAAAAAAAAAATCTCCATTACTACTCAGTATGCCAAAGCATACTTGAACTGCTTCAACATGCTATGCTGGAATTAAAACAAAGAGTTATTTCAGGTCTGCTTTAATTCATTACTAATGTGTCGACTGTTTTAGGATCCTTTGCCAAGAGCAGCTACCCTTTGCTGAGAGCTAATGAAGTTAAGATCAAAAGCACTGGGTCCTGGACCAGACCAGTGGCAGAGATCAGGTGGAACTGCAGGGCTGAGCAGTGCAGTGTGTGGTGCCTGGTAGATATGTGATGTTTAAAGCATGGACCAGAAGTGAATTAAAGTTTAGGGTGGTTGCTTACTGTACAAGATCGACTTCCTCAGGTTAGCTACTTCCCTCTTGGCTACCCAGGAGGGTGTACAGAGATCAATAGCTGCATCTATCAGCAGCAGGTCATTTCTAAACTGGTGTTAACCACTACTTCTCTGTCTCTGTTTGAGACACTTGCAGAGGAAGTCAGCTAAGGATCAAGTATAGTTATAAACAGGGAGTTCATGATATAGATACAAATGTTGTGTCCTGGGTCTGCAAGGGTGAGCTGCAGTGCTGGGGAGCTGCAGGGAGCCCTCCTCCCTTCTAATTCCAGAGATCTCTAGAGCCCAACATCACAGAGGCTGGACAGCAGATACAACTTGCTAATCCCCTGTCACCCCTGCAGCTCTGTACTTCTTGGAATGCTTTGGGAAGAGGCTGTGAGGCACGGATGCGTTGCCAGCACTGAAGGGAACAGCCAGGAGGTAAAGAATTCAGTGTCAAGGGCAGAAGCAGGGCTGGAGCAGCAAAGATGAATCTCACCCTGTGTGCAAAAGGCTACAAAATGCTTTGAGAATGACCCAGTGCACCATGACAGGGAGACAATCTGTACACAAACACGACAGATCAATGGAGAGACTCCCACCTGCACAAGCATGTTCATAGCACAAGAGGTGTCACAGCACCCAGCCAGAGCTGGGACCTGGCTACAAAGGTCTGGCAACCAGGGTGTCAATTCATAATGCATCCGTAAACACCTTTATTTCTCTGGAGCTACATCAAGGTCTGGAAGCAGAAAAAACAGTTACTCCAAACCAAAACTTGGCACAGTGCCTCTGCTTGTGATTATTTAAGAGCCAACACATTCCCAGAACAGTTAATAGCTCTGTGCTCTGCTCAGAAAGAAGGACTCCACAGAAACAAAAGTGGACTAAAGAGAGAGGCAGCAGTGCCGCCAAAGTTATGAACAGGTTTGGAAATGGGTCAGGCATCAACAGCTTCTGCAAGGACCCCCAAAGCACAGAGCTGGAGGGTATCATAGGCACAGTTCAAAAGGCAGCTATTTCTTTCTGCTATCAGCTGTGAGGCTTCGGATGGAGACTTTGTCCAATCTGGGAAATAACACTTTCAAACAAAAGGCAGGCACATTTGGCCTAGAGTCTAAGAAGCAAGCAACAAGAGCCAAAAAACCATTTGGAATCATGATTTATAGGGAAAAGCTTAGATGCTTAAGAGGTTACACAGGTGGCAAATACATCCTGAGAATACAGAGACCTGAAGCCAGGTAACTGTTTGAAAAGGATGGTCAGCAATTGTTCTACTACACAAAAAAGAACCAAAAAACCAAAAACTATACACCTAATAATTTTGGAGGATATCATGAAAAGATGGAGAGTAAAGGCCTAACATAGAATTTGTTGATGAGTTGTGAAGTCACCCTCATCAGAGGTTTTGAAGATAAGCATTTAGCCTTCTCAGGGGCAAGGAGATGGATTAGAAGACAGCTTTAAGTTGCTTCTGGCCTTGAATTTTTAAGAGTATTCCATTTCCACTGGTATGCCCTTTTGTGTCAGTAGGCTTTGATTATTAACCTTAAAAAAATCTTGCTCTTCACTGACTTCTGTGATGCCAATTCTCATTTTCTTCCTTCTTATTTTATTTGGTGAACAGATTGTACACCTCTGTATCAAACTACAGGGAATAAAACTTCTTGTGTTCATATATATAATGGATATGATGGACACAGAAAACACCAGCCCTGCCAGCTTTAAAACAAAATACATTGATTTACTCCATGGTTGAGTCTTGCACAACATCCCCAGACACTAGCTTATCAAAAATAAATAGTGAATTTTGCTGAGTAGCAGAAAGTCAGAGGTGATGGGCAGCAGGGGATAATTGAAAGATTTAAAACTAGTGTGTAATAGTCAGATCTGTTTCCTGTTTCCAGAGGTAAAGGAATTTCCCGTTTCCAGAACTGGCTATTTAAAGAAAATCCTGACAACAGAGTTTGGGGTTGGGTCATTTTCCTAATAATGCCAATGAAAATAAATTAATAGGGCTGGTGTTCCTGAGCTCATTCTTTGGAGAGGAGTGGCCTCTCATTTGCAAGCCCCACAGATGACCACACACTGCCAGGCACCTCGGCAGTGGAGGATGAAGAGGAGGTTGTGGCACTGGAAGGCCCAGCAAACACCCATAGTCCCTGCAAGAGGGCTCTGCCATCAGCCTCTTCTTTTAGTTCATGCCATAAATACTTAAATTAATCCAGACTAACTAGTAGGAACACAGGAAAAGCAAAGGGCCCTACAACCAGCTAAAAATCTTAGCTGCCGCAATTATTTGATGAAATACACAGACTTCTTTTCTCTAAACATGAAGCTGGATTCTTTTTGTTCCAGCTGTTTTTGCAGTTGATCAAGGAGGGAAACATAATTTTCTTTTTTTAATCCTAGATTGTTCACTTGTGGAGTATTTCTATCATACTGTCATTTTAAAGGTTTTCATCTCTGCTCCAGGGCAGTTCAAACAGCTAAAAAAAATGGGGTGGAAAAATGTGTAATGAAAGGTGCAGCCCTGCTGGAAACTGTAGGAGAGCTCTGACCTCCTCACTATAAAAAAGGTTTGACATTGGAAGTGCACCTGTGTTGTACACTGTGCATTTTGAAAATGTGAAGGTTTCATAGATTTTAAGTAGTAAAATTGCTTTTATTTTTTTTTTCTTTATTTAAGTTACATTTGCAGGTTTTCAATACTTAAGAAGAAAAATTCTGTCCAGGTTTGGTCTTGAAGAAAAGAAATCTGTGTGGCCCTTTGTATTGTATTGCATCAGGGTTTCATAGTAATTTGTGAAGGAAAAGCAAACTGGTTTGCAGGGGTTAGCTGGGCCCAGGACTTTCACGCAGGAGGTCATGAAGGTAGAGGGAAGCTGGTGCTACTTGGGGACACAGCCAGCCAGTGTGACACCCACCACTCTGCCCAGCTCACACGTGCACAGGCTTGCAGCTAGGACTCTTCCACAGTAGTAGAGGTAAAAAATACACAACGAGGTATTTCTAGGGATGGAAGCAAAGCCACCTGTGACCAGTGTTCTGCTTCCTGCTCTCCAGGGGCCCACTTTATTCTTCCATACATAAAATGACACAGGGCTCAAAGCTGTACACTCCACATTTTCATTTTAATCAATGAACAAAAACACTAGGACTCTGAAATTGTCCTGATCTACAAGTAAAGAGCAGAACCGAAGAAGTTCCACCAGTCTTCATAACACAGGAGTCTTCTGATGCTCCTCTTATTCCTGACTCCACAGGAACACAGTCTTGCCCATCTGCCAGTTAGGCAAAGCACGTTTAAGCAGGCACAAGTTTCAGGGAGAGAAAAGGAGTGGAAGAGGTCTGCCATCAACTACCCTTCAAATCCCTTGCATCACTCCTGTGATTAAGGGAACTGGAAAGATTTGTTATGGGGAAACACGAGGGATGCCCAAATCCAAACAGGGGAGCAGATAACAAATACAGATGGATAGAGGACAGGGGATGAGGCTTCTCTAGCTACCACTTCACATGATGCAGGGCTACATATAGTGCTGGTTTTGCAATGCTTGTAATGGATGGAGGCAATTTAAAAAAGAATGTTGCTTCAGATATTTGCAACATTGAAATTAAGCATTCTTTTGTTATTGGTATTATCTCAGCTGTGAAGTATTTGGGGCATTTGAGTCAATGCATAGACAAGGGTCAAAAGGATTGAAAAAACAGATTTCCTGCCATTTTTCACATTGAAACAGATGCTCATTGGAAACTGGCCCTCTCACCCCAGCTGCCAAAACCCAAATTGCCTTCTGCAAAAGCCTGGTCTATTTTTCCTGGACAAATTTTCCACCTGTTTCCTGGTAGGTAATGACACCCAAGAGCAGGGTAACAGCAGTGTTTTAAGGGTCATGGTCATAGCACTACCCACATGGATCTGTACAAAGTCTGTGCTCCAGATCCATTCTCATGGATTCTCTCTGGAATTTCAGAGCAGGCCAAGCACAGCCAAGCTAAGGACACACAGGGAGGTTTACAAAAGATTTTCACAGAGGCATTTAATTTTCTTCCCACAAGTAACAAGACCTACTTGCAGCTAGCAGCTATCATAGAGCTTGCCAGAGCTGTCATGATCAGAGCATGAAGAAGCTGCAAACATTATTGCATGCATTTCACAGAGACTATGGTATTTGCCATGATGCCATAGGACTCTCAGTGTGTAACTACAGCAGCATTCCCAGGATCTCAGGACTTGAAAAGGCATAGAGCTTGGGGTGTGTTCACTCAGCTCCAGACCATTAAAAACGCTGAAAGGCAATTACATCCTCACTCACTCTTCCTGTAGAGGAATACCAAGATGGCTGCACCAAGCCCCCAACACCATCACCAAGAGCCATGTGACACATTTCCTACCAGAGAAGGACCAAAGCTGCCTCCTGACCCCCAAAAACAGAGCAGACATTGAAACTAGGCTGCAGAATCATGACCAAAAGTCAGGATTAATACAGCACAAGTTGCTACTTAAGTAAGTTACCCAGTAATGTGAAGCATCAAACCTCCAAGACCTAAAGTCATTCAGAAATTCTGGAAAAAAGGCAAAATCAGCTCAGATTTCAAAAGCAGCAAAGCAAGTGCAAGCTTGACAGCAAGCATTCTGCAGTTCCCGACCTTTGGAAAATATTGGAAAAGGTATTAAGCAGGGGAAAAAAATATAAAATTAGTACATGCCTAGACTGCCTCTACCCTACTGTTTTACAACTTCCCCAACATACCTCTCCCATGAGGTGGAGGTGGCTGACAGGGATAAGAAAGAGCTCCTGAGGTCAGCAGTAATAACCTAAGTGACATGACTAATGAGAGCAGAAATCAGTAAGCCTGGCTTACATGCTCACCTTCATCATTGCTAACACCAGTGGGAAGCATTTGCCAAGACTAATCTGGTCTAGACCACAGCAAGGCACAGAGCTGCCACCAGACTCACTTCAGTGGGAGAAATGTATGCAGAGGAACAAGAAATTATGTTTTCTTTTCAATGTCAAAATCACAGACCAGAGCGAGTTGCTCCAGTTCTTGGCATGTGAACTGTCTCCCACATAACACAAATGAGGACATCAGGTATTAAACTGAGGGCTTGCTGAATGGGAAACTTTAAGTGTGGGATGGTGCAGGGTTTTCCCCCCTCATCATGTACAACTTGTGGCCTGGATCCTGCATATTTCTGGCTTTTTGCACTGTGATTTAATGCTACAGTGACTTCAGTTGGAATTAGTAAGACAGCTTGCACACCAAGAAAATATTTAGGCAGTATTTCAAAACAAGTTCTGGGCTTGGGGTTTAGGCATAACTGTGGAAAAAAAAATCACAGTATGTAGGCTACGTGCTTGAAAAAGTTAGTGTGAGATGTTCTAACACCCTTCCTACAAAAACTTTGTGATCATCATGAACTACTTGGTGCACAAATAATTCTCAAAACCTAGGTACCTGCAGACCACATGCAGAATCTAGATCTAAGTTATTCAGGCCATTCAGATAAAAAAGCAATTGCTTGTGCCCTAAAACAAAATACAGTGTCACTTCCATCTTGTTATTTTATAGCAAAACCAATTTCATTATATCTATTTAAACTTTTAATTGTTGTTGAGATACCATTACATTTAGTAACTACCATTTCACATAAAAGCTGTGGCAGTAAGTGGAAGAGACAACAGCTCTATGGAGCAGAAGGAAAAAAGATGGTGGCTTAGACACACAGAAAAGATAACATTAGCATCAGCTTCATGAAACAGGAGAAACAGCAATGAAACTAGAAAATAATAAAAAAGCAGAAGGGGAAAAGCAAATAATATGTCAGGCAGGTCACACTACACAGGAAAATGGCTAGGCTGAAACCAGCTCACAGATAGCTGGTATGCTCCAATAGTCAGACATTTTTCAGATCACATAAAAAAAAAATTATTTCAGCTGCTTAAAAGAGAAATCTGTGTTCTCCATTCTATCTGGAGGCCATAACTTTGTCACTAGAAGATGTTGCTATTGGCAGAAACTGGATAAGAGCTATGAAATCAAATATTTATTTGCTTGTAAATTCAGGGACACTATGAACCAATTACACTTACATTCGTTTTACCTTTGTGCTTATATTTGTATCTGTGCAAAACTTTTGGACCACTGTTATCTCCCCAAAATTTTCATGGAGTAACATGTGACTCTGCAGTCAGATTGCTCCTTAAAAACATTATAAAAATCACACGACTTTGAAGATCAGCTCCAACACCCCTTAAAGTGATTGCCAGCTGCTTTCAGGTGGAGCAGCCTTAGAGTCAGGAGACTGAGGAAAACTAATGACAGCCAGTCTTGCACTTTCAAACTGTCTCCTCCTACACGTGGTTTCTAGAGTGAAACCAGGACACATTGGATACTCTTCAAATCCAAGGCATAAGCCTTTGCCTATAGACTTGGTAGAAATAGTGTAATGCTATGGCACAATAAAATTCTTAGCATAATTGCTCCATATTATACTTCTTTCTAAACTACTAATTTATTTTCAAGGTTTAAACATTTTCATTTTAAACTGAAGATTTAAAATAGGTAACAATATTGTAGATATATTAGCTATTTCATGTCTATCTATAGATCTATACCTGTTCTCAGAAGGTCAGGACACCTCTGGACAGCACACAGCCCTCTGGGGCTGGTTTGGCCTGCCACCAAATTTTCAAGTCTACTCCAAAGCAGATTCCTCCTGGGATAAGTTTAATCCTGTAAAAAGCAGTAACAACATGCTATCCACGCTCACAGAGTGTGCCTTAAAGACCCCAGATCTGAAAAGTCATTCACCACTAATTTGCTAGGGAAAGAGAAATTGGTATTTCCACACCCTGTGACTTTGCTTCCCATACCACCAGGGAAACAGGGGCACTAATATGCCTTGACCCAGACCCACACAGCAACTGCTCAGGGCTGACAGATGTGTATTTCACCACATACCTATGACAACAGCTTACATGGATTAGCTGGTTTGACTCACTTCTCTTTTGAAATATGAATACAGCTTAAAATTACCTAGGAAGTGGCACTGCCTGTATATCCAGGCTCCCTGGTCAAAAGAGAAAAATGTTCCTTTATTCAGGTCTGAAGCATGGTTTCCCCCTGCAAGTTTTCATTCCCTTCTCCTCCTCACCTTTTGAAGTGGCCAGCTGACTAATGCCAGTTGCATTTGCCATACTGTAGGTCACATCCCAACTGGGCAGGCTGGTAGCACTGCCCAGATAGATATGGGAAGTCCAGGTTTCCCAAACATGGGTGTTCCTCTGCATGGTCAGACAAACTGAGTACAAGTAGGAGGCCAAATAATTAAATAGCAAGCTTGTATTTGGTGCTTTTTATCCATACACTCCAAACACATTAAAAGAGAGGCAGTGTATTATTACTATTATTGCTGTTTGCTATACGGGGAAACTGAGACAGAGAGAAATGAATTTCCCTATTAGGTTCACCTAGTGGGTTGGAACAAAGCTTGGGAGGGGACTTGTTAGCACAAGTTTGAACCTAAATAGCAAAGAAAACTAAGTTATTATCTGCATTCCATCAACTGCTGAACCATATGGTTAGATGCGGGCATGAGTCCAAGCAAAGCACCCAAATGACTCCTTGAGTTCTAATGCAACAAATAAAACCCAAAACTTACATCCACATATTAATCAGTGTAATCCCTTAAGCTTTGCCTGCATTTCTACTGACACTATGTTATGAGGATCTATGCTGAAACTTAAATGAAGGATAAACCCAGCAGATGAGCACTGTCTCTAACACTACATACACCTGATCCCACCTTCCCAAAGCTCTCATCTTCCAAGGGTTTGGTTTTTTCTTTTTTTTTCCTTTGACTACAATCTCTTTCCTGGTAAGATGGTACTTTAACAAAGATTTGCTATGAGCACCTTGGTTCCTGATTACATCTCAAGCATGTGTCAGGAAGATACTGCACACACTAATTACTCTTTATCTGAATCAGAGATTCTGAGATTTAATAATTCAGAGTCTGAGACACAAGAATGAGCAAGTCTTCTGTTATTAAATATGGTACAGTTTACCAAATAGAAGAAAAAGGAAATGAAAACCAGATATAAATGACCTTTGTTTCCTTTGAAAACTGCTTTGTTCTACTGCCCCACTGCTTGAAGCAGATGAACTCATGTACACCAAGAAATGATGAAAATTAATCAAAGGAGGTAGGACAGGAGAGAGAGAAGCCTTACATGGGTGCCCTGTGCTGATGGGCTGGATACGCAGAGGTTTTTTTGTATGTTTAAAATTACATTTTCTTGGGCTTCTGCTCTCAAATCTTGAATCAAGCAATCCTGGATTGCAAGTTCCACGCTTGAAGACCTGCCAGAGAGCCTCCAAGGAGAAGCAGGGAGAAGACAAAAAGACATACCATGACTGCTCCACTGACTCTGAAATCAGACAAGCATGCCCAAACCAGAGTGGGTGCAGCAAAACTACTTCATGTCTCACATCCAGGGGCTTCTGCTCCTCTGTATTTTCAGGGTTTGGGCATTTTACCCAAGAAAGAAGTGGTGACAATGTTCACCATGCATCCAGGTAAAAAATGCAGGTACATTGACAAAAGGCTGTTTCTCCACAAAAGCTTACCTTTTACATCCTCCATAAATTTGCAGACAACTTGCAAGTAATTTCTGAAGTTGTTGGGATTTTTTCCTTTCTTACAAAGGTCAGCATAAGAATTTAACCTCACTGAAAGGCAATGCCACAATAGGGATAAGTTCACCAGAGCTGTTAAAAAATATTTCAGTACCTGGTTAGGATGCTGTTTATCTCCTAGGCTAGACTAAAATGTGGAAGCACCCTTATGTAGAAAGGTGCCCACCTGCTTTAGACCAGGAGGGAAAGACAAGGAGAACTAGGCAGAACAACAAAGTCAGAGCAGTTGTGTCAAGGCTGAGCATTGATAGGGGGCTGGACATGCTACAGAAATGGCATCTCCACACCAAGGTATGAAAGTATCCAGTGGAGGCAACCTCTAGGGATATTTCAATATAGCAAAAGTAAGGCCCAGCCAACCCAGAAAGACACTGCAGACACACACAAGAGAGGCCTTCCTCACCAGCTTGATGGGCAAGGGTGACACAGGAAACAATACCTGGTAGACAGGAGGAAAATGAGGTAGAGGCTGGAGCAGCTGAAAGAGTTGTGCCAAGGGCAGCAATAGCAAGTTTCCAGTGCAGGTGAGCCAATGGTTTCCAGGCTAAAGAGCTGGGGGAAACAGGGATGTGGTATATGTACACGTGTGTGCGTGCGTGCCTGCGTCAGGTGAGCCGACAGGAAAGAGGTCTCAGTGATGATGGCAAGAGGTAATTATAGCCTGCAAAGGTTGGTGCTTGTAAAAATGGAATTAGATTTCCTCGAAACTTTGCAGCAGCCGATTTTGCATGTAGTATGGACACAAGGGATGAGCAAGAGACTAAACAACTACTCACTTTGTGTCCAAATGGGATAGGGCAGGCAAAAATTGTGAAGGGATCAAGAAAAGGTGTTTGGTAGGGAGGGTAAGGAAATGGCTCATACCAGCAGGAGGCTACTGAGAGCAGTGTCAAGAGAAAGGCAATGAAAGGCTAAGTGGGAAGCAATGAACAAGGGAGAGCAGGTGATCAGTATGGAAAGGGTAGCCAAGACCATGCAGGCTTGTGTACAGCAGGCAAGGGACTGCACTGATGAGAGCCAACAGGAATCTGCAGGACAGCCCAGAAGAGGGGCAGGGAAAACTGAGCCAAGGGGCAGCAAGACATCCAGAGAAGTCAGTGAGGATCAGGGGATAAGGAAGGAGGAGAGTTGAAAGCAAAGCAGTCAAACACAGATGGCAAAAGGTCACAGTGGCCTGGGCAAGAAAGGGTTGAGACAAGAGATGTGAAGAAAAATCAAAATTCAAGGAGAAAACTTTCCTCATGCACAGCAGAAAAACTGTAGGGAAAACAGAGGAAAAACCCCAGAACTTTTATATATCATGGATATCAGAACCCCAAACAGACATAACCCACAGGCACAAGTCAGGAGTTCATACAAGTGTTTTACCTTCTGCCTGAGCCTGAAATACCTCAGACCAAACATACACATTTTACAGGGTACAATTAAACTCTGCTCTCCTTCCCACCCCTATGCATAGGAAAACCAAAGCTTGCCAGGATCCCTTTTATTTCATAATTTCCTTTCTTACTACACCATAAAATTAAACCAGCATAGTAACAAGATTCAGAGAGATCCGTGTTTATTCCCTTTGCTATGTAGGGTGCACTCCAGCCAGAACAATGACGACAATTATTTCCTACAATTATTACCACATTTCACACCCTTTCCTCTGGGTTATGAGAAGCAGCACCCCTTCCTTGACAACATCTACAGTGAGTTTCCTTCCTCACCAGAGACCTGCCAATGGTCCAATCTTTATGGGTTTTTCACTCTGTCCCCTCCCCCTCCATAAAGAAATAGGGTTTCATTTTTTACCAGAAACAATTCAGTCCTCAATTTCATCAAAAGAAAATAATTCACTTGGCGCTTGTTAAAATAATTTTAAAAGCAATCAAAAATCTCATTTACACAATTATTGCCCCATTCAGAAGCAAGATTTAGTTCTTTAAACCATCACTAATTTCTGGCACAAGGCCCTGTCTGGCCCATCACAAGTAACACAAGGCTGTCTGTTTTTCTGCACAGCAAAGGAGACCGTTCTGCATGTTTTCTGCAAGGATAGCTTTGGTTTATCACTACCAGATGCTACAACACCAGTAGCAATTCCCAGTTACTTTTAAAGGTGTGGTCATTTTACCCCTACAAACTTCCATCACTCCAAATGCACTAATTTAGACAGAAGGGATTTCCTAATCTCTTGGTGCAATTCTGAACTGGCTTAGTTGAAGATCCTCCAGGGGTGTATAAACAGTGAGCCAGAGAGTACCAGCCATTTTCAAGAGCTCTCCATCAACATCCCTGTCAAATTCACTCCAAGGGAATGCCATAACAGTAGAAGGACATGCAGCAAGGTCTTCAACTTTATTTTTATTTTGTAGATGAAGAAGACTGAAATAAAAGCACGGTTTGTTTTCCCAAGACCTGAAGATTTAATCACAACTCACAAGAAAAAATAAGCATGAGATGTAAAGCATCCATGTGAGATGCTAAAACAAAATACTTTAAATCAGATAGATAAGCTTTGCAGGTCACATTTAAATTCCATGCACCTTGTCATCTCTCCATATGGGAAAATAAATAATTTTATAGGAGAAAAATGCTTTATCTCGGTTTGACCGAAACACCCTCTGCATTAATGAGGGTGGTGATTTGAGGAGAGTTATGCAGAAGTTTGCATCAAGGGGCAAGAAACCTCTTCAAATCGCAGTGCAAAATGAATGTTTTGGAACCAGTAATCTCCTTTTTCAGTACAAACGTAGTCTGATAGCTAGAAGACGCTTGCAGGCACATCTTTGCCAGACACTGCCCATCCACAGGTCCAAACACATCCTGCCTTGGATACAGCTTCAGCTTCCTGACCCACCTCCTCTTCCTCCTTTCCTGATAACACTCTTTTAATTACAACTAAGATAAAATAGCTAAATGGCTACTAGCAGGCTAATAAGCACAACACACCTACATGCCTAATTTCAGAAGATTACATCAAGCATTCCTTGTCAAGCTGAAACTGCTCACAGGGCTGTGGGATCAGCACTTAAACAAAGTATGTGTATTTTGCAGGAGAGAAAAAGCAGGAGGAGTAAGGTTCTGTATCACCTTTAAACAAGGTCATGGGAGAAAAATACAGCTATTTCTTAGTCTTCTTTACCTGTCAGATAGGTCTAAAACACACTACAGCTTGACAGCAGCACTCAACCACACTGCATTCTTCACTGGGATAATTACACCCCTAATAGCTGACCCTCTGTTCTGCACTGCGTCAAAGGGGTTTGCCTTTTGTAACATAAACCCAAGAAATAGCTTAGAGCAAAATGAGTTAGATTTTACCAGTCATCCAGCAAGACATACATACCTGTGCTTCCACAAGGCTACTAATAAGCTGGACAAAGCCATTACAGAATCACTGAATCAATTAAGTTGGAAAAGACCTCCAAGATCAAGTCCAGCCTATGAGAGAAGTAAGAGAGAGGGTGAAACCAGTACTTTTATGCAGTTCAGCACAAGTGAAGGCTGGAATGCTGCTCTGTAAAAAAAGTTTACCCACAGCAAAGATAAAGGCCGATTTTACAACATTCTGCCACTATTTTAGAAGTAGAGAGCAAGTACCATAACGCCAACAGAACACTACAGGGATAAATCCTCCAACATATGCAGCAAAGCAACCTTACACAATGGCAAGGAAACCCACTGGATTGCACACTAATACATCTTACCTCATCTGGAGTTTTTAATGGGGTAGAATAGTTTGGAAGAAGGGAAGAATGGAAAACAAAAATGCAGTGATAAAACTCACCTCCTCAAGAAGTCACTCTTGCCTATTCTGTTCACATTTCAATCAATAAATACTCTATACATAATAGCACATTACATTTACAGATTACTTCTAAATCTTCTAGACAGAGAATCTTTTTGACATCCTGTTTACACAAAGGCCAAAGCCCTGAAACCCCAGCCACAATCAGGACATACTGCCACCATCACAGCACAATATACACACATACATGTACAAGACCCAGAGGATGACCTACATGGGATTTCCTCTCAAAATGAATCTATAATATACAGATGTTCTCTTCACTTTTACTATTTCTGTCCAGTTTCTTTCTTCACTCTGTTCTCCGTAGCACTGACACCAGATGTAACCCATACTGTGATAATGTCTCTCAGCCACCAATCTGGTTGGCTGGGCCAGCCTGATCATACAAAGGACTAAGCTCTGATATTAGGATTTGCTCCTGGAAGTTTTCATTCTCTTAAGCTTGAAGATCAGATTCCCTTGCATGCAATTGCAGCATAAATCCTCCTTAATATACAATCTTACTTTGTGTTTGCAGGTATCAGTGCAATAAATGTTCTGTCAACAATCTGTTTGGTGCACTGCCCATCAGATTGAAGCATAAGGGAGTGATTATCCCATGGGATTTAAAGATTTCTCCTAGGATCTAGCATTTCACAAGGTGCTTTACCACTGTAGGACTTGGTCTGGCTGAGCCAAACTAGCAGGTACAAGTAAAGATTTTTAGAAAATTATTCAATAATGCTGAAGCCACCACAGCAAGGAACAACTAGTGCAAAGGAATAAACATTCCAGATTTTCTTCTTTCTCCTCAGTCTGCCACACCAACATCTGCAAGCCTTGCTCCTAAAGCTGTCGTAAGTCTGTCTTGCACACAAGCACAGCAACTAAGAATGCAGTCCCCAACTTGCTCAGCTTCCCCTCTCACTACCCCAACAAATTGCCAACACCCAACCTGTCTCCACCATACCTGGAATTTTTGGATATGCATGGCTCAGCTGTTTGTTTGTTTGTTCTAGGGCTGGCAAAGCTAAGTGAATTTTGGGGACACACCATTATAGGTTGTGTCTGCTCTAGGTAAGTCCCAGGAGCACACTGAAAAGCTCTTGCTTCAGCTCAGCACATCCTGTTCAACCAGTCCTTGAGCAGATTTGGGCAGAGGAAGATTTCCAAGTAACTACTTTTCAAACCATCACATGAGATGGTGTAAGAAAGGCCTCTCTCAAGTGAGCATCTTGCTCCTTGGAAATACATTATTTGTAGAGGGCCCAGGTACTTCTGTCCTTCCTACTACCTGTTGCATACAGTACTATACAACAAGCCAAAACTGGAAAGTCATTCTTTCTGGCTGACCCAATCTTAAGGAGTGACACCAATAGAAAAAAAAAAAAAAAGCCACTATGACTATTCCATGCTATGTCATTTGCCATGCTGTATTGTTCCAGCAGGAAATTTTTTTAAAATAAAAAATAAAGAAAAACAGAACAAAAAACCAAAAACAAACAAAAAATTCCTAAGCAACAATGAGACATGAGCAAAAATCCTTAATGAGACTCTGTGTGAGATCCTGTATTCCACAGAAGTTCAGCAAGTATATTTTGAATTGTCAAAGTTTCACATCACACATGTAGCAATAAAGCATTTTTTTCTTTTATCAGAGGTGTTAATGAACTGTTATCCTTGTCTTGCTCATGCTATTCAACAGACGTGACAAAAGAATTCTCTACACTTCCCTAGATCTGCATATTATTCCAAATGGTACTTCATGGTCACACTATGGAAGATATTCACATGAGTAAACACGACAGTCATTATAAGTATCCCTATGAAGAGGCATTTAATCTCCTCTTCTGGCATTTGAAGAGACTAAAAACCACTAATGTGCTGAACTCAGTTTGTTCCAACCTAAGCATTTTTAAATAAAACATCGCATTTTGAAATCAATACCGGAGCAAATATTTTCTTTTGTAAGGAGTCCCTGACACGAAGAACCCCTGGCTTCATGTAGGTCCTTACAACTCTATAATGAGCCCCTGGGAGGTCCCCAGGTTTTTCTGTCAGCAATGGGGGCAAATTCCTTAAACTCACTTTTCTGGTCCTTGAAGCAAATTATCAGATGAAGAAAACGATGTGTCTGTAAAAGTAGAAGGAAGATCGTATAATAGGCAGCATACCAGTGCACTGACCCCCTTCAACCCACGATGGGAATTCAAACCAGCACTTCCAGGCTGGCATCTTCTGCTCAGTGCACCCCTGCTTTGCTTTTCATTTCCCGTCTCCTTGTGCCACCTGCCCACCGCTCAGCCAAGCCAAACCTGCAAGGCTCTGAGACTGCAGGCCAGAGATTCAGTGGCCACTGGCACAACACAGAGCAGAAAAGGGAGCATCTCCACACACAGCTCCTGTGAACTTTGCTGGGAGCCACCTGTGGCTACAAAAGCCAGCTCCAAATTAGTCACAGGGGGAGCCAGGAATGGTCTGGCAGCACACAAAGAAGTTCTTGTGTATGCCAAATTTTTCTTCTGTGAATGTATCCGTTTACTTTTGAAGAGGAAAGTTTCAGGTTTGGAGGGGGGAAAGGCTGTTCTGTTGTTTGGGTTTTTATGAGAAATCTTCCATGTAAGATATAGAGGATACAAAAAGTCTAAGATATTGTTTATTCATTGTCTTATTAGGTTTTCTGAAAATACAGCTCTTTTGTTTATTTCAGACTTATCTCCTAATATTCTAATTTGATGCCCCCAAATCCTTACATCAGAAAAAAAAAACAAACAGGAAAAACATAATTGCTCAGCTCATTTTCTCACAGGATTCATAATTCAGCCAGTTTCCACAATATAGCTGCTCCTTGCAAAAATTATTCTCCAAACCTTAAGAATACCTGTCCTTGCATCTTTTATAGTTCTCTTGCTTTTTAAAATTGGTATTCTACCACCTTCTATTTTATTACCTATTTCTTAAACCATCAGTTTATTGGAAAAAAACTCCTGAGCATACATTAAGTTCAAACCAAACTGGCAAAACACTAAGTTTCAAAAAATCAAAGACGAAGCTTAAGCTCATGACTTTGTTCTATTTATTTCTATTCTATTTATCTTTTTGTTATCAACTTGAGTATGTTTTCAAATAATTTCCTATTATTTAGACAGAAAACGTCCAAGTACTTTGCTGCCTAAAGAAGACTGAGCAAAAACCTTTGGTCCAGTTGTCTGGTCAGCTAGAATAAATACTAGAACTCCTGCAGTGGAAAAGCTGTGACCTCTAAAGAAAAAAATAACTGCAGTTGTGAAGGGGATTTATACCCTTGCTTTTAAATATACCTAACAAGCATGTTCTCAAAAGGAAAAAAGACATTTTAATTATGTTTGTTGTGCATCTGCATTCTCAGCATTGTCCAGTCATCAGCATGAACTCCTGGACATGAATGCCAGGAGTGTGGGTGCCCAGGCCACCACCACAAATAATAACAGACAACCTGACATCCAACACAAACATGGAATGGGGAAGGAAGTTATTAAAATGAGTGGCTAGTGGACTGAAAGAAGGAAATATAAACTGCATCAACAATAATCCTTTTAACATAACATTTATATTTTCCCCTCCTTGTTTACAATGCACAATAATAAATTTCACAAATTTACAAAGAAACAGAATGATGCTTTTACTTTCAAGAAGTCAGGAGCTAAGAGCATGAGATAGCTTGCCCAGACACTGCTAGCTAGTAAAAAAAAAAATTGCCATCTAATAAAGCCAAAACACAGACTCCTATCTAATAAAGTCAGGCATGCCCTTACCAACATATTAGTCAGACAGGCAGCTCTAGATTCTACATTTAGAAATGCAGAAAGTCTTGTATGTATTTGCCTGGGCTTGCAAATGCCACTATATCACATTTCTAGCAATGCTTTGGGCAGTGTATTTTGTATGAGTTACATCATCAGAAAAGGTTTAGAGTCTTGCTCAGTTGGCAGCAAACTTTGCTTGCACATATAAACTTCTCAATTGTTTAAATGTTAAACAGAGTAACTAGGACACATAAGCAGAGAATTGCTTTATTGTATTCCATTGTCCCTTCTACAATTCACTGAAAGCAGCCGCTTACAGCACCAGAAATAAAGCTACAGTTTGTGCAAAAGAGAAAAGTAAGGAAATGGATATTAAAGAAAGAATTAGACAAAGCGCAAAGTCTACATTTCATATATTCTTTTTCTCCTGTGCTCCTCTTAGCTTGAGGCATCTCTATTTCTCATTTCACTGAAAATACCTTTTAACTCCTACTATCAGTAGGAAATTCCCACTGATGGAAATAAACATTGGATCTTTCATGTAAGAAAGGATGGGAAGATCTATAGCTCCCAAGCCTGCCTCTTCCAATAACCCACCACAGCTTAAGTAACAGCTTCTACAAGGGTCATCCATCTACCTTGCTTCTTCCTTTAATAAGACCCTTTTCAGATCTGCTGTGGTGCAGGTGCCCAAATCCACTGACCAGACACACAGAACACAGCCAACCTCACCCGGAGCAGATTAATAGATCTGTTGTATTAGAAATTGTAGCAGATGAGCCAAAATGCTCACAAACTTTGTATGTTTTCTGTGGGTTTACTGACATTACCATGCAAAAATATATATCTAGGGTACTCTTCTTTTTTTTTTTTAGTAAGTTGTTTATTCAGACAATGAATTCTGTGCAAGTCAATGAACCATGCTTTCGTAGTCCAAAGGGTGTCTGTCAGACTGCAGAAACACTAAGAAAAGTAAGAATGGTCAATGTCTCCTCTCCCCTCTATTCTGAGACCAGCTTCAAGGTCTGCAGCCTCCATCAGGCACTTTCTGCCACAGCTGAGGAAAGAATAAAGTAAGGAGATAAGAAGGAAATGTTGTCCAAGAGTAGTTTGAGAGTTTAAATTCTGATGAAGAACATGATTTAATGAGCTGAGTAAAAAGACTGGGGTTGCACAAGGAGCAGGTCAACTGCAGATAGAAAAGTCACAAAAAAGTGGGAAAATGAGATTATAAGAGGAAGAAAAAGTACTTGATTATTTGTTTTCCATAACTTCCAGTCAGCAAGTCATTACAACCTAACTTCTCAGCATTTAAAATTAAAGAAAGGGTAAGGTTTCTGGACATTTAAAAAAACCTATCAAGATTACCTATTGCTGGGACTTAAAAAAAAAAGTTTAAATTGTGGATTAAGTGTTTAAAAAAAAATATTTCCCAAGACAAGAATGGTAAGAAAAGCTTCTATAAAAAGCTGTTGGCAACTACTGGTCTGTCAATCACCTTAAGGATCTGTCAAAACACAGAAATATATCTGAGGCAGGCTGGGGAAGGAGTTACACTTCTTTTTTTTAGAGAAAAACATTTCAACTAAAGGCAACAGCTGCCTAATCCCGTTCAGAGCTGTGCATTCAAAAAAGTATTTCATTTGCCTCAAGAAAGCCAGTGTCCAAACAGTGTGGGTGGGGGAGACAGCCAGACGTCACTGGGTGCTCCTGGGTCCCCCATTATGCAGAGGCAGAAAGACCAGGGGAACCTGTTAGGCAGGAGCCAAGGCTCCAAAAGGACCTGTCCACAGCAAAACATGTGGGAATTGGGGAAATCATCCACAAGATCCACCAGAGCTGCTGTCTTCAGCAGGGCATTAGAGCTTAGATGACAGGAACAATTTACCCAATGTCATGGCTGTAAGCAGGAGGTCAGACCAGAGACACATGGAGGTCTCTTCCTATAAAAATTACCTTATGATTCATATTTTTTGAGGACTATAATGCAGAGAAGATAAGGCATCTGAACTCTCTTCTCCTCTCTCCAGGTTAGGTTTTTGCCTTTGAGATGACTCATTGTGGGCTCCCATATCAGAGCAAAGGCTGTGTGACCTCCTCAGTGCTGACCCACACCAGCTCAAATCACTGTGGCAGTGCAGATACAGAGGGAAGTTCGGTTCCTTCTAAGTGTAAGGAGGGCTATAGTACTGCAGTCAAACATCTGGAAATGGATCTGTGCCTTTCTCAATAGAGTGTAAACAGAAAGAAAAAAGGCAACTTAAAGATAGCACTGACACAGATCAACCCCAGCACCTCCCACATCTACCTAGTATGTCCCAGTGGTTGGTTTCTCAACCCCACTTTTCCCACACTGTTTGGCATCATGCCTTGCCTTAACCATCTCATGTTTTTAAGGATCAAAAACATGCCCTTTACAAAACACACGGTCTGACTTCAAAGCATAGTATCACTGTATCCATCCCAAGAGCCAACTTTTGAAGGCTCAGCCCCAGCTAGCACCAAATGCAGCCACTGGAATTTCTGGAGCCATCAGGAAAGACGAGATGAAGGTCTCTGAAGAAGGTGGATTTTGTAGAAGCAGGTAGAGCAGAGCCAACAGAAGAATGATGATGCTGCAAGCAGTGAGGCAGGTAGGCCGAGAAAGGATAGGCTGTTCAGGGCACTTTATCAGGCTGGTGGGATCCTGGCACAAAGCCATTGCTGGAGAAGATGACAAGAGCTTACATGCTGGCATGAGCTTTTAAGCAGAGAGATAGCATTGAGAAAAGGTCAGTCATGGATAAAGGTAAAAGCCACTCTTGCTAAGTTCACAGAAAAAGAAATTCAAAAGGCAGAAAGCAGAAAGCCCTGAGGAATTCACAGCAATAGCTCAGTTTGTAAAGGAGAGTTACCGTATCCCAGCACTGCAGTCTGAATAAGCCCAAGCTGGCTTTAATCTAGGAACTCAAGTCTCTTACTGCAGCAGCTCATCACAGGCTCCCTGAGCAGCAAGGGGAGTTAAACACTGCTGAAAACCATAATTATTGCTGGAGCTGAAGAAGAATGCAAACTACCTGAGCTGGCTACTTCAAAACTAGCTCAGATATATTTATGTTCAGCTGAAACACATGCAGGAAAAAATCAAGGAGCCCAAGGCTGAAAGAAACCTTAGTCATTCTGCAGAAGCACTGAGACCTGTGGTTTCAGGAAGCAACAGGAAAGATACCCCACAAGATACAACTTCTCTTTCCACCTCCGCTTTTCCAGAACAAAAGTAGGTCACTTCCTCAGATATACTTCTGGGCACTGCCACAGAGAGGAGACCCTACCGACAAACCTTAAAAGGACTGCACTGACAAACATGCTTCAGCAGAAGATGCAGAGATGCCTTGAGGGGCAAATTTCATATTTTCTTACCACAAT
This sequence comes from Chloebia gouldiae, assembly GCA_003676055.1. Lineage (NCBI taxonomy): Eukaryota > Metazoa > Chordata > Aves > Passeriformes > Passeridae > Chloebia > Chloebia gouldiae. Next base: position 16,721,260 of record QUSF01000005.1, on the reverse strand, counting down.
TAGAAAGAACAAGCCTGCAAGAAGCCATATACAGTACTAAAAGCTACAGGTAACATCATACAAGAATTACTATTTTGCAGTTTATTAAAAGAAACATCATATAAACCATGAGAGGCTCCAATTCCCTTCTGTGCAATCACCATATTATATGGTATATTGGTCATATATCAAGTGTACAGAACCACAGACTGGGACAGTATGACATGTCTCCTCTTACACCTATTGACCCATTGGGCCCTGCTCTAATTTTCTTAGTTAACAACCAGAGCAAATAAAGCAAGGATAGCCATTTATGAACTATTACACATTTATGGCTCCAGATTCAAGCCAAACACATATCTAAGAATCTGCTATTGCAAACTCACCACAGTTCTACTAAAGCCTTCAAGATTTATGCATGCAACTCATTAATGGAGCAGGCTGAGGACTGCCACAAAAAGTAATTACTATTGCCCAAGTGGTGAGAAAACAGGTAAAGCAAATCCAGGCAGGTTTTAAGCAAGAATTCTCTGCTTGGCTGCCTATTTACAGATTACCTCTCATTCACTACTAACGTCATACGTGTGTATTATTATATAAAATTTTGTGAGAGCACCTAAGGGCTTTAGCCCCAGCTCAGCACTGCAGTGCCTAGCACATCAATGTGACAGTCACCAAGTTCTCTGCCCCAAGACTTGTACTCTCAAACACAAGGCAAGGAACAGTGCTTGGACCAAGCTTTCCAGCCTGCAGTCATCAAACTCCCAGTCATCCCTGCTGCTCCAAAAGTTACAACCAGGTGTCCTTGAAGAAAAGATGATGAGGAAAAGGTGCAGAGGCTCAGGGTAGTTGTCACAGATGATAAATTGTGAATTACTTGAAGGGATAGTTTGGTAAGTCTGCAGCATTCTCAGAGGAGCACAAACTTCAGCTGTGTATGTACCTGCCCATTCAGGTGTAAAATGGTGGGGTTGGTGAAGTCAGTTTTCAGCTTGGGGTCTGCAGGTCTCCAAGTGATTTGGTCCACAAACAGATAAAAGTGAAAAGCACCACTTACATTTGCTGTATTTTCACTGGAAACTCAGCAATCTGCAAGGATCATGACACTAGTGGATTGTAACTCATCAAGACAGGAGGCATCATAAACGACCCAAATGGGTGTGCAAGCCAACAAGCAAAAGTGCTCCCAGCACAAAAGAAAGGAAAAATTGAAATAACACATCCCAGTTGTTAAGTATTGTCCTAAATACTGGGAAAAGTTCTGTCAAAATTATTTCCTTTTTACCCCAGTCACTCATCACAAAAATCAACACTGAAGACTGCACTCATTTTTCTTCCATCTCACCACATGACTGGTATATAGTGGTTCCCAACAGACTGGATATGTTTCGGCCTTTCTCTCAACACAAACATTGAAGAGACTGGAAAGATATCACTGGGATTAATTTAAGTAACCACTGAAACCTGAAGCCCAATGATTATCCAAGCAGAAAAATTGAAAAGACTCATGTGCTGGCACACAGATGAATCTGCTTTCCCCCTTTAAGAACAAATATGTCATTGAATGAGACTAGTTATTGACAGAGAAAAGCAGAACAATGATAGATGTAGTGATTCTGACACTAAAATATTTTACAGCCATACTGCACTTGAAAGGCAGCCAAGAAGCAAGTCCCTACAGACCTTCCAACAGCTATTTGGCATCAGCTTCACTGAGGAGCTCTATCTGTACACCTCTAGCAAAGACAAACTAATAATAAAAAAATACCTTGGGAATAAAACCAAAGACCTTGAATTAATAAGAAATCTATAAGCTAAAGGCTACAAGCCATTGCCATAAATAAAAAAATGACAAGACGATAGTCACTAATTCCTACACAAGGAAAGAAATCAGAATGATTGTAGGTTAAGTTGCCTACTTTTTATGACTTTGTCTCTACTGACAGAGTATTAAGACTTCCTCTTCATACTTTTATTGAAGTAATAATTAATACTTCCTCTTCATATTTTCCTAAAGTCACCTACACAAGCTGGGTAAGTTCTTCTGCTATTTCGTTCTCAGAGTACTGTATACATCAAAATACAAATGCAAAGAATACCAGTCTTGGATTCCAAAGCTAAATTCTCAAAGAGCTTCTGGTTTAGACACAGGTGACCTGCTCTGGGATTAACGAGGAAGAGATTCCTCAGGCAAATCTCTTAACAACAGTCAGGCAAATGCAAGAATATATGACATGCCTATATTCAAAAACTGACTCCACCACCAGACTTAACTTACTATAAGCACATGTGGGGATCTGTACTTTGTTGAATCAAGACTACTCAAAGTAATGGAAAACCTCTGTTCATACAGCACTAAAAACACTACATACACCCTCACACACATGTCTACATGAAGCAAGCCCAGCTGAAAATTGCCCTAAGTTTCCAGCAGGGAATACTTATGCACACAAAATTTCTTCGAGAAACACTGCAAAGCTTCATGACCCTATGAGCCCTATGTTCTTCCATCCCCATGTTGCAGACACATCCCAGTCTCCTGAAAGATGGAGATACCATGTAGCTAGACCCCCAAAGAGAATGCATCAAGCACAATTAAAGTTTCCATTTTTCATAAAAACAGAACAGACCTGACACCTATCAACCTTGCTTCCCTACCACTGGAAGCACTATGTCCAAGATTATGTCATTTCACTAAAAGGCTGGCTGGCCTCCTCTCTCTTTTGGTTTCCCACTCTTTCCAGATGTTCATTTTCATAAAGGAGGATTCCCTACAAGGCTGACATCTGGTCTGAAGATAACTGTTTGAAAAACAAACATTTTTCTAGAACAACTAAGATTGCAGAGATTTGGAGTTATTTCTCCAGGCTCAGGGGCTGGAGCACATGTTTTTATCCACTGTTTAGTCCTTTGTGACTTTTCCTCTCTGCAGCTTCTCACAAAACTGTAATTTTTCCCTCAAGCTACCCAGGAATTTTCAGTCAGTAACACCAATAAGATTTTTTTTTTAATCCAGTAGGATAGTTGTGATAAACCAACAATTATGGCAGTGAAGTGTAGCGTCCTCAAAGCTTTTTCCCTCCACACCTCAGGGACAGTTGTAAATGTGCCCCTTTAAATTATTTTTTCTATCATCAAACCAGGGAGAAAATTCCTTCTCCCTTTTATTTATTTTCAATAACCTGTTCTGCTAATAATGTCTAGTATGTTGGATACTGCATCTGCTTTAAAACAGTCTTAAAATCCTGGTTTTCAACTGGTTAAACCACCTTGTGAACCTGTGACTAACTAGGACATCCCTATAGCCCTGGTGAGTTGCTGCCTTCCCACAGCTGGAGCAGGGTCACTCAGGTGATACCAGGCACCTGTAAATATCTGTTCAGGTTCATCCAGCTGTCTATAACACTCTCCTCCTTTGAGCCATATAAACACTGAGTAAGGGGCAGTCTACCAGGACCTCCTTCCTCTACTCTCCTTCCTGGTGCTGTGGATATTTCACCTTGAGCTCACAAGATTGTCCACATCAGCCTGGACCACCCCACTAGACAAGGGACTACTTGCAAAGCCTGCTACCAGGAGTAGCAGGCACACCAAGTGGATGGAAATCTTCACATGGGTGCTGACCTACTCCTGACTTCACCAGCCAGAGCATCTCAACAGCACCCTCAGATTTAGCAATGTGTACGTGTTGCCCTGAGCAGAGACAATGAAGACAAAGGAGGCCCTTCATGGAAACCCAAAGAAAACACTCGGCTTTCTCTTAATGCCAGGTATCGTTATTTCATCTGTCAGTGAAAAGGGAACTTGCTTGGGCATAGCCCAAATAACCATAGCCCATAGAGCCCTGCAATATGCACAAGCAGGAGAGCAAACATTTAATGCCAGTCTGCTGGACAGGGAGTCAAGGGCATGGTCCAGTTCTACACATGCTGAAGAGTGCTGGAAGGCTCAAGGGCAGGCTAAGGACTACTGGCACCCAAAAACCACAATATGAATCATTTGAGTAAAACACCCCTGAAAGAAAAACAATTAAAAAAAAAAAAAACAGAAACAAACAAACAAAAAAAGAACCCTCCCAAAAAACCCAACTCCTATCCTCAAAAATACAAAAAAAACAAAACATACCAAACATACAGAAGTTCACCGCAACATCACATGGAGGTTACAGGACTTCAGCTACTTCTTTAGAATTCAAACACCAGAAACTAACGGGCAGTGATAAACCTTATTTATGTCAAATTTATCTCTTTGTAAAGGGACATAAATAATAAACTGTATGCCCTGCTACTGGCACAGTAGCAGGATTCTGTAACCTCATTCCCCCAAGGATACTGTTAACACAAGGTAAGTAGACATGATATATTTATTAGGCCATTAAGCCTTTTTCCCAATGATCTGGAGAAAGGCTGCTGCATCCAGAAATCTATTTCTTCCATATTCTTTGCATATAGAAAAATATCCATGGATATTATGAGCTAAAAATACAACTACAATCTGAAAAAGTTGATATTAATTTTTCTTCTTTAGCTAAAAGTTTTGCTAAACTTGCAATAGGGCTTTTTAAAAAAAAAAAAAGTAAATCCATTTTTAAAAAAGAAGTACTTGTTTTATAGCCCTTCAATAATACCCAAGATTCTGCTGCCAAATCTCAAATACACTGGCAGCATCCAGCTTGTTCTAATGCTAATAGTACATTGCAAGTTTTACAGCTGCAGCAAAAACACAATCCTTGCAGTTTCACTCCTTCCCAGGAGCCTCTGAACACCCAGTGAGAGAAAACATTGCAGCAAATGCAGCTGCAAGGCAGAAGATAAGCAGGAGTTACTGGAGCTGCAGTTACTGATGAGGATGGACACAGCAATGCATCTGCCCTGCTACCAATGCAGGGGAACAGAGACACTTGCTCAGCCACAGACCAGCCCCAGCACATACCTTTATTCCCCTTTTGCTGGCACCAGAAGGAGGAATCAGCCTGCCTCGTGGCCAGCCCAGTCCTGAAGGCCACTGTGGTTTTGGCCACATAATTGCAAATGCCATTGGGCCACCATCTAAGAGCCCATTCTGCTCTCAATGGGATTCCCCACACTGGGACCAGCAATGGGTCCTTCAGCATTCTCATCCTCCTCTAAAGACATGCATGAGCCAGCACATGTACCCTCTGAAGCACTAACAGTCACCAAAAACTGCTTTAAAACTAAAGCTTCTGGAGTATACCCAAACCAAGCACTTTGGGTAGAAGCATTTTACACAGTCACAGTATACCATAAAGAATCAAATTTGGAGTTGTTTCCCAGAGCTTAAGTGAATTGGTTTGCACTTCTAAAAGAGCAATCTTTGATACACTTTGATACACCTGTGTGTCTCTTTATTAATTATCTGATGGTGGAATTCAAGGTTAATCTAAAAGGTTGCTGTGTTTTACTCCAACTTCTGCTATTTTGGTACCCCATCCTGTCCTCATGTGCAAGAACAACAGCAAGTCCCATATTACATGGATTAGAATTCTATCCAACTCCAGAAGTCATTACTCTGTGCATTAATTGAGTGCACAGAACACTAACTTGCTTTCATAAGAAAACCAAATATAGCTTAGTAAGTGTTGATAGCAATATCACACCATTGCTTTTCGGTTACAGGGGAAAAAATGCAACTAAAAGAGCCACTATTCAGATTCAGGGTAGTTATTGACCTTTGAATGTATACTCAAATGCTACTGCAGCTCAGAACAGAACCCCAGTTTAAAAAGGAGGCGTGAAGGCCTGCTCAAATATCAACATGAAAACACTTTGTTTCATCAAAATATATGTGTTTGTACATTCTTTACATTCAGATACTTCTCATCAAGGGTCTCAGGTGAAATCCCAAGTCATAAATAGAGGGATCAAGTACAGCAGACAGAAGAAAGCATGTTTACATATTAGGTGAAGGGATTTTATTCCAAGAATGCAATACCCTTAAAAATCTCTCCAGATCTGGCCCACCCAGGGAGTAGTTTCAATATCGGAAACCAGAGACTGCAATAACATTCCCAGAAGTCAACATCATTAGAAAATAATCAAAATATTTATGTTTTTGTATTTAAAACAAAGAAAAAGTTTGGAGACAGCTTGAATTTTCAGAACCCTGTTAAATTTCTGTTATTGCAAAAAAACTATTAAGAAGTTCCTTCCATCCTCACATTTCACAGCCTCAGTTTCTGCAGAGGAAACCACCATCTGGTTGCAGTTTTTATTTTCTCTGAGCACTTTAGGATTTCCTTGACTACTAAAAGAAAAGAGAAGCCTGCCTAGCATGTTTGCCATAGCCAAAGGAAGGAGTGGTGTTGCTTGGGAGGCAGCTTTTGATGCCAGGAGTTTTGGAGGACACCCAATCCATCTGGGTTGCATCTTTTCTGCTACACTCTCCAAAAGAGTGTCTAAAATGCAGACAAAAATATGGTAATGCTTTGGCACATCCTGTTGGGGGACAAGCTGTGATTCTTCTGGCCTTCAGAAAGGAGGAGAGATTTACCATCCAAAATCATGGCCTGAGGAAACAGCACCAGAATTGCTGTGAGAGAGCGCCAACTTAGTTATCATTGCCTTTTCAAAAGAGCTGAAATAAAAACCTGCCAGCCAAGCCCAGGGACAGCAGTGTTTTCAGACACAGTTGACCCTTCCTAGCACCTTTCTCTGTGCACTAAATGCACATTTCTCCAGGCTCAGGGGCTGCACCACCTGTCTCATAGAGACAGACTGAGAAGACTCTGGGGAGACCACCTAGTACCTTTCAGTACCTAAAGGAGGCCTGCAAGAGAGCTAGAGTAGACTTTTCACAAGGGCATGCAGTGATAGGACAAGGGAAATGGCCTTAAACTGAAAGAGAGAAGGTTTAGCATAGATACTCGGACAAAATTCTTTACTGTGAGGGTGGTGAGCTGTTGCAACAGGCTGTCAAAAGAAGCTATGGGTGTCCCATCCCTGGAAGCACTTAAAAGCAGATTGCTTGGAGCTCTGAGCAACCTGGCCTACTGGAAGGTTCCCTGGCCACAGCACAGGGGTTGGAATGAGATTATTGTTAAGGTACCTTCCAGCCCAAGCCATTCTATGAATCAAAACTCATCTAAAGCAAAATTTTGAACTGTGGCAACACACATAGAAGGTCTGTACTTTGTCAACTAAAATCATTACAGTTTGATAAGTAAAGCATTTAACAACATGGCTCTTATTAGTAAATTACAAAGATGGACAAAAGGGGAAACACAACTGAATTTTCATGCCACAAAATGGTAAAAATGAGTGGGCAGGATGGAGATGCCTGTGACTTGCTCCATGGTTATCCACTGCATGGCCCCTGGACACCTCATTCACCTCAGTCTTCTTAAATCCAAAAATGACTATGTAAAAGAGTGGGACAGATGAAAAGGTGATTTAGTGACTGGTCTGGTGGCACATGATGCTGGCAGCCCAGGAGCCCACTTAAGTGCTGGCAATAACACCTGACAAGGGCTTCATTCAGTGCACACCCACTGTGCTGCTCCCTGGCAAAGACAAGGGCCCTTTGAGGAAGGGAACGAGGAACATTTAATTAAAGACCAGACCCTCATGCACAAACAAAGAGATGGAGAGAGTGAGAGATCTCTTGCTTTGTCAAAGCTCCATGGCCAAGGGCTGCTCTCGGCCACCACGGTTCCCTTACAGCATTGCTTTTCACACAGAGCATGCACTTAACTTGCAAGGCTGGATGACTTATCTGCCACCAGAAAAGATGCTTTCCTATACAATGGTGCTCTTTGTGGGGAGGAAGGAGGTGGGGAGACAGTACTAGCTGGCTATTAACGTTATGAATCCTTTCCTTGAGTTGCACAATGAATACCGCAGATCTGCGTATTTGACTTTGCTTGTTCAAGAGAAGCTGCTTTGTGTGAAAAAATGAAACTAAATAGCCCATATCTTTCTTTCCCTTGTGTTCTTTTTACTTTCACAATACATTTTTGATGACTAGCACTAGCCTTGCAGGCCATCCACAGTTTTCTTTAAAGAGCAGAAAGCAATTCTGACTCTAAGACTTCATTCCCACAACACAAGCACAAACCACATACTGAGAAATCAGGCACTTTATATGCAGTCCATACTCATTTAGCTCTTGTCTCTGTCTCTCCAGCCTGTGAAAGCTGCTTTTACAAATTACATTAAAGGCCCAACCTAACACTCGTGAGCAATGAAGTTCTTTACTCAGAGTTGTGAGTAAATTCGTAAGTACTTCAGTCTGGCCATAAGCTTAAGTTTACCCTTTATTTTCAGGCTGCAATAACCACCTCACAGATATAAAAAGTGCTTAGTGAATCTCTAACTGGCTCTAAGTTGGAGTTATAAAGAAGTAGAAAAAAATTGTTTAAATCCACTGAATTTCTCATGGCAATACCACAAGGCATACAAAAGGTGTAGTTGAGTGTGTGGCAAAGTCATTGGAGGTTTTACTACTATGAAACCTAATGCCCCAATACTGAAAAGAAATTTTCATTCTATAAAGGAGATAACTGGCAGAGAAAAAAGGAATTCATGATTTATAAATGTCTATAGATGAATAACATTTAATGTCCAACAGTCTACGCTTCACCATAATCATCCACTAATGACTGCAAAACTGATTGTGAAAATTACCAAACCTAAACTGGTGGGGTGTTAATTTAATTTTTTGGTGGCATGAGAGGATATGGCAGGGAGCGAAAAGAAAGGGAGCACTTAGCTCCAACTCCCAGCGTGGCAAAAAAAGTTTTTCCCCTATGCTTGGCCAAGCAGGAACAATGCACAACAGCCCAGCCCTGCCGACTTTGCTGAATTATAACTCCTGCTAGTTAGTTTAATTATTGCACATACATTTCTTAAAAACTCCATCTGAACTTCAGCTTCTAATTGGAGAAATCGCCCTGGGCATGGCCAAAGGGTTATTATAAAGTTTGGTCATTTCTTTTCAAGCAATCTTTACAAAAGGGCATGGCCCTTCCATGAAGCGTATGAAAACCTCTCAAAGATGCCCATTGTCCATGACACAGAAATCAAGAGCAAGAGATACAGAAGGAAGTCTAATCTGGGAACACAAAAGGCGATGAAGACATGAAAATGAGATGGAACATCCTGCTACACCGACAGCACAGCACCTAACACAGAAAAGCTGAAAAGTTAAAAAAAAAACCAAAAAAAAAAACAACCCAGCTCTCAGGAAGACAAATATTTGTGAGTGCAAATAGAAGGTGTGTCCAAAAAAGAAATCTTATTAAAATACTAACGCTCATTAAAGACTTAAGTTGCAAAAGTCTTGCAAAGTTACAAGAGAGCTTCCGAAGACAATGAATTGCATCACTGGACCTACAGATTTGCATAAGGCTTCCTTGACCCCCTAAATCAACATATTAAGCAAGTGCTGGTTTGGAGATTCTGTTTATTCAAATACTACTTATGTTTCCCAAAATTTCCCATCTGCCAACTTAAAAACCTCGATACACCCAACAATTTCCTAATATCCGAATCACTTTGATCACTGCAAAACTGGTAACTGAGCAGGCTTTTATGGCGTAACCATTTAGTTCAAGAAAACTGCCAGAGGAGTAAGTTTAAAAGTTACACATGAATCACTTCATCCGCCATACCCTCCAGCCCTAAGATGTCAATGCTGTAAGCAAATTTGTCATGTGCTTCATATTCCTCCTGTATTTAATTCTAAGGTCTAATTTTATAATTCAAATCTTCAGACACTAGAATCTCATGTGGATTTTAATCTATTCAGCTTGTGGCTCAGGTACACCTGCACTGAGCACAATAGAACTGTCCAGTCCCTGCTAACTACAGATCATACTTTAATAAACTTTTCATTATCAAGCCAGGATGACTTAAAGGTGGGAAGACTATTCAGCAGTGAATCTCTCCTGGTTTACATTTTACAATTCCAGCAGCAGAACACATGCTACGCATATTAGAGATCTAGTATTCCCTCCTCCTCACCAGCTATATTTTCCTCCAGATATTATCTCCACAGCCACCACAACCCACCAGAGCCAAAGCTCTGGACCACAGTGAAAAAGAAACACCAGCAACATCAGCAGAGTTCTGAAAGTCAGGCTGCAGTTGTGATTTCTGGGTCACATTAGCACTTAACATAATATAGGGGAAGTATTATCCAAGGCTCTCTACTACCTCTGCATGGAGGTTGTGCAGCTGAGGAGACATTTCTGTCCCTTGTCCCATGCTAGACAGTATCAGGAGGTTGGGAGCTGCCCCCACACCCACCCTGGGGCAGGCAGCTGGTCGTCCAGCTACTCCATCCCAGCTGGATGCCAGGGGCAGGTGAGGCACCCCCACCTGCCTGCAAAGAGACAGCCAGCTGAGAAATCGGACAAGAACCAACCCAACAACTTATCACAGCACTGTCCAGGTATTCTAATGGCCCTGGGGTGCAGAGGAAGACCCCCTGGTCAGTCCCCCCAAGCACCACCCCCCCCCCACTGCCCAGGCATGGCAACCCCTGTTCCCACCACAGCATGGGGACTACCAGCTGGACCAGAGCAAGAGAAAACAACAATGTCACCTTCATCAAAAACACTGTGCTACTTTTTCCTCTTGACCCTACCAGTTATTTATTAACAGGAGTAAAATATTACTATTCTGCAACTCCCAGCAGGCAGGTTTTCCTATCAGCCTAAGATACCAACCACATTTTTTAAAGCTAAAATCATTGGAGCTTTTTCTTTTTGTCTATGTGTTGTTTGCTGCTTTAATGAAACAAAGTAGATAATAAAGTGTGAGAGAGTTCTTCAATAAGTCACAGTCACTCACACATTAGCTACCTAATTATGCTGAAAATACAATTACATGCATTTAAGCAGATGCTCATGCCCACAGGCCAAGCCCATTATTTTGACAATTCTTTAACTTTACAGTAAGTGCAAGTTTAATCTACTTAGATACAAGACCTGAATTATCAGTCTGGGAGTGGAAAAAAAAACAGCGGAAAAAAATAAAAGTCAATCAGTTCCTTCTATCATATTTAGCACAGCTAAGGCACTAGACAACAGGCAAGACTCCAACAGGTCGTTGCTCTTCTTTCATAGCCTTTAATCAAATGCTGAGAGGCATTTGCTATTTTTAAAGCCAAATGAAACTCTGGCTCCAGTCTTTTGTAAATTTGCAGCAAAGATAACCCCCCAAAGGAATGCATATTATTTGCACACCAGTGAGCTTACTTATTAACATGAACTTCTAGCAAGTTTTGTTTCCATATTTTAAGATAGGCCACAAAGACCTGTTTACATTCCTTGGGTGGCTTTAGTAAAGTCAAGGTCAGAATGCACCTTTCCACAGCCTTCCTGGGCAGCAGGCTGAGGAATGTCATTCAATGAGCAAGGTCCAGGAACACGCCAAAAATCAAACACTGACCCTGATACTCCATCAGGTGACAAGGCCAATTCAAAAGCTCTTCATCTTCCATCCAACTGCAGCCAAAAAGCCCAGATGAGCTTGGCTGAGCAGGTAGCTCTAACCACTGCCCAACTTCTTCCCATCTCCAGATAGTGGTGGACCACCCAAAACTTTTCTATCACCTACTCTGCAGCACTGTCTTGGCATCTAAGGTTCAGAGGAAAATTTGCTTTTTTGAGGAAAAAAGGTCTATCAGTTCATTTTTAACAGGGCAACTTGTCTTGACCTCCCCTCTCAGCTCAGAAAAAAATGGTAATATTCAAGTAAGTCTGATGGAGAAATAGTGAGTGACAGACAAGTGTCTCACAACTCTGCAAGAGACAAGACTGCTAATAACTAGAAATTATGTGAGTTAGCATTGCTTGTTCAAAAGGACAAAGGCAGATAAAAATATTCAAAAGCCAGATTAAAAACAGGAAACTAGGAAACCTCGAATATTTATGTTCCATTATTTTCAGGAACCTTACTCAGCTATTTTTTTTTTTTAAGAAATGCGTCCTATTTTAAGGGTCTGAAACTGCCAGCACAGAGACAGCATCTTTAGCTTTGTGACCTGTTCATGGTGCCTGCTGCACAGGACATACATTATATAAATTGTTCACAAGGAAAAGACAGTTTGCCTCACCATCACTGCAGCAGCCAAGGGAAGTAGTTAAGCCAGCAATAAACCAAATTCGCACAATTTTCCTTCTCTCTGCGAGAGAAGCTGCATGTTTCAAGCTGTGATGAATACTGAGTTGCCTTAAATCTTAAGAAAAACTTTTGCTCTGCTGTTCTTCACAACTCTCTACCCACCAAATAGCCACAGCTTTATATCTTAGGGTTTGGAGGTGGTGGTGGAGGGGTTGGGTTGGTTTTTTGGCCACGTTGTTTTTTCTTTTTCATGTCAACATAAGTGCGGAAACATTTTTGCTCTCCATGCTAGGATACTTTCGTTTCCCAGAGAAAATTCAGGATGAGGTGTGCTTTGTCCTAGGCCACTGCACACTCATGGGATTCCCTTAGGGAATCACGCTGTATCTTGAAACTTCGGCCCACCACGGCGTAACAGACTTGCCGTTTATAGCCTCTAAAGCCACCTGCCTTGCACCTCAAAAAACCACGTTACTTATCTCCTACTACTGCTTCTCGCTGGGAAAGACACCTCCACAGCAACGCTGGGATACAAGTTTGATATAGCACGTAAAGCCGAATAGAAAGTAAAATATTGTTTCAGCACACCTGGAAATACTAAACAAAACTTTTAACTCCCGAGCCAAGCAGCCCCGGGAGCACGCTGCGGGCGGAGCCGGCCCATAGGAGGCCGGCGGGCATTTCATCCTGCAGGGGGTATATTCCAACTCTTCCAGTTTATGTTTTCACCCTCGCCCGCTAATGGGAAAGGGGGAACGCGCCTCTCCAAACGACCGCACAGCCGTGGCGGGCAGCTCTCCCGGAGAGCACCACTTACCGCATCCCCGCAATGCCACCGCTCCCATCCCGGCTCACCCCTTCCGCGCACACCCACTTTCGGGAGCTGAAACCCCGCGGCGGGAGGGCCCTGCTTTCCGCCCCGCTCCCTGGCTCCGCCGGGTCCCTGCGGCGGGGCAGCTCCTGGGCCCCGGCCCGGCCCCGCGGCACCTACCCAGGCACTTGATGTGGAAGCCGCTGGGGGGCTTGAGGGAGCGGCGCGCCCAGCCCTGCCGCAGCACCTCCAGGTGCTCCTCCTTGCCCTGCACCAGGAGCACCTGCTCGTCGATCCAGCCCAGGAAGAAGGTCTCGGCCACCGCCGCCGTGGCTCGCCGGTCCCAGAAGTGCTGCATGTTCTCCCGCTTGAAGTCCGCGAAGATCTCGTAGCCGATGCGGTGGCGGCCCAGCTCCGCCGCCGGCCCCGCAGGGGCACCGGCCCCGGCACCGCCGGCACCGTCGGCCCCCGGCCGCCCCCCGGCCGCGGCGTCCAGGACGATGGCCAGGGAGTGCGGGGCGATCTGCAGGCACCTCTCCGCCCTGCGCGGCATGGCCGCTCACCGCCCGCCGCCGGGCACGGGCACGGGCACGGACACGGACATAGCTCCCCGCGGCCGGCTGTCCGCGCTCCGCGCCGCTCCGCCCCCGCCGCGGCCCGGCCCGGCCCGCTCCGCCCCCGGCACACCCCCGGCGCGGTCCGGTGCCGCGGGCGAGGCGCGGACGGGGTCCCGCCGCTGTCGGTCCCGCAGCGGGTGGCGGCCGCTGTCTCCCGGCCGGGAGGTCCGCACGCCCTGCAACCCGCTGCTGCCCGCCTCACGCTTCCCTGTCCCAGCACGGGAGCACCGTCCCTAGAGAGGAAACGAGCCAGATCCCTGTCCCGTAGTTTAGGTTTCCCGGCACCATCCCCCCTCCCCACCTCTGGAAGATCCTCACCCTTCCTTTCCACTAGTGAAGCATTCCCTAGCCACATCCAGATTATCCCAGCAAGTCTTATAATTCCTTATCCTTTTGTTTCTTCCAGTGGCCGCACATCTGTAAGTAACGTACACAGTGAGCAGCACTGACTCTGCCATGTCCAAACACCTCTCTCTTCACTCCCTGTAATCCTGACTCACTTTGTGTCTTAGTGGTACTGAAATGTGGAGTAAGTGTAAGGTTCATTCCTAGCTATTGTAGCTTTTTTCCAACAATTTAATATTTTGCAATCTCTGTGTTCTGGATCACCAGCTGCCTGTGAGGCTCAAGGGAGAGCTCAGGAAAACTGAGCAAGGTGCAAGCAGAACTGGAGGGGTACTTGCTGGCAATGCAAGTCTGGCAGCTGGGTTGTGCATCAAGGTGGTAGGTGGCTGCTGAGCTGCAGGTGCTGGCAGCAAGGTGCTTGTCACACTTGTGAGAGAGCAGATTTAGGAACTTCACTGCTATCTTCTATTCTAACCCTCAAACCCACAGCAAAACTGAGTCTCAGTTCTGAAAAGATTCTTGAATTTCTGAATGGTCTGTAGCTGTTGGACACCTTAGTGGTGTGTGAAATATGAGTGGCCTCAGCAGCAACTCTCACCTTGCCCCAGGGAGCAGGGCACCATGGCACTTGGACCATGGGCCATGAAGCATAAGAATACACCAGAAAGACAAATGATACAAGGAAGAAATCTACTGTAGAGAAGCGAGGGCAAAAGTGGAGGCAGAAGAGAGGTAAGTGAGAAGAGAGAGCAGGCAGCAGCCACCCTGCCAGGCAGCAGAATGAGAGCTGCTACAGCCACAACACTCCATGCTGTGCACAAATGAAAATGTTTTACCTGTTGCTTCTAAGTACACTCACATCAACATCCCTTGACCTATTTGGCCTCCTTAAACTATCACCCATTTGGTTCTAATCTCATTCAAATCCTGCGCCACTTGCCACAGCTGTGCCACAGCTGGCTTCATCCAGTTCCTTCTCTGGGTTTCATTCAGTGCTGTCACTGTACTGTGGAAGGTCAAATTCACCAGTATCTCAGAGTTTTACAAGGAAACAAGCTGTATGAAACTCACATTTCCAAAGGGCAAATCAGAGGTTAAATAAATTATCCTGTAAGTCATTTTGAGCCAGGAACAGAGAGTATTAATACTCAGTTTGCAAGTCTCTATTCCTTCCCAAGGCTCAAGAGCAGCAAGATCTCAAGAGCCTCTCACTGCAGCCAGGAATAGTTTTAATGTTGCTGCTGTCAGGATTTCAAAGGAGCTCTTTTATTAAGCTTTGCAAGAGAAACCCCCTGGCACCCTCATTGTCCTCCAAAATGCTTCCCAAAGTTCAACTGAGCCACTGGTTGTCTGTCGAAAGACCTAGTCTTACTGTGCTGAAACTACTGTCATGATCTTGTCATATTCATGTAATTCTTACCTTGTGCCTTCCTCCTCTGCATGATATCAGCCTTTTATCTTGCCCATCATACTGGCATTTCAGTTCTCTGGGCAGGGCCCACCTTTGTGTAGCTTTTATGTGCAGCACATCAAATTGACGTGTCAACTGCTGAACAGAGTCACCAGGTAACTTCAGGGCTTGGATGAGTTTTCATTTTTATTCCTACCTGCAGAACAAAGGAGCCAGATTAAGACCTCTGACTGTTTTTAGGCTTTTGCACCAGGTACATCCTGAACACCCAGACATGGAGACCCATACTTTGCCTCCAGCCCCCAAATCCCAAGTGCTAGCCAAATCTGTGATCCTTCTGCTGCCTCTGACAGAAACACATGTTCAGTATGGCATGCCCATCAGCCTTTGGTCATGGCATCAGTGTAGCTCTCTCCATTAGCTGAGCTCCTTCAATACTGACTTCTGAAGCAACAGGTGTTGCAAAACACAGTCATTTCCCTCCTCCTTGCAGTAACATCTGTGGGCTGTCACCTCTTACCTCCTGTAAAGGCTGGTCCCCAGCCTGCTAGTCCTCTCTCACCCTGCTTTCAACACCTTTTCCTTCATGCCACTTCAGGCCTCTGTGCTCACAGGCTGGACCTCCCTCCTCCCTCTCGTTTTCAGCATGCTATCCCTCTCTGCTGCTTGCACACATGTAGTGTCACACACAAGTGTGATGACAAGGCAATGAAAGAGGGCATGCAATAATTTGTCCAACACTTGTCAGATGAAGCTGTAGCACAAACCAAAATACACTGTGTGCTAGGGGTTAAGTGTTGTCCCCACAGAAGCCACTGCCAGGATTGCCTAAGCAAGATCTTGAGGGCCCGGTTAAGAAACGCCCAGGGCCAGGGGATAGGCTGTGGACAACAAATATGTAACTGAGTAAACTGTCCATCATTCATTACTTCCCTTTTTTTCCCATCTTCTTATTGAGCCAAACATTTTTTCTCCTCATAATTTGGGGTGTTTGGTTTATTTTTGTTTACTTACATTTTTTTTGCTTGTGGGTTTCATGTTGAATAGCATCTCTTCCCTTTTCATTCATTCACTTCAAGGGACTTATTCCAAGATATCAACATCTATTGCCAGACTAAAGCCCACCTGGTATTTCCCAGTAGAAATATAAGAGAGAAAACAGCCTACAATCTTCTTATAGCCAAATTATGAAAGCAGGTGAAGTGGGACTCCTAAGTGCCTCTGAAGTGTTTGGAAAGGCAGAAATTTACGTTGCTAGCAGGACAAAACCCCTGAAGTCTCTTTGAAATGCGTCAGTGGTGCAGGAGGTCTGTAGCAAAAGGTGTTGTTCATTCTGGGTGGGAGCAGAAAGCCAAACAAACTCGGCAGAGCTGTGTTCTCTGGCTATCTGTACTGACCCATAGCTCAGGAGTGGCGTCTCTGCTGTAAACATTGCCCCATTTAAAATTTCCTGGGAAAAGGGTATTCTCCCAGAATTGATCCAAGGCAACAGGATGGAAAAGCAAGGCTGAGGTAGAATACATAGTGATTGTGCATCCCTGGATTGTACATAATAAGGGAAGTTACAGAATTTCACAGCCTACACAGTATGTCAGCAAGTGATCAGCTTCAGATGCAGTACTCAAGCAGTACGTCAGCAAGTGCCTTCCGGGAGAGGTTTTGAAAAACTCTTTCCTATCAGAAAATTATTTTTAAATCTCTCTAGTCATTTTATACAAGAAATGGTACCTTCCCTCCCACTGTCCATCCAGCATTGCTACCTGTCAAGACAGTCCTGGATATTTCCCAGCCCAGTCAACTCACTCCCAGGAAGAAGCTTCTCTTATCATTGTGTGGATCTTCAGGTGGCTGAAGCGTGTCTGGCACAAAACTGCCAGCTACAGGATGGTCTTTTAAGATGTTTCTGACAGGATTTTTTTTAACACACTTGCATGTATTCCCATGTGGAAGGCTGACTGAAGCTTGAGACATGCACTGGTGGGGCAGTTGCACAGCTCAGTGGAACTGCTGCTGTCAAAAATGGCACTGACTACAGCTCTAATGAGACAATAGAATGCAGACCTCAATAAATTTTGAGAAGTGTTACACCCTCCTCCTGCCCCATTTGAGACTTACGTTAGCCTGACTAGACTTTCCTGGACATGGAATCAATGTAAACTGGGTCTGGCTTTGCTGCTGCAGGGGTGCAGAAGAAGAACCAGCAGCAGATGTGTTGATAACACATGAGCTGGGTGCTGCTCTTCTCATCATACTGTGAGAAAAAACAGGAGCAATCTTAGAAGAGTGAATGTTCTAAAACAGCAGATCATGAGCAGTGGTGGGGACCTGCACCTAAGGAAAGTAAAATGGTGGAAGTGGCATACTAGTAGTTATTCATTAAAACTCTTCCCAGAAATGTGGCATCCTTTGTAGGTAACTATAGCTCTACATTCACCTAGTTTGCATCACTTGATGACACTTATTTGCCACCAAGAATTTCTAAAACAATACCATGTTTAGCTTCACCCTTTTGTTTTAGTAACCAGTTTTTGCAATACAGGGATAATAATACTTCTCACATTTGTGAAGTCCCTTGAAGCCTGCTATTAAAGATCAGGAATGGCTGTTTCTCTGTCTCTGCTCTGGTAGGGGCCAAGTACTTCTGTGCTCAGTCCTGTCCTGCCATCCTCCATTAAGAAGCCCTGCTCAGAAATCCTTGCTCAGTGTTCCCAGTGAAGTCAATGGGAGTTTCCTGGTGAAGAGTGATGAGCTGGGTCCAAACTAAACACTCAACTAATAAACACAGCAGGAAATAGCTGACTGCATAATTTTAAAGCTCTGTGCTTTTACCTGACTCAGACACGCTGGCATCAAGAAGGATCCTAGGGGCAGGATGTGACCCAAGGGAGGAGAGGAGATTCCAGGTTATAGACAGTCATGTCTATCTTCTTCTTCAGGAAAATCTTTGGCAACAGTGTTCAACCTTTGCAGCTAGGTGAGCTGGTAGGTAGGCTATTATCTATTGTCTGCTTAACAATAGACTACACATACTGGGGAAGTTACAACTGACTAGGAGGAAAATCACCTCCCAACAGACACCGAAAACAAATTTCCGCTTTACTCACAATACAGGGTACAGGTTTCTCACATTGAAACTCAGGTGCCTATGTTTAGACATGTAAATAACATAGCACTAAAACACCTGGATTGGAAGCTCTTTAATTTTATTTATGTATAAATTTGCAAAGAGAGAAACAAGACTTGCAGATATTTTTGAAGAAACCAAAAAAAAAAAAAGTATACAGCTGACCAGCTGACAACCGTATGTGAGCTTAAAGGGACCGGAATAAATTTTCTGCACAGGAAATTCTTGACTCTAAAGTAATAGAGGCAAGAGAAGGGTATGTTTATATGTTGACTTTCTAAATTTTTTTTTCCTAGAGATGTTTTTTATGTGCCTTCCAACCTATATTTGTCTCTTACCTGCTATGGTATTGATGATTGCTTTTGGCCAGATTACAGTCAGACACTAAGGTAGGGGCTTAGGTGATGTATTTGACCAAGACAGGATTTATTTCAAACTCTGCAATGGGACACTACTGAAGCATAAAGGACTCAATACTTGGAGGAAACATACAATTTTAATTATGGAAATGTCACACCAGTTTTCTTTCAAAAATATGTGCTTGTCATGTTGCCTTGGGAGAACTACTGAAACACTGAGGCAGCTCAGGCACTGACATGCAAAAAGAACTAGGGTTTGTTTTTATTATTCCCCTACCAGTAATAGAAAGAGCTTGTGAATGAAATGGCCATTAATTTTCATGAGTGCTTTGGAAGAAAGAACAATAAAATCTATTTCTCTACCATTTTTCATATTTCCTTTTACAGTCTGTGACCTGAGCCAGCCTAGCAAAGGCATGTGTTTGATCCCTGGCAGATCTCATATTGCCAAATTTATGATGCTGAAGTCAGACCAAGGAGATCAGAAGTTCTTCCCCAGCCTTGGCATTTTAATCTGAATTTTCTCTGCTTTGAATAGAATGCTTTCCTCCTACAGTCCCTTCTCATGTAGTACAAGGTAAATCCTCTAGGTGCTGGGGGTAGTGCAAAACTGCAGGAGAACAAAATTCCAGTGAGATACCTATACCCTAAGAGTATGCAAAGGTAAATGGCATACAAAGGCAAAGTGAGATAAAGGGAAATCCTTGTTCATGTAACATACATAGCCAAGAGCTCCAACCCATACTGGCTCCATTTTTCTGTAGGAAGGCCATTAGACTGTGGGCCAAAATGAGAGAGTGATGACCTGTGACTCAACATTTTCATTTTGGCAAATACATTTTGTGCCTAAGCAAGAAAGCAAGGTAGGCAGAGTTGATCACTTCTAAATGAACAATTAAATTAACTCCTCTATCTTCCAGAAGAATTTAATCAGGGGCTGCTATTACAGTGCCCACCTGTGGTAAAAAATAAATTTAAAACAGGATTCTGCACAACAAGGCACCCTGCAGCCAGGTTGATCAGCACAGAGGGTGAGAGAACCAGAGCTGGGCATGGCTTTGTAAGCAGCCTTTGCTCTGCCCTGGTGGCACAGCTATGGGTGACAAGTAGACATTGGTCTCAGCTGAACAGCTTTGATGTGAGCTTGAAAAGGGTAGGAATACCACGTCTCTAACTCAAACTGCAGCTATAAAGAACTGCATTATTGGGAATCATACAGTCCATCCCTACAGGCAGAGGTGAGAGCTGGCATGGGGGGAGCTGGCACAAGGTTCCTGAAGGAGAAGTTGATGCATGTTGGCTTTGCTGAAAATCCCATGGTGGCACAAACATAGGGTGGCTTTCCCAGATCACAAGGTGGGAAAGCTCTACAGTCATTTGTCTTGCCAGTTTTTGGATGGCAGCTTCTCTTTTCTAACTGGGCAAAAGGAAAGTGACCGGCGCTGCTAGTTTCAGGTAAAAGCTCTTTGAGATTTTGCCCTGCTCTTCAGAGAGACGGGCAGACACCCTTACTGATAGACAGCACAAGGATACAATATATCAAGATACAAGGAGGCTCTACCTGTGCTACAGCATTCTTGCTTTTCCTGCTGGGAAGCAGAGGCTGAATGATGGGCTTGCTCTCTGTACCCAGTCTGTGACATCTTTCCACTTTCTGTGCACTGATCCAGTGACCACGACCAAGTTCAGAAAATATGACCCAGGCTCACAGTCTCCCTCTGGGCCCCCCTAAACCAAGGGCTTGTCTTTTCCACAGAGCTTTACAGGAAGAGGATTTCTACAATCAAGCATAGGAAAATGCCTGTGGGAATGAGAACTAACCCCTACCAATATCTTTGCAGGTAGGGAAAGGCTGGAGGCAGCAAAGAATGTTGGATAACATGCCTACCGTGGGGTTTAATTCTCTGCTCTTCTTGCTGCTTCTCCAGCCACTACCAACCCATCAACATGCTTTTAACTCATCTATGCTTTTTCTTGATCAGGATACCAATTTTTGGTGTTTCCTCACTTGATACAGATGCCTCTGGGAAAGGACAAAATATCCCTGAAAAATAAATTACAGCTGCCTACAATAAATAACTATTACTTTTGAAAGCAGACCAATACCTGTTA
>QUSF01000005.1:16527295-16700406 GCA_003676055.1 Chloebia gouldiae | reverse complement strand
GACAAATATGAAGGCTGATGGGCTAGATGCTCACCTTCAGGTGCCCTCTGGCAACAAGGAATTGGTGAAAGGAGTGGTGGGGTGGATCTAAGAGATTTTATTCCTGGTTTAATAGCCCTTCATTATAGCTAAGACTTTTGCATAAACAGCAATTTGGCTCCCATCTCCTGAACATTTCTCCCTTGTATTAGGCCTTCTATAATGGCTGTAATTACAGTTGCAAGCTCTGCTTTTATTTTATGGGAGCTGATGTAAAACTGCCCAGTGTCCCAAGTGTTGATCCTCAAGTACAGCCATGTCTGTGAGGCAGTGTCTCCATGCAGTGGGGATCTAATAAAGGGTGAGTCACAGCAAAGACCTGCCAGTTTCCTCACTAGCCCTGTCTGCTCTCAGGACAGATCTCTCTTGCAGGTAATTTTAAGCAGCTACCATGCTACTTTCCTGCCTCTTCTCTTTGTCTTGGCTTGCCAAGTTTAGACAGTTTAACCAATGACCCCAGTTGTCATCAATCTCAATATTGAGTGCAATATTTCCAAGAAAATACAGGCACTTTTCTGTGAAGACAGGCATTTATGAACTATTTGTGAAACCATTTTAGCTAAAGAAGACAGACAGCTCTATTTTGTGCCTAATATTGTCTGACAGGTGTGGACACACCCTGGGATGTCTTTCTTGTCATCCTGACTAGAAGGTCAAGAGTATATGTTTGACAGAGAATTGCCTTTGGCACTCCAACAAAAAATGAAAACACAGCAGCATCCAGAAAAAAAAAACCCAACCCCTTTGTAAACCAGATGTGCCAGATTTAACATTTCCCAGAGCTTAATTCCTTTTAAATTTTGTAGCTCCTCTTTGAAGATTATCCATGGACCCAATACCAGGCTAAATCAGAAAGTTTAGCTTTTGATCTTCTATTAGCCATTATCAGCTTACTGTTTTAAACATCCCAGTGATGGTGGGCAGTGTCTTTCTTCTTTCCTCTCCCCTCCTCCATTTTCATGCTTTGCCT
Organism: Chloebia gouldiae; assembly: GCA_003676055.1. Classification (NCBI taxonomy): domain Eukaryota; kingdom Metazoa; phylum Chordata; class Aves; order Passeriformes; family Passeridae; genus Chloebia; species Chloebia gouldiae. The sequence continues at coordinate 16,699,397 of QUSF01000005.1, read as the reverse complement.
AGGGACCTCTGTGCAATACCACCATGCATTTCCCTGCCATTCACAGAATGCAGCTAAGATCCACTATGGAAGAAGAGAGCAGGGGCTGACTTCAATCACCATTGCAGTGCTATGGTTCTGGGGAGAGATCTCAGTCCCACCAGGATAAGAAGGTTGAGTTCAGAAAGGAAAGTTCACCAAAAGCTCAAGAGCTCAATAGTGGAACCATAAGAGATATCAGGTAAGCTCTCCTTGGTTATTTCTTTGGCAATGTACATTTCAGCAACTAAATCTCAGCCCACTCCATTGGTATTTATCAATGGGCATTTGTCAGACTCAGGATAAAATACAGTTTCCTGCTAAGGTAATAAAGATGATGCCTATAAATTAATTTTGTATTGGTTTTGAAATGAGGTTCCCTGTCAGTATAAAAATGGACACATCACTGCTTCATATTTGTGCAGAAGAGAGTTACATGTTAGTAGCTAAGAATCAGATCATTTCTTTCCAAGGAAGCAGTGGGAATGAGTAGTTTTTATCATGGGTTTTAAGGGAAGAGCTTTGCCAGGGTATGAGTTAAATTTAGAAAAAACTCCTTAGGCTTTTCGTTCTCTTTGCCATAGGAAATGCTGCAAGTTACAGACCCAACAGCCACCTTTTGTACTAGCTGCTTCCACATACTGAAAGGGCACATTCAGAGATGATGCAGCAACCAGTTGTGGTCAACCCATACTTCACTTTTTGACCCTTTTTGAGGCCAACCTACTGCTGCTTTCAAAGGCTGGATGGTTTCCAGGAGGATCACACCAACCCAGGCATTGGAAGGGGGGAAGGAGAGAAGAAATCTTATGGTTTCCTTGCTGCCTTTTTAGCTCATACTAACTCATTGTACAAAACACTTGAGGCAGTGTACCTGGAAAGACCCCTGTGGAGAGCAGAGCTGGAGATAACCCTGCTCTGACTGGCTGATGGCTGTGGCAATCCTGCTTCAGCAGGTGCACTGGATGGTGCTGTATGGAGCGGAGCAGGAACAGTTGGGTTTGCTGCTAATCTGAACCTCAGCAGCTTTTGTTTTCAAACTTGATATTTTTGACATGCAGAGCAACATGCATGAAGTCTGTGGCCATCTGTGGGGGCTCAGGCAGAAAGCACTGTGTCTTGCCCTTCATCCTCAGCTGTGGGATTCTTGGGGGAAACCTGAAAGCACAAAAAGGTACGGCTGACAGGAGAACATCAACGAGACACCCAGCAGGCACTGAAAGCCAAGGATGGAAGAAGTTCATTTAAGAATGTCCTGGCAGACCCACTGCTCCAGCAGTGCTGGTTTAGGTAGTCCTAGCAGTTTGGCTTCCATTCATCAACTTCCTCTTCTCCATCGCCAAAGGATTAGAAGGGGAGGAGGGAGGTGACATCCAGGTCGGGGTAAAGAGGGGATGGCTGGATCAGCCCTCTTACTGAGGCTTCTTCAGGCTCCGCAAGAGTACTTCATAGTCGGAGGTCATCACTACTCCTGGTCTACAGTTTTTCAGGATTCCTTGCCTAGGCCTCTTTCCATGGCCTGTTGGCTTTTCCTTTCATGCTGTTTAACCATTACAGACCCCAGCATTCAGGTTTTCCCTGCAATAATCTTTCAATCAAACTAACCTTCCTTCCATCCTTTGTGGATGGGATAGAGGAAACTCTAAGAGATCCTGATCATGGTTTTCAGGAGACAGACATTGGTTTTACAGCCTAACAAGGCAGGTTACTTCCAGTAAAGTCATGTAGCAGAGTTCAAACAGCCTGCATCTGTAGATCTCCTCACATGGATGAAGTAATAAAACATCAAATTAATTTACCTAGAAATAGGACAGCAATCACAAGCCAAAGTTCACTACAATGATTTGCATTACAGTAACAAACACAAAGCTTAATCATAGCTGTACATCTCTATGGAAAACACTACATCTCTTCAGGAAACACTATGCCCTCTGCTCATCATGGATAGCTCATAACTGACCATGCATGTAACTAATCCTGGTTTTCCTCTAGCAATGAAATTCCAGGTAAATCCCATGTGCTCTGCTCAGCAGTGCCTGCTTCTTCTCATGGAGCAATCATCGCACAAAGGACATCGTGCCAGTTCCCCTCAGCTGCAAATGGGCACAGCTCCTTTCCAATCAGTGGAGCAATATCAGGTTGCTCCTGCAAAAAGCATGACCTCCTTAGGGAAAAATAACCAGGAATTAGAAAAACATTTCTGTTAAAATTAGCTGGTGTACACAGTCATACATGGCTGAGGGGATAAAACATTCCTCTCTCACTTCCTAAAAACTCCTTCACTGAATTCATTAATCATTCTTATCAGCATCCCTTTGTTCCTGGGCTGTAAGAGTACTTGAACTAAAAGTTTCTCAAGTCCAAATCCACTCTAAGTGATGAGTATCTTTGGGGTCATAAATTAATGCAAGCAATTGTTATGCTACTAGCCACATTAAAGTCTTCCATGGAAGAGCAATGACCCTAAGAGAAAGTGAGATTTTACTAAAGATAACTTTTGTCTGACCTCTCTGCAACCTCCTAGCCAGGTGAATATCTTATAAGGTGATTTTTGTAGTAGGTAGAAAATCAGCATTTTTCCTGTTAGAAAGAGGCTGGTGTTTGAAAACTGGACTAAAATAACTTTATTTTGCTTTATAACTTCCTAAGGTAGGTGCACAGAGAAACTATTGTATGGAAAACCAAATAGGGAGCATTTTGATATCTTTGAGTACATTTCTATTTTCCTTCCCTCTGTAATTATCATATATGTTTTGATATTTATCATTCCAAGTGTTTACATAGTCACTAGTAGACTATTTTGAGAAAGCAATCCATTATTGAACATATATGTCCCAGTACCAGGCTTCCAGGAGATGCTGAGGTGGGACTCTTTGATGTCAGTTATAAAACAGAGGATGTATATATCTATATGTCTGTATGTGTACCTATGTGCTTATGCCAGGCTTACAGCTGGTGACTCTGGAGGGACAAGGCACTGGCTGCTGTAAAGCAGGTCCATGGGTTTTTTTACTTTAGGGCTGGAGCAGGCACTTGGAATTCCCCTGGCTGAGGGTGCAAGACAGCCACCCCCACCTCTGCTGCTCATGAAAACAGGTGCCAAGAAGATTTCTATTATGGCATTGTAAGAAAAATCAGGCTAAGTTCATCCCTTCTCTGTGGGACAGGGAACTGAAATATAAGGGGTTTTATCCTCATTTAGGTATTCATTGTTGTTTTACTGGAATTCATTTATTTCATTGGCATACAAAGGTATGAATACATACACATGTATGCATATATAAAAGCTACATAATGAGAACCAACTGGATTCAACATATTTCAGCTAATTACTTATTAAACTAGTTTGGGAAATGAGTAGTTTGAATACTGGTTAGCAAAAAAATAATCAAGTAAAAAAATTACAAGTTCAAGATTTACCCTTACCTACTCTAAAGTATTAAAACCCCACAGTAACTGCTAAATAGTATAGAAAAGTTAAACTTTTCTAAGCAAAATAATTTATGTGGGTAAAGTATGCACATTTTCTAAAGTAAATATACTGTTGGAGGAGGAACAGCTAGACTTTTAGAAAGATTAACTGAAACTTCAGCCTTAAGGTCAGCTTTGAACATCCCAAGGGAATCAGACACTTCTTAGCAACTTCTAAAAGCAGGCAAAAAAAGTGTCACCTACAAGTTTTAACTTACTTTCCAGGGGTAAATTTCTGACTCTCAGATCTTCCCATGCCACTGGCAAATTGAGATGATAGTAACCTACAGGCACAGTTAACATAGTTTTGCATTGATACAACACATCCTACAAGACTGGCTGTACAAACTCGATTGCCTTCGCACAGTACCATGTTCCTCAGCAAATTATACAGAGATCTGCCATGGAAAATCTGACATAATTTTTTTTTAATAACTGGAATAAAATATTTACAATTTGTTCAGGTAAGAGAATTAATATTGTCTTGAATAAATCTTTGGGTACTTTAAACTTTTATTCAAATACATAAATGCCTGGGTTTACTTCTCCAACACTTGCCATCTCTTTGGCAGAAAAACACTGAGACATATAGAGTTCTAGTGTCCTAAAAACTTATTCATTCCTATTATTATTTGCAATATTTATTCCTTACCTACCCCAAATTAAAACTGAGCTTCACAAAGGCTGCTGTCCCCATACTTCATCTTGCTGCACTGCTCAGTCATAACATGCACCACACTCTGTGGGGCAAATGAAGACAAATCTCAGAGCTGTATGAAGATTGGAAACTTCCCTGAGCCCTGCACCTGGCCCAGGGTAATGCCCAATTTCTACAGCAGAAGGGTGATGCATGTTCCCACGTGAGACAATGCCAAGCAGTATTCACTCCTAGTCTGAGGCTGAGGGAGCTAGTTCACAGAAGGCTTTAATTATGGAAATACATGGGCATAAGCTCACAGGAGGTTCCAAAATTATCTGCTGTAGAAACAAAGTAAGGGTTTTTGCAGGAGTACTTTGCCCTGAACAAACAGAAAGCTGAGGCATGTGTGGTATCCAAGGTGCCGAGTTCTGGGGCCCTGAAAAGGCAGAGACCTGTTAGTTCCCTGACTAAATGCAGAAATCAGAGTTCATTCTAGAGGAAATTTGCAGAACTTTTTGAGAAAAAAATGTGCCAAGAAATACAATAACATACAGACTTCAAACAGAAGACCCCAGTGCCCTCTGAAAGCCAGCATCTATTTGCATGGGCAAGCAAGCAAGCAGGAAGGCCACTGCCTGGGTGTGAAGGGAACCTTCAAACAATTTTATTGAAAAGCAGTGAGCTTGCTCCTGGGCCCTCTCTGGCAGCAAGGGGAAAGGCAGAGAGTCACATTCTGCATGGATGATATTCTTGCCAGTAGATAAGATTGCTGACATCCAAAAGTAGAGAACAGCTGGCATAAGTTTTGACCAGCTTGCAGTAAGTCTGGATGAATCTGTACCTGTGTTATCTGAAGTCAGCTCTGTGGATTTTTGCAAGCAGATAGATGTAGCCCAGCTGCATGCTAGCTCTTAAATTTAGCAGGATTAAACAGGTTCCATGTGGCATGTAACTCTTCTACTAGATTTCTTCAGCTCTAGGGTTTATTCCAGGAGAAACCTCAAAGCACACGAAATTACTTTTCCCCTTATCCAGTTCTATCAGACTACAGTACCCAGAACCATCCCTGCAGAGCTTTAAAGAAACTACTCTCTGTAATTATTTTACACATTATATGAACTTATTTTCTGAACTTCATTTAAGCACAATGATTAATTGGAATATACACTATTTTTTGACAACACAACTCACTTCACAGCTGCTCAAGAACCACATTCCTGGTGAGGTAAGAAGTGTTACAATCATGAACTATTTTACAACCCAGTGTGGCAAGGCAATGGGACAAAGCTATTTGATGAGCAGGAGCTGCCTCAAGTGTCTGTCATGGCACATCTGATACACTGAAAGCAGAGATGCAAAACACTCTGCATGGGCATCCTCAATCCGAGAGACCTAAACACAGTCACAAGTCCTGCACAGTTCCCTATCCTCCACTTCAGTTAAACACGTAGCATGGCTAATCCTTGGAATACAGCAGATTGCTCCACTTAGCTCCAGAAGTCTCTTGCCAAAACCATCCTGGAGGAGGATTGGGAAGGTACTTCAGTGTAAGATACCCATGTTGCTCTCCTTAATCTAACTTCTTCCCTGAAAAGACATGAAGGTGCAGGAGCTTGTTGTTGGAAAATGAAGCAGCAGAGGAGGTTTAAGGAAGGAGGTGCCTTTGAGGTTTTTTTTTCTTCTTCCTACTTTAGACACAGTAACTTCAAACCTGAAGGAGGGTCCTAGCATAAGTATTCTTACCCCCAAGGGGCTTCCAATCTTCCAGGTGAAGACAGAGAAACCATGAAGAGAAACAACTTCTTCATTAGGACATCCAAAAAGGAAGCTGGTTAGAACCTCAAACTCCTCTATGAATCAACAATCTGAGAATACTTCATGTAAGACCCTAAAAAGGAAGCTAAAATTAAAATCTTCCTTTTAAACCTTCACTTTTCCTTAACTTCCTATAACTAGAGTTTAGTGGTTGGAAGAATTGAAGAAGGAACAGAGTACTTTCTCCACTCCATACTTTGCTATAGGCCAGATCTGAGGGGATGAGAAGTGTTCTTCCTCTCCCAAGCACTGAGATGGGACAATTTCTCCCCCTCACACACCAAGCAGCATAAAATGGGAGGAAATTACAGTGCTAGGGCTAGGTCTCCAGCTCAGTAGCAGTTTGAGCATGTCCATCTCAATCTTTTTCCCCCTGAAAGCTATTTTTAAACTAGTCTATATGTAGCTTCTCTTTTCTTTGATACTTAATTAGTTACAATTAAAATAAACTACATTTATGTAGTATAAATTGAAGTGTGACTGGTGCTTATCAAAATACAGTATATAATAAAAAAATTGCACTTACACTGAAATATATGTGAATATATCTCCTTAAGACCTCCAGAGGGATTTGGGTTATGAATCACAAACATTCTCCTCAGCATCAGAATCTTGTGAGTCAGAAGGATAGTCATCATTAATCACTTCTCGAGCATTTTTAACAAGGTGGCTCCTGCTTGCTGCATGTTTTCATTCACATCAGTAATTTACATAGCATAAAAGGTGTGCCTAGCACTTCAGAGACAATTAGCACAAAAATATCTGCTTTGTAGTGTTTACAGCTATAATAAGACCATATGAAAAAAGAAAGGATTCCCTCTGTGAATGAAAGAGCAGGAATTGCAACTATGGCAAAGTACCAAGCTTTTTCCATGGTGTGGGATATGCCTGCATTTCTGTTTTTCCTTATTATTCTTACTATTCAGTTTTAAGTAGGAATGTATTTACACAATTCTCTTAAGACTTCAACAGCATTGTAACCATGAAAGCATTCTATGTCATCCCCTTTCTCAAAGGGATAAAAACCACTGTTAAACTGTTTTGGGGGTGGGGGAAGGCACCCAATTCTCCACCAAACACTTATACTACTTGCATCAACATGTCTTCTAAGAAGCAGTAACAGAGGTGCCAGCATTGATGCAATCTGAGTGATTACTTAAGAGAAAAAAATATCTGGAAAAGAAATACATTTTCCACTCTTAAAAAAAAAAAAAAAGGAGAGACAGAGTAAGATAAGATACCTATTCCATGACTGACACTTAGTTCAGTACATTTAATCAAAGAATAAGGCATGTTTAATTTGTTCTTCCCTGCACAGTTTGTCAGTCATCTTCTTATCCCCATCTATACATTGGAAAAATCCTCATAATACAACTACCTCAGCACTCCATGGAAAACCAGTATATCCTCACACATATTTTTTCAGGACTTCAATCATGCTTTCCTTCAAGTATCACACCTGTTATTTTTGGACCTCAATGCCATAGATGGAAGTGTCAGTCCAAAAGTGAGATCAGAATTATGAAAGAACTGTGAAAGCAATGCAGTTAGGGACAGTTTCAGAAGTACTCTGTCACAAGCAGTTTATTAGAACTTCACTTTGACAATAAATAAGGTATTTCCCAAGCAATCAAAAGGTAATTATTTAGAAAGTTAAACAACGCAATTTTTCACAATGCAATTTTTTATATATACATATTTTACTGCACTTTACACACCAGTTCATCCAGAGCTGTACAACAGTAGGATGTTTATTTTTTAAATTCACACAGCAGGAGAATATCAAGACATGTCTTTAATCTGGAAACTGTGTGTAAAAGTAATGCCAAACCACACCAGCTCCAGGTTGGATAGTCCAACTGGTATGACTGAATCTCTGTTCTTTAGACTAGCTGCTGAATTCAAAATTGTATGTATGGCTTACCCAGGAGAAATAGTGCCTTTTGAGAGTTATGGTTTTAAAGGACTAGTAAGCTGCTCAATTGCAACAGCACGATGTAGCCATTTGTAATTTACAGTGCTACTGCACAGCTTGCTGTGTCTTCAACACAAGTGGCACAGGACAAACCTCTGTAAAAAAATGATAATTTTCAATGTTGTAAATCTCTAATAGTAAATACAAACTTCGCACTTTGCACTGTTAACTGTGAAAACATCTTTCAGGTTTGGTCAAATGAATTAGCATTTCTTAAATATTCAAGACATTTAATATGTCTCAATAATACTTCTAAGAGTTTGACATTCAAAATTTACTTCAAAAGAATGCTCCCCTTAAATAAAGCACCAAGATTTCCCCACGTGTTTATTCCTTAAAGAAAGTCTATGAAACAATAGCTTTTTTTAAACATTAGTTCTGCTAAGAGTTGTAATTTCAAAATAAAATTTAATTCTTATGGTTTGAACAAAGCCTTGTTTCCAAAGTGAGCTTTACATATTCTGTGCAACATCCCATTTCTTTAAGTGCAGAGGTACAGGTCTCAAAGTTATGCAGCTGCAATTGAGTTGTCATCTGCTTGACGACCCTGAGGCTTTAAGAAAATAAAGACAGAGAATTAAAAAAAAAACTCAAAACAATGCAGTAAAATAGTGTTGTCAATGTAGCTCTGGTACCCAAGTGTAGCATTAAGCTTATCCTACACCTACAGGTTTCCAATGGTGGCACAAACACAGAGGACATCCAACTGAAATTTCAGTTTGGCCCATAGAGGCCTCAGCTCCTCAACTGCCCTGGTAAACGCCCTCTGCACAGCTCAGACAAGGCCTGGCTGATCAGAGCTCTGAGCACTACTGCAGTATAGAAAGCTGATAATTACTATTGTAAAACAGGAATTAGACTGACAATTTCTTGGAGAAATTTTAAGCAACACCACTAGAGATAGAAGACAGCAAGGAAATAGTTCTAAAGAAGAAAAGCATCCTTACAACAAGGTTTTCTGATGTTCTGACAACTCCAAAGCAAAAGCAAAGAATTCTGAAGCTTGAGAGTCCACAGGAGTTTTATGAACACCGTGCTTTTGAGAAAAAAAACCTCTTCTATTTACTTAGGAGGACACCCTGACAACCAGTCTTGAAGAGCCAGTGACTGCCAGCATACTCGAAAAGTAAGTTCTGCCTATCTCTTTTGGTTAAAGCAAGATTGAAATAATGCCAGGCCCATTTCCTAGAAACGTGATTATAAATGTCTGAACAAGTCCAGCTCAAATCATATAAACAAGTCTTTGAGCTCCTTGCTTGTTAAGAGTCTGAATAAAAAGTGAACAAAATATTCCAGAGACAGCAGCAGTGGAATGAGAAACCACTGTTTTGGGCAAATGGATTTAAATTATTCTTAAGTAAAAAGATCTGGTTTTCATGGCATGACTGAACAGTCTTCAGAGTTATACCACCTAAGAAAAAAATCTAGACTGATTCACTGACAGAATGTGTTTTTAGAAGTTATTTAGGGAGATGTGGGATGCTGCAGTGTCTCTGAACCTAGTCATATGGGTTGCTCAAACACTTTTTTCAGAAGTGCTATGAATCATGGTATTAAAATTATTTGATTACTTAGTTTGCTCTACTATGCTCAAAATAGAGGCAATTTTAAAACTCATTTTACAGAGTCAGACATGGAACAGAACAACAAAGACATACATGACGAGCATTTTCAGTTAGTTCACCTCGTGGTAACCAAATACATACTTCACTGAAACAGATTTCCTAAAGATTTTGGCTGACAACACCAATGCACAACACAACATTTTTCAAAGCAAGTCACCCTGTTACAAGCTGGACATTTTAGTCTGCTTAGAGACACTCAGCTCTGAACATAGCTGGGGTGATTGTTCCCAGAATCTGAGCAGCCCCAAGGGGAGCCCTGAAACACAAGTCACTCCTCACAGCCTTACCTTTACAAAAATGTGTGTTGGTATGAAACGTCTGAGCAACTGATTGGTGAAGTTTGGGAATCGCATCAGGTTAACATGAAGAGAAGGTAACTGCTGATAGCCAGCCATCAGAGGATAGAAGTTGTACAACATTTCCTGCTGCGAGCCAGGAAGGATTCGTAGCCGGATCTTAAAAAAAGAAGAAAAGAAAGCCACAATCATAGATAAGTTCTGTGTCCAAAAGCTCTGCCTACTTTCTGTTTATGCACTGGTTACTTTCTGAAGCTGTAAAGAATGGAACTAATTTCCAGTTCTAGTTAAACTATTGCTTCTATACCGAAACACCATAAAACAACATGATAAACAGCTTCTAGGCAGGCTTCCATCTAGACCTTTTTAAAATGGAGTCTGCATTCATATATTATTCTAGACAGAATCTACCATACTTTAAACAATCTAAAAAACAATGAGTTTATCCTCTCTATACATCAGTGTAAGTCTAATCAATGTATTATTCACTACCAGATAAACCAGCAGGATCAGTGGATGTGGCAATTCTGTACCTGTTTAAGGCCAGAGAACATGAAGGCATCACTGGGTTCCACAGACACCTCCACATCCTGGACTAAATTGGTCTTATTTTGCAGGTGATATCTGACAGGTAAGGACTCTCGGACTCGACCAAATGATGGCAGATCTTTGGAAAGAAAGTTATCTCAAATACAAAATACATCTTCAAGTTCCACTAAAAAAAAAAAAAAGTCTATTCCAAAAAGCAGTGAAAAGTTAATAAAAAAAGATACAAGAACAAGGCATCTAAACCCTTCTGGCAAGTTTCTTTAGAAACAGATTAAACAACGGAATACAGCTTCATTACAGTTTTTCAGTATCATATTTCAACATCTAGTTACAAACCTCCCAGCTGCTAACACTGCCCAAGAATACTAACTAGGAAGTCACTTCCATTTCTGCTGACTATTTTCAGCTTACCAAAATCTAATCACATATTGTCAGGAAGCTCCTTCAAAGAGTAACACGATAGGAGGATAATGGAAGGATCTCAGTACATATGAAACCAAGCAGAGGAAAGCATTGAAATTATGTGTGTTTGGTGGGCACTTCAATCCCCCTCTGTTCTTGTGCAGGTGAAGTGCTGTAAGAGAAACATTTCACCCAACAAGCATCTCCAGCTCTTCAGTCTGTTTCTTCCTGGGATGCACCCAGAATGTGGGTGGATGGAACAACTGTTGCCATAGGCATCTAGAGAAATCTACTGGGAAGGCACCATCAGCAGAGCTAACTCCAGTCTCTATGCTGCTGCATAACACAGGTTGAGTATTATTTCAGCTCCACTGACAGCTTTTAGAACATCTGTGTAACCACCTACCTCCTTTTCCCTTCAAGTGGGGAAAGAAGAGCAAGCCTTGAGGCAGTTTCTCTCTCTAGCTCCAAAATATTAAGCACTACTCTTCTGTATTTTGCTACAGTAAATTGAAGCTCTGGGTGCTGTAAAAATTGTAGCAGTCTTTAAAATTCTGATTAGGATATGTATGTTGCCAAATTAATATTACCTGCATTAACATGGAGGGGAATGCTCTCCACAATCACATGTGGTAGAGTGATGACTGTGTTAACAACAGGTACACTTTCCACAGGTGAACTTCTGCAGGAAAAAGTCAAATGCAGACCATGTTGAATATTATACTACATAAAGTATCAAGTAAATATACAAACTAAGTAGTAATTAGTAGGTCCAAAGTCTAAACAGTGCTTGTTACAGGAAAATACAAAACTTTTTTTTTTTGCACTCCTCCCCACTCCCAAAAAATCCCAAACCAAACATCTCACTATCATTCCTAAAAAAAATCAGCTTACTTCCTCTCTGTATCAAGGCCAAGAAATGCTTACCTCTTCCAGGAAATTATATAACATCCAGTTGCCACTCCACTAGCATTAGTAACTGGAGGACATCGAAGGCAAAAGCACTCACTGGCACTCTCACCTGTCTGTAAAACAACTATCAGCAAGATTTTGTTTAAAATCAAAGCATAACATCAGCCTAAGCCACCAAGTCTAGAAATGCAATATGAGACAAACACAAGCATTCAGCCAGAAAGGCCTTTGAAGTGCCTTGGAAAGTACACCTACCTAATGCATAAATCCAATAGATTGGGAAGTATTCTAATACATGAAAGGGTAACATACATGTCACTTTACTTTCTGAACAGCATTATGGTATCTTTAATGTACACCAAGATTTAGAGTTCATAAACACACACAAAAAGCAAAATAATGCCAATTCAAATTCTACACTTCTACAGCAGATTCCAAGACATCAACATAAGATGCCTCTGATGCTTGAAAATTAAAATTAACATGGACACATCCCCTCTCCCTCTGAAATGGATGAGAGTAGGGGAAGAGAAGAAATGCAAGAAAAACCTACTGGCTTTTCAGTGAAACTGAGTTCTCACTTTTTCTTTTCTTTTTTCTCTACTCAAATAAACTAAAAAAAGAGAGTGCCTTTACATGTAGGAAGTAATTTTTAAAAAGTATTAAGAAAATAGGTTTTGGTCTTTCAACATTTATTATTAATATTTTTAAAAAACCCCATCAACCAAAAGATGGACAGCTGAACAGTTGATACCCCTACAGGGATCCTATGTCCTGGCACTTAGCTCTTTAGGAGCATCAATCAGAAGCCATGAAGCACAAGGTGCCAGAGCTGAAGATGAAATATCATAGTTTGAAGACTAAAGGATCTGGGAAATAACTGCTTTCTGCCAGGCAACCCTTGAATCAACAGAGCAAGCAGAGCCTTGCAAGTCCTTGATTACAAGGAGTGGACAGCTGCCCCACAGTCAGGCAGCCACCTAGAACTCCTCACTGCATCCACACTTTTGATGAAATAAAAATTCACATCTCTGATGCCACAAATGCAAAGACAATGTTTTGTTGGAAGATTTTGGATCAGCTCTGCTTTTAAGTACTCCACTTATTTAACTTCAAAGCTAACACATTGCAGTTGTAATGGCTGAGATCTTCAAGATAACTTTTTAAAATGCAGATAACAGGTTATAGAACTGTGGTAATACTAAAAAAAAAATAACAACTACTGGCTGTTCTTTATAACCTACCCTTTCTAGCTTCACATTTTTCACTTTGGGACTGCAGTCATGGACATGGATCACTGGCCTTTGGATACTGCCTCTATCACATGGTAAAGTGCATTCCAGAAAGTATATATGGCCCAGAAACACTGGAAATACTGAGTATCATTTGATACAGATATCTAAGAAGCTGCATTTCAGAAGTATTTCAGGTGCTTTCCCTCATGTCTATTGTATTTAGAATTTTATTTACCATCCATCATTCAAGTCTATTTAGTTGACTGTTGAAGCAGAACTGCATTCTAAAGCATGCTGCTGTCCAAGTTTTATTCTGGCAAGCAACTAGAGTACTAAGCAGCTTTCTTCTACTTACAGTTCAATAAGCAAACATTTTTTTAAGCGTCCCCCTTTATTACTCCCAATTTATGCAAAAAGTATGCTCCTGATAGAGAACATACTCTAAGAAAACTTACCATTCTCCACATAAGATTCCAGTTGATCTACTGGGGTCATAGAAGCTGACAGTTGTAACTTGCTTGTTACAATAGTGAGAGGCCAAGGAGAGGCACTCAGGATGTCCGTCATCAGTAAAAATGGTATATCTGCAAATACTCTGTCCAAGTGCTCCAGCTGTCAAGACACACACAGGCTCTGACTATTTCTAACTAAACAGGGTATGACTCCAAAGTGCTGTGATACCAAAACACGAACAACTTTTCAAATACATACCTTTGTGGAGACAAATTTGACAGCAACATCAAAAGGAAATACTGTGTCTATGGTTACAGTCTCATCCTTTAGAGGCAAAGAAAGGGTGGGAAGAATAGAGGAAAAAAAAGTTATATTCAGCTTAAAGCCTGGCTATTGAAGTCAAAGATTATTAATATAAAGTTACTTTTAATCATTATTTTAATCAGGTCCTCCCCAAGGAAGAATGTATCTTTAAAGATATTTATGAACAAATAAAGAAAACTTTTATCCTGCTAATAGTTATAGAACTGCTCATGCTAAAAAGGGCTACCATACTGCTGACTTAGCATTTATTCTATCTCCTAGAAAGGGTTCTAAGATACTCAAAATTACAGGTTTTAGAGTATTTCTTGTATTTCACACATTTTTCTGGATAAAATGCTAATAGTGCATCTTTAAAACCTACCCGGTGACACCTGCAGAGGATTTCTTTCCCCTCAACAACAGTGTTGATTAAGTAAGAAATGTAAAACAGAAACATTCTTGCACCAACTGTTCCACAACGGATGTATATTGGTTTTTCCAGCTGCAAAATAAAGGAGTCTGTGTGAGCTATAGATAAACTATATTCTATATTAATTAAGTCTAGAGCTGTCCAAAGCTGTTAATCATCTGACTTGGTCCAACAGGGCAACAATAGAATGGGCATTGTTTTGACCATAATGTATCTCCTAGAATGCACAATCTGGATCATGCAGCAAATGATTTTAACCAGAGCAGTACAACTCCAGCTGCCTCACCGGATTTGTTCCAGATGCTAGTCTGTTACTTAAGAATGCAAAGAAAGAACCATAACTGTGTAATATATGACATAACCAACTTCTAACTAAGTAGTCACAACTTCAGTTTAGTGTGTATTTGATCCTCTACCCTCTTGAATCACACTTGCTGACTATTATCTACTGTCCGTTAAGCAGTGCATTTCATTAGCAGCTGAAGTTAGCCTCCTTATTTCATATCTCCTTGCTGTATCATCAAACCCAGAATATACATGATTATCCAATTTAGTCCAAAAGACAGTCTCATTAAAGGAATAATAAACTATGTGTAAACAGTAGGCAAAATATGCCATAAGCATTTCATTTATCAGTCCAGATACCGGAAAGTAAAATGAAGTTTGTCTAGGGGAGTCTTTTATTAGTTGGTCCCTATTTTCTTGACTGTGATCTAGAAGTAAGGTTTTAAGCCTTGACCTTTTCCCCTGGTTGCAAGTCTCCTACAGGGATATCAGGAAGCAGTGCAGGAAAAGAGTCATCGCATGCATCTGTTCCATGAAGAGTCACCTGAGTTTTCTGAGTCAGGTTAGCATCTTGCCCTAGGATTAAAAACAGTGTTCATATCCATACAGGTTTACATCACTAAAGTATGAAAACAATAACTAAAAAACCCAAACAAAACTCTAAAAGCAATGCATGAGGAATTAACACAGTTCATTTTGTCAAGAGAATCTTTCAAAAGTACCACAGAAGGTAGATTTGACAACACCTCAAAATTTTCCAACGTGAAGCATTTGTACCCATGCAAGTTTATTGTTTCATCTCTTTGGGCCAGGAAAAAAAAATCTCAAAAATCAGAAATCATACCTAGATATTCCTTATCATATATGTAATACAACAGGATTATGTGATTCAAGTTTTTCTTGATATTCTATAATGAAGTAGAAAGGAAGTTTTACTGTTCTGATTCTTTTGTTTTCAATAACATGGTTTAATGATTTCACATGTTTTAAAAACTTCTTTCAAGTCGGTGTGGAAAATAAATTAAAAGAAATGTATAGATGTTAAATGACACCATTCTTCAGTCAGAGATTAACTAGAATAATGGCATTACTGCAATTACATGGGATACTTTTCAAAGCAAAACAAGCTACATCTTGCCAAAGAGTTACTACTGTGGAAAATACATCACCTTCCCTATAAGTGAAATGTCAGATTTCCATTGTTCTTTTAATGCAATCAGCAAACTCACACTGACCTTGCATATCCCAAGTTAAAGAGATTAGATCAAGCAAGGGAAAAAAAAAAAAAAACTAAGAAAACAGAGACCATCTATTAAACAGTGCTTCAGGAGCCAAGCCCAAACATCCAATTAAATAAGTTTCTATAATACTCCAGTGACTTTAATGAACCGTACAACTCTATAGAAAACAGCGTTCTATTTCAGAATACGCAGAACGTTTGGCATCCTATATACTAGTGACTTAAAAAATACTTTTTATCTTTCCACATAATTGCTACAAAGAGGAATACTAAGTGTAATATTTGGGCTTCACACACTGAAAACTGTCAGCAATATCTACATGGAGATAGCTAGGACTCAGACATACAGTATTTGCATTTTTTTCCTTTGCTTTCTAAAAATTCTGCTTCAGTGCTCCATTCTTGCCCAAATTTTTAGTGGTCTAAAAATGAAACCATGTTGTCCAGGGCAGGGAAAACAAAAAAAAAAGCAGAGTGGGTGTGAGAGAAAATCCAGTCTAAAAAACAATGTCTACACTTAGGAAGCATTTATCTAGCACTGTCTAGTGCTGTCAGCTCAGCAAGAAAAAGATTTCTGTTTGGGGAAAACTTTAGTTACAAGCAAAATAAATAAAAATTTAGAAAAGAATATAAAAGTTTTCATGTTTTCTTTCAAACTTGTAAAGATTTATATTCTGAAAATACCCATGTAAGCACCACAGACAAGCAGTGGTTAAAATAATCATAGCTGAATGAATCTGTCAGCTGTTGTTCTTTCCACTGATATTTCATCATTCCCAACTTTCATGTTGGTTTGGCTTTTAATTCTGCAAGAAAACAGTTTACTGTATTTCTCTGCATTACATCCACAAAAAGGAGTCAATTATGAGACCGCTGGATTAAAAGAAAATAACTCCAAATACCTGGCTTTAAACCTGCTGTAAGCTTGACATCTTTGGCCACTGTCTCCTCATGTGACTGGACTGTCACAATCAAACAATACATTTCATTAGTCAGGGCAGGAGGTTCATGACGGAGCTGAACAGAAATGTTTGGCACTCTAGAAATGATCCTTTAAGAGAAAAGACTCAGTTATTGTATCTTTCTTAAATAACTTGCTTTTAAGCCTAGTTTAAAGGAGGCTAAAACACCCTATTGTTTAAGAAAGTCCCCGCAATTGGTGGCCTATTAAACTAAGAGATGTGAGACTCCTGAAAAACAGCATAATGGGAACAACTCAATAAAAAAAGACCAGTCTGGAAGCCCAGTTACTCACATCGTGCTTGCCTGAATAGTCAAAGTGTCCCAGTGCACCTCATTGTCTGGAAGCTTAGGTCTTCTCTTGAAGGACCGTGATGCCTGCAATGCTTCTTGAGATGAAGAAGCATCTCCCCCTCCTCCTCGCCAGTTCAGAATCACACAGCGGCCAGATTCACTTCCCAGGATCAAATCCACAGAAGTGATCTGACAGACACAAATTTAAACACCCATTGGTGAGTCTTCTGATCACCTGTTGTAGGAATATAGTTTTCCAACATAGACAGATATAATAAATACATGTACCATCAAAAAGCTTCTGACAGCTTGGAGACTGAGGACCACCACCACCCCAGGATTTCATTTAATGAAACAGCAGTGGAAAAAGTATCCATGTTCAGGTGCAAGCAGTGTAATAGGCTGCAATTTCCTACCCTCCCATAGTAGTATACCAGCACTCACTTTTTAAGTATTGTGCATATTTAAAAAAAAGGATAACATTTTCTTGAAACAATTCTTCAATTTTTCTGGCTTTCTTCATGTTTTGTCATTGTCAATAGTTTCACTCACTTCTGATACTCAGTTTCAAGTATTCAGACATTCAGAACTGCAGTTACTTTTTAACTGGTGCTAGATTAGGGGCACATTGTAGTTCAAGTTTATTGTATGTAACAGTAAGATTGGTACAAAACAAATGGACAAACCTCAATCTTCTTTCCTACATCTTCCGTTTTTGCAACGAATTTAAAAGAGAACTTTCTTGTTTTTCCAGGCACTAAGCACATTGTTCCTTGTGATGACTGTTCTAGAATATCACTTTTCTGATAGGCTTCTTCTACAACACAGTATTGGTTGTAATCCTACAATTGAGAAGTGGGGAAAAAAGGAAAAAAGTTGATACATTCAGACAGAAGACATCTTTAGAGAGTAATGGCAATGTAGCAAATATTAAGGGTCTGTGTTACTGGATCAAACTGTATGGGTTTTTCCTACTTTTCAAAATATCACAGTTAAACTAGCAAGTAATTACACTGCAATTCTTTGACACAAGATATCCATTATATTAATATAACTTAATGAATCAGAAGAAATAAGACATTAAAATGATCCTTCTGAAACTTTAGCAAGCTTCATAAAAAAACAGATAAACTAACAATACGAACTAATGAGATGAACTAATGATGATAGATATGACAGACGAACTAATCAAACTGCATTTCAGAGTCTTATTCCAGTATCAATATATTTGTCAAAAGCAATAGATAATGTATTAAAAACCCAAGCATCTTTTAGTTTAAGTATTAACATAATTTTTGGCAAAACTTTTGATCTTTGTTTTAATGCTTAAAACTAATAAGATGTTATTCCATTCTTATTATCCATTTCTATCACTAGGTCAGAGATATATAGAACACATGTACCTGATTATTGAAACTGATGCAGAGCTTAGAAAACCTGACAGGATGAGGACAATCGGCTCTCAAGTACACATCAAACTGCACAGGAACATCAACATGAAAACTAGGAGCAAGAAATTTTGCTTTGCACTGTACTGGAATTGAAAAGAAAAAGCAAAAAGAAAAAAGAAGTAGGTGTTAACATGAACTGTAACATTAAATTCCAGAAGCACACTCCTGAAATGATTGTGGCAAGAACTGTTCTGTGTATACTCTTACAACTCTGCTTTGCAAGTGGACAAATTTGGTAACTAACACTGTGACAGAAAGCCACTTTTCAGCACTTGGCCAAAACCTTTGCACAGGAGAGGAGATGCAGATGTCAAGCAGAAAATAAGATAGTCCTGTACTCTTCGATGTCACGCATGCCCCTTTTCAATGGGAAGTATTATTCTGCACACATTCTGCCCTCTTTCCTCAGAATCCTACTTCACAGCACACCAGAATATCAGAAATCTTTCAAAAACAGGGAATTCTTTAGTACTGCATATCAGAGATAAGAGATCACTGACTTCTCTCATTATTTCTTATCTTGTTGATTTAGACAAGGAGCAGACCAAGGCTGTAGCACTGTTGTTAGTTTTAATACAGCCTTCATATTTTCATCCTAATTAGTTTTTTCAAGGTTTAACTACATCCAAATTTATAATCTGGTGTAAATTTGCTTTCTTACTTACCAAAAGGTATAAAGTCTTGGACTTCTATTGTAAAAATATTACTGCCTGCCAAGGAAACACGGTCAGCCCACAATTTCTGTGATGCTTTCACAGCAGCAGTGTCACAATCAGGTTCAGGATCAGGGCTTTCATTCTGCAGGCAGGCAAAGGATTACAAAGAACAATAAAAGAAGGTTACCAGACACTGACCACTCTTAGGATTATTTGAAATGGTAATAGTTCTGCCACTTACCATCAGAACTTTTATGAGATTTTTTTCTATTCGAGATTTCTGATCTTCTTTAAGAGTAGATGCTAATGAAGAGAACAAAACAAAGATTACAAGACAGAAACAAGGGTCTCTACTTTTTTCTTAATAGTAAATCTTCCTCTCCGATTGCATCTTTCCAATAACACATTCCAGAGGGAAAAAAATTCTAACATCCATCTACCATAACGAAGGACATTCCCATTTTAAATGTTTCCTCTTACTTTCACTGGAACCAAGTAAAATATTTTTTAATTAGATAAGCATTTTGTAATTTATTGGCGCAAAGCCTCAGAAGAATGATGCCTATACCTCCTTGTTGTTTATGTTTAAAAACAGAAGCAAGCAGAGACAAGTCTGGAACACACAAAGAGGCCAGCTCAGATAATACTGGAAAAAAACAACTGCAAAAAAAACTTCCTCCTGTCACCTTCTTTTCACAGAAGGTAATAGGAAGAAACAAGGACTACTTAAAATAAACATTATTTTCTTGAATAAAGGTGGTTTTGTATCATTTTGCATTCTTCAATACAGTAGCCTGGCTAGCTCTAGGAAGATGCAAACCCATTACCACTGGCACAAATAGTGGTATTAGCAATTTAGGGCCCCAAAGGATTATTTTTGCAATGTCAAGGAGTAGGCATTACACAGACCAGAGTGCCTGCATTTTTACCATGGAGCCACCCTACGCCACATTTTTCCCCTAAAACACTCCGTGTACATATTTCATCAGCAGAGTTCTATAAAGATTCTTGGAGAAGCATATTTGGGATATTAAAGTCCAGAAAAATCATGTTAGCTTTGTTACTAGGAAAAATGTTTTTCTCTTTTAGCTGTACTACTGTTCTTTGCCATCCCAAAGCTCGGCAAGTTCCTGTTACATTATTTGAACAGTCTCAAATGAAGCTCTGCATCTCTGATATCCTAAAACAGTCTATTTGAATGCAATTAATTTTATAATTTAACAAAGACAACTCAACTCCCAGTGTAGCACAGAAAGTAGTGAAAATCCAGCACAAGTACACAGTTATTTTGTAGTCAAATAATTTGAAGTACTGTAAGCACTGTGTCTGACAATGATTTGTCATATTTCAAAATATTCATAGAACATTACCTCTGCCCAGTAGCTCTAAAGAGTATGTGATATAATCTTTCAGCTGGGCCATCAGATATGAACATTTGAGTGCTGTTGTCAATATGGAAGTGAGGAGGGTCCACCATCCTTCGCTGCGATAATCACACATAACATAATCCAACAGCCTGTAACACAGCCAAGTTGAGAGGAAACAAGTTATGCTTACCAAAATGCTTTAGAAGCATGCATTTTTTGGTATCATTAATACAAAATTATCTTCACTAATACAAATGCTAGATTAAAGTCTACTGTTTATCCAAGTCAATGATTTAATGAAAACAGCATGAAACTATGATAAAGAAACATTTTTTCCCTGAATTTTCTATTTCTAGATAGAAAATTTTTCATAAGAGAACAAGAAAACTCATCTGTCTTCACATAAACAACAACTAGACAGAAGTGCCTTAGTCCAACATCACATTAAAAATATGTCTTACTATTGAATATGCAGTAAGTATTTAGAAAAATAAACCAAACTCCCACAATAAAGTCCCCTTCCAAACTGAAGAAATTTAGTGTTGCTTAAGCCAAAAGTTTCTTTTCTCTCCTACTTCCCATCCCCCTTCAAGGGTTTCAAAGGTCCACAACATATGCCTCAATCTTTATCAGGCAAAACCACACACCTTAGTATGTTCCAAACACTGTTTGCTGTTACTAGCAAAGCAGAGAAGTGGTTTTTTTAAACTCCTCTCAACTATTTAAGAAAAGAATTTCTGCCCTACTTCAGAAAAATCCACCTAACATAAACAAAAAAAATGCCTGTTCATAGAACAATTAGGCTTGAAACAAATTGATCTGCTTATCCTAGCCTATCTTCTCTTTCATGTAAAGTCCAGTCACCTACTAACAAGTAAATACATCTCTCCTACTTCAAACAAAAGAGACAGACAGCATTCAATCACTGAGTTAGATATAGATAATTTGCCAATATGGCAAATTCCCACAACAGCTCAGAGCAGGAAGTTTTTATGCTCTAATAACTGACTCATATGTTTTAGTTTCTTTCACATAAGTGGGGTTCATAGACTCAATAGCTTGTGCTTCAAACACAACCAGATACAAGGAGCATCTCATACAAGCTTCCAACATTATCCCATAGCAATAAGACATGGGGGTCTTAGTGAGAAGGCAGCACATAAAAGAAGCAATCATAAATGATACTCACTTCAAAGCTTTGGCATAATCTTTAGCATAGTAATATTCTTCTCCCATTTGAACCACTGGAAAAAAAAAATCCCAATCACTACTGAAAGCCTTTGCAAAAATAAATTTTAAAAATGTATCTGGTTATCTATACTTACTCAAATGACTTTTCATTCTTGGACATTTGTATTTCTTGAACTGTGCGACAGCGTTACTCAACAAAGTGATTATTAGCTCCTAGTGAATAAAACCATTATTGATATCATTATATACGCAAATATTAGGGTCATGTTAAAACAACAGGGTTTTTTTTTTTTAAGAATAAAACTTACTGAGTGAAGAACATTTTTCTCTTTTAGCTGTAGGGCTAAAATCCCCATCTTCTCCTTTTCAGGATCAGAAAGATCAAAGCCTGTATAAGACAATGAAAAAACCCATGAAACTGGAATTCTGTGCAGGCCCAAGGGGAACAATTTATACCATGAGCAACATGCAATGCAAGCTTCAACACAAACACACTCACACATTCTATTACCTCACAGGCAGCTACATCTCCCTAGAAGAAAAATTCTAGAACACAGTTATCTTTCCCCATGCTTTTAAGAATCCATCCAAAATCAGCAAATTACAATAAAACCACCTAGTCCTTATACTGTGTATTTTAGCATTTAAAGTGTGTATGTTAAGACAAATTAGTCCTTTTCTAATCTGATATCAATTAAGGATTCAAGCTCATATTTCTGTAGCAGTAGACAAACATACTTAATATTCCTTGCCGCCATGGTCTCTGCCCATAAAAGTCAAGCACTCCAGTTTGCGTTTCCAGGGGGTCTGGATTGGGATATGTCACAGAGGACTGTAAATTCAAATATAGTAATTAAAAGGGGTCCTGTTTTGCTTTCTGCCAGGCAAGTGTTACAAAAATACTAAAACAATACCCTCCCCATATCCTAGTACCAATGCTTTTGTTTCTCTGCTTCCTGTAAGTCACCAGAGACAGTGCACATATAAACATACTAGAAAAACAAAGTGAGTTTTCAAGTATCCAGAGATGCACACGTATATGAAAAAACAATTTAAAACATGACAGAATTATTTGTAAATAAATAAATACTCATGTATTTGTCCTGGGGCAACATTTTCCATACATTCCAAATACATGTAATGTTAACAAGCATCACAAAGACACATATCCTTTCCTCAGATTTCATTTACACGTATTACAGATTGTTCCACTTCCACTTAAGACTGCATTAGGGAATTCACTATCTGGTTAATTACAAAGCATTTTTCCTCTCACAACTTACATCATGGTTACAAAGCATACTTGCTAGCTGTTTCCGTTCCTGTGCATAGTAGGCTGCCTGCTGGTAATAGAACCCTGGATTCTGAGTTTGAATTGCTGTCAATCCCAGTTTAATTGCTTCATCAAACAAGTCACCAAAAGCCTGAAACCTGTTTAAAAAAATTCATAACCAAGATTATATACAGAACAGCAATATGAACAGCAATATGAAAGGTACCCTATAAGTAAAAGTTCTGGTTACTCAAGACAGATATATTTCTCTGAACTTTGGTATCTAAGTTCTATGGCTGCATTTGCTCATACTCTCTTCAAAGACAGAAGTAGTCAATGATCGATGCAAAACAGAACAACAGTGTATTTTATGTTCTTGTGTATCTCTTAGAGAGCTAAGAATTTGTATCTTGTCTAGACAAGTAAATCTTTTGAAGTTCACTGTTTATCTAAAACACTACTAAGCAAAAACATACTGTTTAGACATCCAGGCAGCATGCTCAAAAGCCAGTTCTGCACTTCCTATTTTTTTCTTGCATAGGTCAATATGCTTCCTGAACTGTGCAATAGCATCCAGTGGAGTATTATGTTGAAAACAGAGGCGACAGATCTAGGAATAGATAAAAGTAAAATGAAAAACACTGTTAGGCTGCTAAGGATTAGCACTCAACCCTGCCACTCCCCCCAACTAATTCTACATATTTCTGAAGAGCAAAAATTGCATAAAAAACAAAGGAAGAAAAATTTATGGTTTGCATCTGTAAACCATAATGTACTACACCTGAAACCATGTGGTTCTCTATTTCATCTAATACTATTTATCATCCCCTCCTTGACCAACACATCAATGGAAGAGTGCATAACTCACTGCCAAATATAACAGGGAACTTCAGAACTTCTAGAAAGATCATTATTTTGAAGCCTGCAGTCCACAAATGGAATTTGATGGAGCACAACTCCAAGATTCTTGTAAGTGGTAGGATAGCTTTGCTTTACCTAAAAGCCGTCAAAATACCACAAAAGTGTGGACTGATTCTTAGAGTTACTTTCTTCCCCCTAACAAGCAGTAACTGAAATATATTGGCCTAAGTTTTGCAAGAAGACAAAAATATTCAAGGAACAAGCAGCCCTGGTGTTCATTCTCCCTGAACAGAGTGAGAGAGCCCAGTCTTTCAAAAGACTGCATCTCAAATGAACTCAAATCCTACAAGATAATCTCAAACTTCAGCTAAGGATCTTTCTTATGTATGGAATTCAGAAGTCTCTATAAGTCTGAGCATAATTGGTGTCCCAATGCTAACTCTTTCTAATCCACCTCTATAAAAGCAATATAAAACTGAACTTTACAACCTTTCCCCATTAAAGGTGCATCAACCTTTTTCTTTTAAGTGACAGATGTCAAAGACCAGAAGTACAGTTGTTACCTTGTAATTTATAAATCCTGCCATGGTCTTGATTTCCAGCATGTTTGTTTCATGAGCCCTCAATTCATGCACAAGATTATATGCCGTTCTGTAATTCCTAAGCAGTAATAATTAAGAGTTAAATCACACATGATAATAAAGTTCTATAAAAGGACTGCCAACAGTGAAAAACAGCATTCCAACCAGAGCATTCTTCCCAGTGAAGAACTTGCCTCTTACATACATGTTTAAATAATTTTGCATTCAGGAAAGTATTTGTTAGTTTATGGCTTAGCTGTAATTTGGGGTAGAGAGGGTGGGGAAGATAACATTAAGTCTTACTTGAGAGCATTCTGTGTATCCTGTTTCAGCTCACTGAAGAAGGCTATTTTGAACTGGTGTCTAACAAACAAAAGCTGCAAAACACAACCAGTGTACATCATTCACAAAATCCAAACAAACCTGGTTACCTACAAAGAGATACAGGTGGTGACTTTAGAGGGTTACATAATACACCACTTTACCTGAAAAAGTGACTGTGCAACTGTTTCCTAATAGTTCTGTCTGCCACCATGATTCAGGAGTGAGCTTTCAATAGATTTAATCTATTCAAAGCCTGTTACCCTGGCACAAGGGAGAGGCTTTGTAACACCCCAAAACCTCTATGCGAACAGAGCTGATTGTGGTTTGGAGCTCACCACTTGGATTCCAGCTTCCAAGAGACAAAGATGGCAATTGCAACAGAACATAATGTGTCTGAGTGCCTCTGAAAAGCCAAAGTTAAAAACTGAAATCAAGTGCACTTCGGAGTACAAAATATCTAAGGGAAACAGATCCCACAAATTAAGATACCACACTCAGATAGGTTAAACCATGTAGATAAATGAGAAGTTTTTCTTTTTTTAATCTGAGAACTTAATTTTGCCCTGCAGCTCTTCTAAGGAAGATATAAGAAAGACAAATGTAAGAACAAAACCAATCGAAATAAAAGTTTAAATTGCAGAAAATGGAATCAGATTTACTTCCTATACTAAGAGAGGACATCTCAAATTGGAAGGGAGGAATAAAAACATTTAAGTAACAAACAGTTATTTTCATGTTTTAACATGCAATATAGCTTGCACAGTATTTCAAAAATAGGGTAACGTTACCTGATGAGTGGTTTTGTTCAAGAACTCCTTATGAGATTTAACTCTTCTTATTTCCGTATAATAGTAAGTTTGTGCATGCTCATAGAAAGCATTTTCCAACCTGCAAAAAAGTTGCTCATAAGTTTTACAAAGTTTCTCCCACATACAAAGAAATTCTTAAGTTCTTCAAAATAAGTTACTTTTAATCATGTTTGTTTTACAGTTGGCAAAGGACCTTGTGGTATTACTAAACTCCTCTAAGTTACCACACAGGGTAAGAGTCTGCAGATAAAAACCTTTTACAAAAGTTGTAGTAGTAAGTAGGACAAGTAAGTTGAGAGCTTTATATACTAACTTCTCATACAACAAACTCTAGTATTTAATTTAAAATAATCCAGTATAAGCTGTTCTGATTTTGCAAGATAATAAAAAGATGAAAGATGCCCCTAAGTCAAAACAAGAAAACCCTGCAGAGGCTCACAGAATATGTCTGAACTGCATCTGTTTGCTGGACTGTGGGGGAAGGAGTGGGAAGGAAAAAAAATAGCAGTAAATAAAAATTTGAGGGTACAGACTAGGTCTCATCATTCTGTCCAAACATCAATAGCTACCTCTTGCAGAGGTAACAATGGAACTTGTCTTCAAGAGAAATAGCCCACAGCAACTCATAGAGAGAGAGGACAAAGAGGACAAGAATACCAAATGCAATATGAGACTGAGGAGAATTTAAGGAGCATATGTTGTATGGTCAAGCTGTAAGGAGTAAAATCAACTAGAACAAGATCAAAAGCTAGGAGAAGAATACATGCAACAGCACTGACACATGCAAGAAATAAAGGCTGAAGTACCAGTTCTGTTCTTATAATCTCAATTTAGCACCAAAAAACATAGGAAAAGCTAGAAGTAATGGTTACTTTATTTTGATCAATTCCAGTGGCAGTTTGTGAGCAGCATGGATACAATAGCAGCATTAATTTATGTTGACATTTATACTGTTTATATATAAATATGAAGGTTAGCTTCAGACTGTGACCCCTTGTCTCCCTGAGGATATATGGAAAAATTTTAACTAATTATAGTAAAACATGCTTTGATTTAGTTTGAGCCCGTCTTTTTAGAGCTACGCAAAAGTTTCTGCCTTTTCTCAGTCTGCTTTTGAGAGGCCTTTCTAAATTATTTGAAGTTGTAGTCCATGTAAATATCAAAACAGAAGGCACAAGAAATGTATAAAATGGCAAAGACATAATATTTGCAACCAGACAGATGCCTCTTAACATAAACAGGAGAGAACTACATGGCCAGGAAGTGGAAGGGGAGGAAAAACCAAAGGCCTGCTAAGAGATAAACCTAAAAACATATTTTTATGGAAAATCATTTCAAAGCAGAAGGGCCAAAACCACTGTAGAAGTAGAAAAGCCCACTTTACCTCTACCTGAGGAACATCTTGGAATATCTACTAATATTTCTTTAAAAGCAACATCTCTGACTATCATTACTCAACTTCACAGAGATTTGAAATTGAGTGGAATTCATCAGAATAACCTGAAGAAGTATTCCGACATTGGCATGCTGACCCAAGGCTTATTTTTATTGAAACTGGTTTTATCCCTTTCCCACTTTAAGTCTAGTTTACAGCCCCTTCAGTAAGCTCTGCTAACTATTGTGTGCAGATCCTTCTTCCCCTTTGAGACAAGTGTTCACTGCCTGCTGCTAGCAGGCCAGGTGCCATGTAAGCCAACCCACGGTCTGCAAACAGAGCAAGACAGGGGTTTATGGTCACTTACCTTATAATATAGCCAACAAGATGATCAGTGTGGGGAAGTACAAAGAGTGATTTTCCAGAAAGGTCACAAGCATTACATAAAGCTGCAGCCCTCTCTGATGCAATAACATCTTCCCCTAGTGAAGTCAAGGAAAGCACAAGTAAGTGGTATGTGGTGCTGCAGTGTCAAACTAGTTCTAAAAGTTTAAACGGCAGGTTATGACCCTTAGGTAGACCAAATGGTCTAAACAGTATTGAAAAATCTAATAAAGATAAAACCAAGAGCATATTCTTTCTTACTTCTTTCACAGTACTATGTGCTTCATCCAGCAGAACACGTGCAGAAACCTTCTCGCAGTTTTAAACAAAAAATTACAAGTATAATGTAAGTTTTTAATCTCTCACAGAATTAAATATCCTGTGTCTCGAGAAATAAAATAGTATCCAGGAAAGACAAACACATATAGCAGGTAGATAGAGAAAAAAAAGTTTGCCAGACATTAGAAAGCACACAGTAGCTCTACAGAAATGTAAAGTGCACCACATTTCACAGTTCCATGTGGCTCTAAAATGTTATTGATTAAAGCTAGTTAAGACAAAAGACTTCCGTGGGTACCAAATACTTTTCCTCTAAGTTCACAATGCTTTTACTGGTTTACCTGATCTTAAGCAATGTTTAAAATACAACTTGGTTACAAGAAGGCAGGTCAGATGTATTACCATATAAACTACCTCTGATACTGTGTATCAAAAAATGCACTTGGACTTAAGAGGAAGAAGTTGGGGATAAAAGCATCAAATGTTTAGGGTCAATTGTCCAGAATGCTCTTTTCATCCTTACAGCTTTCTGCAATCATAGTGCATTTAATGAATGTAGATGACATCAGATGAAGAACCACAGATAATGTGACAACCCAAAGTCAGCTCAGTCCACTGGGCCCTCTGAAAAATGAGAACTCCACAACTGTACATAGTTTTGAAATACCTGGAGGCAATGGTGTTTTTTTCTGAATCAAAACCACAGCAACTTTGGTATTTCTTCCCTGCAAACTCTGCCTAAAATAAAGACAACATAGCAGTGTCAAGGTTTCACTTCTTATTTCTGAATAACCAAAAAAAAAAAAAACTTCAGTCTAGATGGAAGCACTGGAAGAATGCTACAAAGGTGAAAAAGCCAAATGACACAATATGCTCAATCATCCAGAGAATGCTGTCTTCCTTCTTTTGGGACAGAACAATTATGCCGAGTTTAGCAAGTAAAATTTCAGAGGCTGTTTTTACTTAAGTAAAATAAGTTTTACAAATAAACCATTAAAAAATTTTACTGTGAGTTGTATATTAAAATGCAAAGTTCAAGTTCTCGTTAACTCATATTTAAGAAAAAATGTTATATGTTCTAGAATGCAAACAGATTCTCCAATTCACACTTTCATTAGCTCGCAGTACATTATGAAGTAAGTGAAAAAAAATCTACCTGACAATTTCAACTCGAGTAGCACACTCCAGCTGTTTTTCCTTCCACTGTGGCTCATCCCAGTCCAGTTCATAGAATACCACCACAAGAGCTGGAACCAAATTCAGGTGTTTGTTCATCCAACCAGTCTTCAGGATTCCTTTTGGAATATACCACTCATAGGATGTCCGCTGAAAATATTGAAGATATTGAAGCAAGCTACAAAATCCATTTACAAATATTTATAGCACAAGAAATGGCATATCCTCTGCATTCTTGTCACTAAATATGTTTGTCATCTTGCCTTTAACATTGTTCCCCTCAAGCCTTTGGTTCCTATTAAGCCATTTCCCTCAATAGCTCAGGCATCAGGGCCTGATGCTTGAGATATTAGCAGCAAAGAACAAAGCAAAGATCCCAGGAAAACTAGAGAGGAGGGTTAAGTTCAGGAGCAAGTTTCATACTCTGTCATGAAATGCTAGGCTCAATTGAAAACATTGGTCTCAAAACCAGTTTAGATTATTTGTCTTTGCCAGCATCATGGAATTATGTACTTTCATAACAGTTAAACTCATTGACATTGCCTCTTAACTTGTCAGTGCAAAGCAGAGAGAACAGCAGAGATAGTCTTTCTGCTGTTTCACTCAGTTAAAGTGACATGTTTTGTAAAAAAAAAAAAAAGCCTGATAGGTTAGGTTAGGGCTTTTTGGGTTTTTTTTCAGAACACATTATCTAGTTCCTCTAGAGTTGAGTACTGGGTTTCATTAATTTCATTTAATCAAATTTTACAGGGTACCTTAATGTTATGTAGAAGAGTAGCAAGTACTTTAAAAAGCAAACCATATGGGCTTTCTCTGCTTTGGCTAATGAGCTAAGGCACCCCTAGGTTTCCTATGCACCTACAGCGCTCCACCACAACGCCCTCGGCTGCTCCTTCGCCCTCACAATTCCCCTAACTTGAAGCTCCCACACTTTCCCCGCAGGATCGGGGGAAGAGGCAGCCGAGGTCCGGCAGAGCGCGGCGCCAGCCGGCCGCAGCGCAGGCAGAGCGGAGCACGGCCCTTGCCCGCAGGGAGCACCGAGTCCCGCCGCCGGGGCACGGGCGGCGACCCCGCCAGGACGGGGCGCGGCCGGGGCCGGCGCCGCTCGCTACCTTCGTCCTGCACTTGGGGTACTCGTGGTCGCCGGGCAGCACTTTGAAGGAGATGGGGACGCGGTCGGCTCTGCGGTTGGCGCAGAAGGCGTCCCACACGGCGCGGTGCACGGCGTTGTACACCACGTCCAGGCCGGTGAGCGTGACGAACGCCATGGGCCGGCAGCACAGCTCCACCGGGAAGTCCCAGTGAGACGGAGGGGTCATCCTGCGCCCGGGACGGCGGCCTGCGAGGCCGCGGGACGGCGGCGGAAGGGCGGCCCAGGCCGGCCACAGGAGCGCCCCGTTGTCCCGGGCCCGTGCTCCCCGCAGCGCCGCTCCCCGCGGCGGGATGGAGCCGGGAAGCGGCGGGAAGCGCCAGCTGGGAGCGGCCGCGGGTCACGGGAGGCGGCGCGGGCGGGCCGCCGCCTCAGGAAGCGAGCGCCGGGCAGCGTCAGAGGGGCAGCGCCAGCGGCCAATCGGCGCCTCCGCTGCACCCCTCGGACCAGTCAGAAGCGCCCGCGCGGAGACGTCACTGCGAAGCAGCCAGTGAGCGGAAGGAGGAAGCGCGGGGGGACGCGCAGCCGGCCAATGGCAGGGCACTGGGCGGGGCCCGCGGGTGCCCCGCGCTGCCCTCGAGGAAGGCGCGTCCGTGCGAGTCCGGCGGGGCCGCGCCGCGCCGCGCCAGCCAGGCCCGCCCAGCTCCGGCGGCTGCGGCGCCGGGCCGGGCCGCAGGGAGCGGGGCTGGGAGCGCCGAGCTCCGGCCATGGCGGCCAACGAGGACCAGGAGGTGAGTTCCGAGCCCCGGTGCCTGAGGGAGAGCGGAACCAGGGCCGGGAGGGCGGCATAGAGCCGTGCGGGAGTGGCGGCGGCAGGAGGGAGCGGGGCGGCGGCGGGGCCGGCGCAGGGAGCGCGGCAGGTGCGCGCGTCGGGCCGCGGTCGGTAACCTCTGCTCTGGCCCTGGCTGCAGATGGAGCTGGAAGCGCTGCGCTCCATCTACGAGGGAGACCTGTGCTTCAGGGAGCTCAGCCCGGTGTCCTTCCAGTACAGGGTAAGGCCACGCTGCACCTTCAAGTTACGTTGCTGCCTTGTAGTTGCCGTCCTAGGGGCTTCTAAGCCAAAGTGGTATCCGATGTGCAGTAAAGGATAGATCCACAGGGCGTTTTTTCAGAGTGTTTGGTACAACAGTGCTTCATAGCACGGAGTGTCACGTATGTGAACCTGCTCTCAGCATGGGTTTATTACCGAATCACAGGACGGGTGAGGTTGGAAGGAGCCACAGTGGGTCATTTGGTCCAGCCTCCCTGCTCAAGCGGGGTCATCCTAGAGCACAGGGCACAGGATTGTGTCCAGATGGTTCCTGAAAATCTACAGCAAGGGAGACTCCTCAACATCTCTGAACAATCTGTTCCAGTGCTCGGTCACTGCACAGTAAAGAAATTCTTCCTTATACTCAGGTGGAGCTTCCTGTCTGTCAGTTTCTGTCTCTTGCCTCTTGCCCTGTTGCTTGGCAGCACAAGCCAGTTGTCCCTGAGCCAGGCATCCCACTTGCATGTCTGTGCCCTGCGTAGCCAGAACTGTCAAGTCCTCTGAAGGAGGCATCCTTCTGTGTAATATTTATCCTAACAGGTCAGAAATTAAAAGATGTATAGAGATGTTTCTATGTAAAATTTGGGGCCTTTGTTAACTGCTCAGTTACCAGTCTCTTGTCCAAAGATTAATGATTGTGTCTTGTTTACCTGCTAAGGAGAAAATCCACAAAATGCTTTGGGCGTGTTCACTCATCGGGTCTGATCAGAACAGACGTGCAGGGACATGACATAAGCTCAAGGTACACAACTAGATTCTGGCATGAAATTCTCACCAGCTTTCTCAGATTTAAAAACCTGGAAGTTCTTCTGGACACAGACTGAGGCAGATCTTTTAATGGCCAGAAAACTTTACTTAGACATGCATGGGACAGAAGGGAGACTTCTGAAAATGCCATATGCCTGTTTTCGGGAGAAACCATCTAAAATAATATTTCTGTGTCTTCTCAAATAATTTAAGAATAATATCACTAATTGTAATGGGAATCAGCTCAATTAATTAATAGCACTTAGAATCCCAGCCGTGTAAGAGTAGCCTTTCTTCATTTATTGGATCATTCTTAATAAATTTAATTTCTTTAAAATGGAAAATATAACATGCCTACAAGCCTAAAGTGTGTCATTTTACTTTTCACTAGCTTTGGTTGTTGCTGATTTTTATTAGACAAAAATAATTGTCAAAAGTTAGGATAACTCAAATACAATAAAACTTAGTGTCATACAAAGGCAATAATACATCTTTCCCATTAAGAAAAAATTGTATTGTGAAAAGTCATAGTGCAAGTAAGTGCATGTGAAGACAAAGAATTTGTGTGGCTTTGTAGGATTTGTGCTGCACAGACAATGCTTTCCTCAGAGAACCCTGTGAACATTGCAGCCAGTTCTGCTCTTGGTAGCAGTGGGAAATGAACTGTAAATGCTGCCTTGAAAAATGTTGCAGATTCTTGATTTAAAATCTTACTTATTTCGCCACTAAATAAGTGGTTTTGAATGTCAGTTAGTCCAATCTGCTGAAACAGGTATTGTAAATAAGAAAGCAGCAATATTTTGTTTACTTTTTTAATTTTGAAGAAACATAGCCTTACCTTGATTAGGACTTCTCATGTGGACACACTTTATTCTACATAGTTAGGTAAAGGCTGATTTTTATAATGAGGCAAATAAGGGAAAATTTTGGGTGGTTTTAGAAACCTTACTGTGCTAGTCTTCCAAATCCTTGTGTAAAGTAGTTATTCCTGATTGTATGCCAATAGTATGCTGTAATTTGTTTTCTTTTTAATCCAGACTCATTCTACTGACTTAAGTCTTTTACTAATCATTCTTTAATACAGGGTAATAAAATATCTGTAGGTATAAGACATAAATATTGATAATCTTACTCATTATTTTTGCTATCTTAGGTTACTAGTTTATTATCATCTTTATTTCAAACCTGTCTTGTAGCTTGTTTTCATATTGCTGTGTGCTTAGATGCCTGGGGGGGAAAAAAGGCTTCATATTTTCTGTTGTCATATGTGATAGTATAATATTTGGCTTGAAGATCTTACAAAATAGCTTTTAAGCAAAGGAATTTAAAAACCCCAACCATAAAAAGAGATTTGACGGTTTCTGCTGCTTCTTCTAGAATTAAAAAAACTGCAGGGTAAATGTTAATATTGATGTCTAAAATGTAATGCTCTTTCTAGGCAACAGCTTTATTTTCTAACTGATAACTCTCAAAGTAGTTGTCTCAAGGAATTTTGATGGTCTAAAAGAAATAATAGACTTCTGTATTGGCTTCATAATCCTCAGAAAGTAACTGGAAACTGTTGATTTATAAAGTTGGGGTTTTTTCCTCTTCAGATAGGTGAAAGTGGAGATCCCAAAGCCTTTCTAATAGAAGTTTCTTGGCCAGAAACATATCCACAAACAGCACCAGTCATATCAATGGATGCTTTCTTCAACAACACAATGTAAGTATTTGTGACAGCTTCACTCTCTGGCCCTGTGGTGGGGGCTCTTTCTTGAAAAGCTTTTTATCACCTGTCTAGTTTACAGTTGAATTTAATGATTTCTTTTAGATCTTCAGCTATTAAGCAAAGTATATTGGATAAGTTAATGGTAGAAGTTGAAGCAAATCTTGGAACTGCAATGACATACACGCTTTTTGAATATGCCAAAGACAATAAGGAGGTGTTCATGGAAAATCAACCTGTTAACACTGTGGTATGTAGATAAATTCAGATTTTAATTTTGTGCTTTTAAAACTGGAAAAAAAAAGATATTGATTATTATAACTTGAATACTTTAGAGTTCAAAGCTGTAAATCAGTTCATTGGTTATACATGTTAGTGGCTGAAAGTGGCTCACAAAGTATGGTGCCACAATCCTCTGTGGTGATAATTGTTCTATTTGATAGTCATTTTGCTGTTATGCCAAAATGTTTGCAGCCTGCTGTTTTCTCCCACAGGATGACATTAAAATAGAGACTTTGAGCAGAAGCCAAAAAAAGGAGGCTGAAATAGAGATGTGTCTGTTGAGGACTGGAGGGCTGGCAATTTACTGCAGCCTTCCTGGGGTTGTATAAGTGCACCTCCAGGGTCTTAAAGTAGTCAGGCTGGGTCAGTTTGTGGCTTTTGGGTTGTGTAAGAACATTGTTTGCCATGATGGTGCAGCAGATTTGCTTTGAGGAGGAAGGAATGATTTCTATGTGTGTGACGTCTGAATCCATTCAGGCTAAAGCACACGCTATGATTAAATTTAAAAGTGAAAAAGGTGCCCTTTGCAACTGGAAAAGAATAATTCCAGTTTCTAGCACTTTTTTTTTAAGTATAGCCCTGATTATAACTGGATTAAAAGCTGCAGGCTGCTGACAGCATTGCTTCTTTCTGACAGTCAAGGTATTTCAGTATGTCAGGTTCAGTAATCACATTGCACAGGGATATCCATGGAACTAATATGCAAAATATTTACAACCACTTTTATCCTTCTCAGACTTCAGTAAGCAATAGTATTTCAATTGGAACTCCTGATGTGCCACCAAGTAAGAAAAAAGAGAAAAAGGAGCAGTTATCCAAAACCCAGAAACGAAAACTAGCCGATAAAACAGGTTTGTTTGCTATTCTAATCTTTGCTTTGGTCAGTATGAAAATCCAAATTTTATAGCAAGAACACCTGGCTAGAGAAAGAGTAACTAGTAATTTGTTTATAAGATGAACTACTTTAAGTCTGTGGTCTCCATTTTATTTGTTCTAGATGAATTATTCTTGCCTGAGATGTTAGTTCTGGTCACAGCAACTTTCTATAGAGTTATGATTTAATGACATCTTTCTTCTGTTTTATTTATTTCAATTGGTAAAAAAAAATAAATTTTCAAAAAACACTTATGGAAGGAGAGGATTTGGGACCTCTAAAAATTTACATGCAGCAAAAAATTTAGTTTATTGGTGAGCTCTCATCAACATTTTAATAATTCACATTATTAAAAATGTACTTTCTAAACGAAAGTATTTTATGTGGAACCCAAAATAAAGTATCTGATTTAGTTTGGATTCTAGAAATAGAAGTGCTTCTGCAGATACTTAATGCTTTCAATGAAATAGAAGAATTTTGGTTGAAAGTGTTGATTACTTCAGTTAATTTTGCTGATGAGCCTCTCATGTTCACCTTTAGTTTTCAATAATGGTCTGGATAATACTATCCTATTGTAGCAATAAGTTGTACCCTGTGATAGCGATTTCTGCATATAATCTACCTAACCTAATGTATAATTGACAAGCTTAATGATGACTGTATAAAGGAAATGCTGCATAAAATGTAATTCTTTGATAGAATTTGTCATTGCTGGTCAGCCCAGTTCATATTGGAGCTCCTTCTAAACTAAATTTCAGGTGAACTGAGGTGTTTTTAGTTAAACTGAATTACTTTGAATCACATAATCAGAGAATCACCAAGGTTGGAAGAGACCTTCAAGTTCATCTATCCAGCTGTCAACCCATCACCACCATAATCACCCCTAAACCTGTCCCCAGGTGCCACATCCAGACACCTCTGGAGCACTTTTAGAGACAGTGACTCTACCACATCGCTAGGCCACTTATTCCAATACCTAACTACTCTTTCAGTGAAAAATGTTTATTTGAAATCTAATCTGAACCTCTCCTGGCACAGCTTAAGGCCATTTCATTTCCGCCTTTCACTTTGAGGTTGGTTGAAGAACACACTGTGTTTAAGACATTAAAATCTGTTTCTGTTCTCATGGCTTCAGAGTGCAGAAATTGAGGGGTTTGGATATTTAGCATTTTGTGGGTCAATTTTGCAGAAGGATAAATACTCCCCTTAGCTTGTGTGCTGAAATTAAAATCTTTTTCTGCAGATAACAAAGGAGAGCTTCCACGAGGATGGAACTGGGTTGACGTAATAAAGGTAAAGTGAGTGTATTATATACAGTATTGTGAACATGCTGTGTATGTAAATTAAAAATTATTTGTACTTATATCTGAAGAAAACTGATCTGATAATTTTTTTCTTGCTTTTCTTCCTAACTATGTTTGGATTTGACTTTGATGTCTGATTGATTTCTATATGAGTCCAGCATGTAAGTATTTTCAAGTTCTCTTTTTTTACTCTTTTTTTAGAAAGATTTGTAAGAAAGAGTAAGAACTGCTTCTTACTTTAAATTCTAATTTACAAATTTCTCAAAAGCTTTAAAATGCTAGTTCTTCTGACTATTTATCTGAAAGATTTCACTCTTTGAACTTCATTGGTTTTGTGTTTACTGAGCAATTAGATTTTAATTTTGTGATAAGAGGACTTTGCTAACCAAATGCATTGCAAAGATTCTGTCTTCATATGACAAGAAGATTTAAAATTAAGTTAGTAGTGCTGCCAGGTTCTGGAAGGCAGTGGTTAAGTAAGAAATAAAAGGGAGCTGTCCCAGGTTGGAGCACCTTGCTGTCTCCTACAAACCTCATTCGCTGCTTCAACTCCTCCAGTGAATAATTCTTTTCTACTTGCTCCCTCAGTATTGATTTCTTCCACCCTCTTGTCTTTGTTGATTCAGTGAAAATCACTGCTTGACAATTTTGAAAGCAAAGTATTTTATTTTGCACAATTGAGGTAATTTTTACTGTATGACCTAACACCAGTTCCAGTTGTTAAATAAGAGCAAGTAAATGATGACGGTTTGGGCAGAATCCTTCTGAGTTAAAAGTGGCTGTTTACAGTGGATGTCTTGGTTTTCAGACAGATTTCATGATAGGCATGCTACTTTTAATAATTATAAGCCTAGCTTTAAAAGGTGAGAAATACTAAGTTAATGTTACTGTCTATTTTTATAGTGTTTAAATTTCTGTATGGGAATTCTCTCAAAGATGTGTGAAGATAAAGTTCCATTGCTTCATCTTTTTTTTTTTTCTTTTGGAGAGCTGGTGATAAAGCCTTCAAATTAAATAGAAACAGTGCCCTGAGGTTTTTCTGGGGTTTTTAATTCAACTTTCATGATCAGGAAATAAGTGTTTAAGCTTAAGAATTTGTTTTTGATGTTTTTCAGTCTTTTTATACAGTAGCACAGTCAGTCTGTATTGTTAATTAAATATATGCATGTTCAGTGTGAGATGGAAATAATGTTCTTGTTTCCTAATAAATGGAATGACAGTCTAAACTTTGAATACTTTCTTTTTGTGTCTCTTTTATAGTTAAGCAAAACTGGTTCTAAAGATGATGAATAAAGGACTCTGGTACAAGGAAGCTCCACGTTTTAGTTCATTGCAATTCTGGCTCACCATCTCTCTCTTAATAACTTTCATATTTGTTGAAGTAAACATTTTATAAAGCTTGATTTCTTAACTTGTAAATATAGTCACAAAAGCTTATCTAGAGACCATGTGGTCATCTTCAGAAAAATCAACCAACAAACTTGCCTTAAATGAAGGTTAGAATGTGAAAAAGGATATAGAGAGCCAGTGTGGTGAATAGTGCTGAAGTGTTTATTAATTTATATTTAGTCTGTAGTAAAATCCTGTTATAGTGAACCCAATGATACTGTAAACATTTCTTGATGTTCTTATTCCAATTGAAGAAAAAAACACTATAACAGTGATTGGTGGCTTGATGGCTTAATTAATCAAAATAAATTGTTCCATGAAAGTAAGAACTTTGTCATTTGTTTATCTAGTATGAACTAAAGGAGAACATACAAATTGTTGCATTGCAGAACAGGCTAGAGCTTGTGGTCTCGTTTTCACTACTTGCTGGCTGAAATACTAAATACTAGTGAAAGCAAGGCCAAATATTCTAGTCTGCTCAAAAATGAATGGTTATAGCAGGAGTGCAGCTTCTTTATTCTCCACAATATCCCATCTGTTGGTCTTTCTCCAGTGTCCATGTTTACAGACAGTGGGTTGTCTGAGGAGGGGCAAAAGTGCTTTCTTGCACGTGTCTCAATGACTGTTGGGATTTTGTAGCTGTTTAATTGGAGAAATAGGCATTCTTTGGAGGGAGTTCCTGACTAAGTGGTGGGACAGGGGAAATCAGTAATCCATTAAATGTTTTGGGAGAACTCCTTTGTGAGAGCTCTTTTTTTTTCCCTAATCTGCTCTCTTGTATAAGGAGAAATCATCTTTACTGTATGAACTGTTATTGAATACAAGATGCCTTAATGTCTTTTATTATTTTTGTTTGTTTTGAGATGAACTTTAATAAATGCCTATTTATCTGCTGTGGTATGTGTTTATTGTTTTAAATTCTGTATTGCTTATTGCACTTTTCACTTTGCAAATTTGAACTGGAAAGGACTCTGTTACAAAGAAAGCATTCTTAAAAAATTGCTGGAAGAATTCTATCTTCCCTCTTGTGGTATATGTTTACATGATCTTCAGGGTGGCTGTGTTTGTTATGGATAGGGGGGTCAGTTACCTTACCAAGAGCACAGGGCAGTATCCATTGCGTTCAGGACACACAGAGCAAGTCCAGTGTCCCTTTGGAAGAGTGTGCCTCACTGTGTACAGCACCCATCATTTCAGAAAGGCTGGTTTCTTTCTGAACTCTGCTCTCGTGTAGTAAAACGTTGTGAAGTAAGAAAGGAAGACTTTTCTGAGCGATGCAGCCTTGCCTTTGACGTAAACTGGAGGTTCATGGCTGCAGTCTGAGCGAGAGCGCCGGGCGTGGAGTGCCAGTGCCAGGAGAAGTTGCTCTGGCAGTACATGGTGAACCTGTAGCAGGGAAGGGCATTTAGTTTTAGTCTCTGCCAGCCTCTATTCATGAGTTCTTCAAGGGGAATTGACATGTATCCTTGGTGTATAAATCAAGTTGCTATGACAATTTATCTGAATAGATTAGTTATGAGAGGGCGGGGGAGACACATGCTAAATATGAAAAGCAAATAATCAGCTTCTTCGGATATCTGTTTAGGAAGAAAAGATGACAGTAGAAGTGAAGAGTAGAAGAAGGAGGAAGGATCTTGAATTTGGAGCCTTAAGAACCTGGTTGGTTAGTCTTCTAAAAATTACAGTTGATAAACATATGTTGTTTCTTTGTATGTTAAAATATCTCTTAAGGTATTTTAAAAGATGGTAAAATATATCTAAAGTGTTACTAGTAAACCCTTGAGGAGAGGAAAGAATGTTACCAGAAAAAAATTATAAAGAGGAAAAAAATCTAGAAATTTTGATTTGAAGCTGTGGGATTCTTGTATATCAAGCAAATGCAATTTCTGTTATGTGAAGAAGTGGAGACAACTCTAAAGCCTCACTTCCTCTTTTCTGCAGGATTCTGAGTAGTTTAATATTTTAAGTGTTGTAAGCTCAGAATTTTATCTGCTGGAAGGAAGGGGAGTGCATAAAATTTGGATTTAGTTGTACATTTTGCAGATTTAAATGCAGCTAATCAGTATTTAAATCTCCAGTTAAATGTGTGTCTTGTAAGCAGAATGGTTAAAATGTGATTTGCTATGCATGTATGTATAAACACAATCTTGGTGAGTACATCATTACATCATATCACTTCAGGGATCAACGTACAAAGATTATCTGTAAGAGTATCTGCCTTATTTGAGAAATATTTATCCTCTCATTCAAAGCTTCTGCCATCAAACAAAGCAAAATAATCAAAACTGCAATGATTTTTTTTAAAGTTACAACAACCTGATCTCATTAAGCTTATTTGTGCTAGAATCAGAGGCAGAAAGAAATGCATTAATGGAAGAATGTTTTCCTCAATTACACAACTACTGTAAAGAAAGAGGTTGTAACTCCAGCTGATGGACCTGAGGTGGGGGCTTCCAGGTGGTGTCAGAAATTATCACCATCATGTTTCACTACCTCTGGAAATTTTGAGGAAGTATCCGAGATGAGATATCGAAGATTTGTTGTAAGGTTTTCCAGATATTTGTTTTTAGTTCTGGAATTCTATTGAATTTTTACTTCTACAGTACAGTAAGTGCATTGTTGGTTTTGGTATGTAAAGAAAGGGCCAAGTCTTGACTGATGCAGACCATAACAAACCTTGATAGGTTTGTGCTAGAGTAGGTTTTTGTATAGATTAGGTTTGTATTTGTGTCCTTGAATGTGTGGGTTTTTCCCATTGTTTTCAGGTTTGATGGGGCAAAAGCCTGATAATCCCATCATCTCAGGAATATTATGAAAGAAAATCTTACAATTACATACAAGTATAATTAGAAGAATTAACCTAACTGACATAATGCAAAAGCAGACACTGTTCTGTTCTGTCTCATGGGGTATCAAAAGAGATCATTCTGACCAAAAAAACCAGTGGAGGCAGATGGTAATCAAGCAGGTGTTACTCAATACTTGTTGGGAACTGGCAAATCATCAAAAGTAAAAATGGAGTTCATTCTAAGAGAGAATTGTACTCAGACATTTCAGATGAGCAGGATCTGCTTAATGTGTCATCTTCATTCCCAGAAGGAAATCAGATTTGACAAGCAGGACTTCCGTCTCATGAAGCTGTGCTGGCTGGGACTGATGGCTGCATTGTCCTCCAGGTGTTTTTCAGTATGTTCCAGAACAGTTTTTTCCATGATTTTACCTGGCACTGAAATGAGATTGATAGGCCTGTAACTTCAGGGTCCTCCATCTTGCCCTTCTTGAAAATCAGGGCAATATCACCCAACTTCCAGGCTACTGGGATCTCTCTGGATTCTGAAAACCACTCAAGATTAAGAGAGGTTTTGCAATGATGTCAGCCAACTTCTTGAGGATTCTCAAATGAATCCCATTAGGCACTGTAGATTTTTAGGGATCCAGCTGAAGCAGCAGATCCTGCTTAGTAGCTCCAGGATCAACTGGGAGGAGTCCTGGTCTTCCATCTCACGGGACTGAAATCCCCTTGTTTGCTCATGTGTGTTGAGAACAGAGGTAAAGAACACCTTAAACACCTCTGCCTGGTTCCTGTTTGTGAAGTGACCATCCTCAGCCTGTAACAGGCCAATGTTATTTTTCACTGCCTATTGCCATTAATATATTTGAAAAAAACCTTTTATTGTCCCTGACAGTTCTGGACAACTTCACCTCCAACTGAGCTTTGGCTGCACAAATTTTCTCCCTACGGTGGCAAGAAGCATCTCTGTATTCTTCCCATGTCACCTAACCTTGCTTCCACTGGGCATACACCTTCCCTTTTTTCCCCTTATTTGTGAGAAAGGGTCCCTGTTCAGCCAAAAGAGCCTTCTGCCTTGTCTGACTTCTGATATTTGGGAATTGTTGCTCCTGTGCTCTTAGGAGCAACAGGAGGTGATATTTAAAAAGCGACCAGCATTGATGGACCCTAGCACCAGCAAAAACATTTTCCCAGGAGATTTCACTTACTAGTTCCCTGAGTAACCTGAAATTTGCTCTTCTCATGTCCATTTTGTTGCAAATACTTATAGACTGCAGCCTGCCAGGTGAGTGCGGAATTCTCTTTGTTCAGGAGTTGTTTGGTAAAGGAGTAAATATGCATTTCTTTCCAATCTGTTAAGGAGATTAATTTATTCTTCATTAATCTGGACGTGATTCACTTCTTTAATCAATGGAAATCTAATTGCTAAGCACTTACATGAAAAAATACTGAGTCTGAAGAGTTTTCTTCAACATTTTATCGTGCAAATGAATTGTATATTTAAATGAGCTGCAGAGCTTTTCTCATTAGAGCATGAAGTACAGCACTGGAAGATATTATCTGAAGGAAAATAATCCCTGAGCCTTTATTGATGATGCTGGTTACACTGTCATCAAATAGATATATGAGATTTTATCCTCATCTTAGAGATGATGTAACTTTCCCAGTTGAGATACATACTTTTTAAAACAGAGGTAATAAGTCTCAAATCCACATCTGTCCATCTGCCAAACTGTGCAGCAATCTGGTAGGCAAGAGCTGCACCTACCTCAAGTAATGGTGTTCTTTAATCATGTTTTATGATTAAAGCAGCTTCTTAACTTTCCAGTATGTTCTTACAGCTTGTCTTGTAGTGATGTTCATAACACATTTTTCAGGGATATTTTCAGCAGAGATCTGCGCACAGGCAGCAAGTGAAGAACAAACGGCAGAGCACTTTCCAGAAACTGCATAACAGATTTCAGGAGTATGCTCCACTTGCTCTCAGAGAGGAAACATCCACTGAGCTTCTGGAGACAGGTGAGACTAGAAACCCAAAACTAAGAGAAGGGCATTCAGCCAGAATGATCAGCAATACATTATTTCCTAAAAGAGGCGGACAGATTAGTTTTGGTAATAAAATAAGATAGAAGATATCATGGGTTTTGGCACTCCTCAGAATCTTGTGGTAGAACAAGCAATACTTTACTGAGAGGGTTACCACTGTAATAAATATGTAAAGTAGACATTATTTTGCAATAACCCTTAAATTCCTTTTCCTGTTCAGTGTGTTTTTTAATCCACTTTAATGTATGTAACTCTTTTCACATACATTAAAGGCAGTTGCCTTGCTCTGCAGGCAACTCTTGAGGCTCTACTAGAGGAGCAAAAAGCCTGGAGTTTGGCCAAACAAAATAAAACACATGCTGTGAAATGCTATTTAACTGCAGAGAATAAAATGACTACTGCAGAGTAGTCTTAATAACACAATAATAATTTAACAACAAAGCCACAGATTTCATGAGCTTCTTACAAACAAATCTTTTCTGCGTTCACTATTAAGAACAAAGGAAAATCGGGTATTTTCTCTGAGGTTCAAAGGG
This sequence comes from Chloebia gouldiae, assembly GCA_003676055.1. Classification (NCBI taxonomy): domain Eukaryota; kingdom Metazoa; phylum Chordata; class Aves; order Passeriformes; family Passeridae; genus Chloebia; species Chloebia gouldiae. The sequence continues at coordinate 16,656,910 of QUSF01000005.1, read as the reverse complement.
GTTGTACATCAGAGCTAATGAAGTCACTTAGTACTTCTTTCTTAGCACAGAACTATGAGTACTGTAAGCACGTTTTTGTCCCCAGCCCTTCACCACATGGAGGATTCAGTCCTATATGTCTACAGACAAGTCTGTCTGTACTGTATATGACTTGTATGTAAGACCCTCATAAAAGCCTTATGTTACTTAATGTAAGTACAAACATACGAAGCAGCATAAGGGGAGAGGAGCTAATTACAATAATTCTGGAAGAGGTTTCTAGGGTATTTTATCCATTGCTTAGAATTCAAATTAAAATTACATATCTTGTGAAGAGCTTCTGATATCAAGTTCTTATTTGTACCTAAAAGTTGGATGGTTTCCTTTTTTAAAAGGAGAAAAATATTAATAAGAAAGAAATGTCTTTTGTAAGTTCTGCACCTTCTTTCACAATGAAAGTTGTGATGTAAAACACATGCCTGCAGCTTAGTTATCAAGGAGTCATAAAATGATGGGGAGGGACCTTTAAGGGTCATCTAGTTCAACTCCCCTGCAATGACATCTTGAACAGAGCCCCATCCAATCCTACTTCGAATGTTTCCACAGACTGGACATCCACCACCTCTCTGGACAATCTGTTCCTATGTTTCACCAACCCCACAATAAAAATCTTCCTCATCTTCAGTTTGAATCTATGCTCTTTAAGTTTAAAACTATTACCCTTTGTCCTAGGACAATAGGCCCTGCTAAAGTATTTGTCCCCATCTTTATTAGAAGACCCCTCTAAGTAGTGACAGGCCAGAATCTGGTCTCCGCAGAACTTTCTCTTATGTAGGCTGAACGACCCCTACCCTTAGTCTTTCTTCAGAGGAGATGTGCTCTAGCCCTCTGAGCATTTTTGTGGCCCTCTCCTAAACTTGCTCCAATAGGTCCATGTCTTTCTTGTGCTGGGGACCTCAGCTGGATGCAGGTGGTGTCTCATGAGAGCAAAGCAGAGGAGCAGAACCCCCTTCCTTGTCCTGCTGTCCACACTGCTTTGGACGCAGCCCAGGACATGTTTGGCTTTCTGGGCTGCCTGTGCACATTGCCAGGTCATGTACAGCTCTCATCCACTGGGTTGGCTTCACATGTAATGTAATTCCAAAAGCAATGTAATGAATAGGCTGTACAGTTGCTTAAGTTGAGCCTCAGCCTGAATAGTATAGTTGTGGTCCATTGAAGAACATGAATTTACCTGACCATTCTTATCCCAAATGTATTCATACTCAACTGCAGTGTTCTGATGGGAACATTGTTTTTTTTTTCCTAAAACAACTTTCAGTATGTAATTCAGACCACCAAGCAAGTTTCTGAATGAAGGAAGAACCAACACAGAGATGCAAGAACTAACATTTGATTTATGTATGGCAGAAAAGAGAGCAGAAAAGTACGATTCATTCTAAGCTTCTTCTATCAGATTGCTGATGTTGGCAACATTTCCATGCATTTTTTTGAGGTAATCAAAATGCAAGTACTATTTTGTAGAGGAGAAATTACTGATTTTATTTTAACATAAGAATTATCACAAGTTGCCATTATCATAACTGACATATTTGGGATACTGCCATTCCGTCTGCACATTGTCCTTGTGGAAGGATTTAGATTTGTGCCCAACTATATAAACTATAAAATACACTGTAAGTTTCAGTAATTTCAGCAGATAAATAGGTGGGCATACATGTTTTGTAGGTAAGATAATCACGGATTTAAAAGCATAGTTTTCTTTTTCTTTGAAACTAAATTAATTTTAACAAATGCAGACTCTGGGGTGTGAGATTTGCCAAATAATGAATATTTTCTGAATCCTAGCAACAAAATTCTTTTTAGAAAGGGCATTAACGTTTATGCCTTTGCTGTGCTTTAATCCTAGCCAGTAACTAAGTATCACACGGATGCTCAATCGCTCCACCCATTCCCCACGGTGAGGAAAAAGAATAATGAAAAAAAAACCAAAACTCACAGAGATAAGAAGAGTTGATGAATTGAAAAAGAATGAAATTACTACTAATAATAGTAAAAATAAAAATAATTGTAATGCAAAGGAGAGAGAGTAATAAACCCCAAGAAGGACAAGAGGTACACAGTCCAGTTGCTCACCACCTGCTGACCAATGCCCAGCCTGTCCCTGACCAGCCATCGGTGGCCTTTGACCAGCTTTCCCCAAATGTATGTCCTGAGCATGACATTCCATGGTATGGAATATCCCTTTGGCCAGTTCAGTTCAGCTGTCCTGGCCATGCTCCCTCACAGCTTCTTGTGCACTTCATCAGTGGCAGAGCTTGAAAAATTGAAAAATTGAAAAATCCTTGACTTGTGGTAAGCACTGCTTGGCAACAACCAAATATCAGTGTGTTATCAACATCATTCTCACACTGAATCCAAAACACAGCACCACACCAGCTACTAGGAAACAAATTAACTCCATCCCAGCTGAAACCAGGACAGCTCAAAGTATCAGTCAAGAATCCGAAGTGAATGTTCTCATAAAAACAAATGGTGTTTAACTAGTTCTTCATTTTTATCAGTGTCAGATGCTGAGAATCAGTTTCTGCATGGACTGAAACCCCCATCTCTTCTCTGAGTTCAAAGGGAGTTCTGTTCTGACAGGTACTTTGTGTCTTCCAATTCTCAGCACAAATGTGTGAAGTTGTAGCTTTAATTCTGATCTCTGTTGTAATCATTGCTCATCCAGTGTATTTATCTGTATTTTAAGAAAAATAAATTTTCTTAAAATAAATGCAGCTTCTTTCATTTTTGGTGGTTACCTTTAGCAGCTGGTCTCTGGGGTATGGTTTACCCACCAGAGGGAGCTGAAGCCAAGAGCAATCTGGTTTTCATAGCATCATACAATCATTTAGGTTGGAAAAGACCTGAAAGATCACAGAGTCCAACCATTATCCCAAGTCCATCATTAAGGTATGTCCCTAAGTGCCACAGCTACTTGTATTTTAAATAACTCCAGGGATGGTCACTCAACCTCTTCCCTGGGCAGCCTGTTCCCATTCTTGGCAACCCTTTTGGTGAAAAAATATTTCCCAAAATCCAATCTGCCATCCTCTGGAGCAACTTTCAATACCCAGGACATTGCCTGGTGAAAATAATCTCTTACACTTCACAGAGCTTTGGATTTGGGCATTTGTCCTCAAGTGAGCTTGGAAGCAGATGGTGACCAGGTAGGAAATAATTTTGCCTCCCTCTGCTAAGTTACTACCTCTTTTGGTAACCCTAATTTCAGTGTCAAAGCAGGCAAAGCAAAATCTTGTGATGTACATGTTATCATTCTTTGGTTTTTATGTATGCTGTTCTTGTAACATGAATAAAGACACCAGAATTGTAGAAAATAGGAATAACTGAGAATAAACTAGTCATCCTTAAGAAAATTAGGCCAGGTAGAAGCAAGTGTGAATAGGTTTTCAGTCTTTAAAAGGAAATCTCTCAAAATTCTTGACTACAAACTGTATGCAAGTACTGACATAGGCAATGAAGCAGGAACTCCTTGGGGTGTTTATTTTTGGTAAACAGTTGGTCAAGGTGAAAGGGGATTTATTGTTTGAGTTCTACTTTGTTAAATTATAAGATCAATTTGTATTTAATAAAAAAAATTTTTTTTTTGACTTAGAGTAAGGAAGAAGTGCTGGTTCTTGCAGACAAATGGGTTATAAGTCATCCTCAGAGAAAGTAGATGTAGAGACATAGAGATTAACAATGAGAAGTTATCAAGACCAGCTTCTTATACCATTTCCGAGTTGTAGCTGACCACACAAACAAAAATAGTCTTTAGAAAGTGGTGGAGTTGACATCTTTATAGTACAAAAGGCAGGAAAGCTTACACAGATAATTACAGATGAGCAATTATGTACTGGTCAGTCCCTTCTGCCTCTCTGCTATTTGCTCAAATCATTTGTAATTTTCAGTGCCATGGCATCCTTTGACTTCTGCTAAATGGTCAGTCTTCTGGTCATGAGAATTTTGACTGACAGGAGACAGAAACTTCCCTAGGTTGTAGTTAAATTTGCTTTTTACACCACCAATTATGGCTTAACAGCCTCTTAGACTTCCTAAGGCATTTTTTTCAGTTTCAGTCTTGTCTTGCAAAAATGGTAACAGTCTCATCAAGTAACCTCAGTTTCAGCTCAGCTTTCTGTTTCTTGACAGTATTTTGTCATATCCTTCAAAGGCAGGTACAAGACAGTTTAAATCAATTTGCTGTCTAATAGACTTTGCTTAATGGCTTCCTCAGTTGGAGGTTGCCTTATATACTGGAGCATGAAGTTTTAATACCTTTTTTTTTTTAATGTCTAACTTATGAAGGGCTCATTATCCTTTTCAGCATTTCAGAGAGGTGAACTTATTACTGTATTTATTTTGCTTATGAATTTAGTTAATAATAGGATAACTTGCCAGGACTTTTGATAGGTATTTTCCATCATTTCAATGGAAATGAGTTTGTCAGATGTAGAAAATAAAAACAGAAAGGGGTAAAAATTTAAAAAAATATTAGCAGGAGACTCATTAATTTCAAAACCAAAACAAACCTTAAATTATGAAACTTACAATTGTGTCTCTCAGCAGTAGCTGTTGGATAAATTATGTACACTTTGTATGTCCACTTAAGGATTTTCTTAATTGAAAAAAATAAAACAGGAGAAAATTCCACAACTCTTCTGGAAGATATAATTTCTTTCAGAAGTTAGCTAGCTATAAAATGACCTTTCACTTTGCTTTCTTTAGGGTTTTCTTATTACTTTATATGCTTCTCCTAATTATTTCTGACATCTTTTTAGTTCTCTCTCTGCACTTCATTCCTGCTGTCATTTCAATCTCTGTTTCAATTCTGTATTGTTTGGATTTTTTTTTCTCTTTTGCTTTGTATATGGGTTATACTTTCACATTCACTGTTTCTTATTTGATTTTCCTTCCCCTTAGAATTTTATTGGCTCATACTTCATTCTGGGGTCAGAAAAGAGAAAGGAATACATGCCAGCTACAAACTCAGGAAATATACTCAGCTCTGTATCTTTTTTTTTTATTATTTCAAGGTTTTGATCTGATGAACTCGGGCCAGTTGCTGCATGAAATACTCATTTCTTCAGCAGATACTACTATACACAGGAATTTCTCCATACTTACATCAGGAAATTCAGTGAAAGATTATATTCCATGTGTTTATAGACTGGTAGAAAGTATTTTTCCCCATTGAGAATTCAGGATTAAAAAGTTCCTCTTCATAACTCAACTGAATATCAGCGTTCCATCATTATTTTTTTGAGAAGTCAGGTCTGTTAATAATTTCGTTATATTTACTCCATTGCTGTATAATTGAAACATTATTGTCATTATAGAAACCAAATCCAAATTTATGAGGGATTCCAAGGATACATTTTGTAGGTTTGCATTCTCTTGTCTCTTCAGCAACCTTCTATATCTTCCACTAACAAACTGTTACTCAAGTACTTCTTCCAAATATAATTTGAAGGTCATTATTTCCTGGTTTGATATACCAGTCTGGCATGCAAATTTATGTTTATTGAGATTGTCAAACTGAACTTTCTGAGAACTAGATTTGTGGTAATGTAGTGCAGGAGTGTTCTCTCAGTTGGTGTCATATTCCCAGTGTCAGCTCAGGGTTCATTATAAATCTTTGCTGTGTAAATATTGTAGTCATGTAAAAAAATGATGGGTTTCCTAAGGGTGACCACTTCTGTAGCATATAATGGTAGGAAAGGATGGTCATAATTACTTATGCAGTATGTTTGACAGGACTTGAATGATGAGGTTTAGGACAAGTCTCTGCTACTCACATTAATTTGATTTTCAAATGTCACTGGCAATACTCTATATCAAAGACAGAAATAATTTGCAAAGGTAAATCCAGGAGTTAATTGCTAGGAGTTAAGACAAAGTGTTAGAAAGAAAATTGATGTAAAAGGAAGGAAGCAATAGACCATACATACAAGAGATTATAAAGGGAATCATCCAAAGTGTCTGCTGGTGTCCTTATTCAGTCCTGGTTTTTATCACTGGAATATCTGAAGTATATAAAACTAGATTTGCAGATAGTGATGACACTGAGAGGACTGCAAATCATAATGAATGCTGCATCTAGATTCAGTGCAGACAGAGCCAGGAGATGGAGCAAAATATTTTGAAAATAGCAAAATCAAACCACATTAAAAATCCCTACTACAATACATTACAATCTTATAGCATTAAAATGTGCAGTTAACTAGAGTATCTAGCAATGTGATCGTTTTTATTCCTGAATTGTCACTGCCAGGGCAGTCCTCCCCTTTCCAGTCATGTCATAGTTGGTATGAAAATTCCAAATCTGGCTGCATGGGGGGGTTATTCTGTACCTCGCTCATCTAGTTGATTCTGACAGAACCCAGCTCTTGCACTGGGTTGAGCATACACATCTGGAAACAGTTCGTTCTTCCTTATACATGCACTTAAGTCTCCAGGTTTTATTTAGCAGTGTGATACCTTAATGCTACAGATATGTTTTTTTTCTATTTTAATTAACCCTTCTTTTGTACAGAAATAGAAAAGAAGCCAGGGTATTCAGTGCTAGCAAAGGAGATGTGGTTGTTAAATTGATATGTTGGGATTCTGTGGCCATTGTTCAGGGAGAAGCTGTAACTAATGACTAATTTCCTGTGATCTTTAGCAAGTAAATGTTTAGAAACTTTATTTTTGCTTCTTCAGAAAAGGAAGTTGTGCACAGTTAAAAAATATTTTGATGGTGGCCCATGAGGTCTTCAAGGGCAACTTTTCTAAATTCTTCTGGAGTTTTTGAAAATCACACTGGAAGTTTTTCAACTGTAGGTTGTTGAGCTTTTATCCACAGTTTTTTCATCCAACTGTGTTTTGTCTAAAGGCAGGAGGTTTCAGCTCTTTTACACCTCCATTCAACTTCCAGATTCTGGTACCTGCATCCTATCATGCCCAGCAGGTGCTCCAAGAGCAAATCCTGTATTACTCCATTACTTTCAGAAGGGTTAGCAGGGCTGCCTTGACTTTTCCCTTACATAAGTTTGACCCTAAAATATTCTTGATAGAGCATGTTTTCTTTTCATATAATCTTAGAAAGTTTAAAGCAATTGCTGCTATGAAGTGCCTCCCTCCTGCTATGAACAACTCTGCTGTTCCTTACAGAGCAGCAAGTAGAACCTTTCAGTGTTAGCACCTTTATCTACTCTCACACTGTTCAGGGTGGCTACCATGACTTTATTTGGACCTGCTTCTTTAATTGTCTGGGCTGTCATCTCATGGCATCAATCCATGTTGCAGACACTGCTGAGATAATACTCTCGGATGTGAAGACCACAGGCATATGGCCCAGTTACTTTCAGCTCACCCTGGAGGTGAGTGGTTTCATTTCAGTTGCCATTTCTTAAAAAAGGAGAATTGTTTCTTTGGGTTTGATTAATTTCTGAAGGGATTAAGCAAATGGAAATTTCAAACTATTGCAATTGTTGTTCCATATTCTATTTCAATAATCTCTTCTACTTTACCATGGCACATTATATAATTTCCTACTGTTTCACATGAACATCTGTAACAAAGTTGCAATGAAAACCAGCATGCCATTTGGTTAATGAAATTAATACCAAGTGACCTGAGTGCTCTGGAATAACTCATGTGACAAAGGAGATGGGCTTAAGTTGTGAATAAATGTATTCAGGCTTGTGAGAATACAAGAGATATGAACAAAATTTAATGTGGATTTTGGTGGGATTTTAAGATAATTTAAGTTTAAAATGTTACAAATGCTCCTTATCAATGAATGTATTCTAATCCTAAAAATCTCCACATTCTGGAAACCAAGGTATGAAGTGCTGACTTCAAGCTTCTGTTTCTCTCTCAATAGTTTACCAGTAAACTGAAAACTGATATCACAGATCCATAAATGAATATATATTTTAGATCTTCTTATAAATAATAATAAATTAATACATGCATCTGATGGCATTAAAATCATAAAACCGTGGCATGTTTTAAAAAATGTCCTGTGCAGCTTGGCTCAGAAAAAGATATCTGGAAACATTCCTTCTGAACACAGCTGTTGTGGTTAAACAGTTGAAGAGAGAAAATTTTGCTGATTTCTACTTTCTCTATAAGCCAGATTACATCAAATTTTACACATAGTGGTCAGCACCTTGTATTTCACCTAGAAAGTGTGAATGCAATTCAAAACCAGTGCAAACATTGGTGTACCTGACTTCTGTGTACTTACCAAAAGGTGGACAGCAAAATTCAAGTAGACTATTAAGCAAACTCCCAAGGTAGTCCCAGTAGAACAACCACAGACACGTGTTAAATGCAGAGTATTCTATTGCTGTGCTACAGATGCCTTTTTTTCCAGTTTAACTGCAAATATGTGTTTCTCTTGAACTTCTTTGTTTAGCTTTTTGTCATGGAGAGACTACCTTTAAATGGAACTTGGCTGCAAAGATCAATAACAGGCAAAAAACACAAATGGAATTTGAGAAATTGTGGCTATACTAAATCGTTACAGGCAAGTTCGAAATACACAGGGATTTGATGTTTAAACATTGCCTTCCTTTCAGATGAGGACAGGTTGCTGACAAGACAACATGAAAAGCATGATGTTGCCTTTGAAAACATGACTGAAACCTTTAAAGGGTGGTTTTGCCAAAAAGGGCACACAAAAGATACTGCTTTCTGCAGTTTGTGCCTGAATTGCCTTGCCTGTTTTCACACTGCAAATGGCTGGAATCAGAACTTAAAAAGATTAACACAATGCTGAGCATTGCTGAAGTAATCTCCTTTGAAAGAGAGTTGAACATAAAGCATTAGCCAAAGACTCATCCTTGCAACACTTTGATGTGGAGACTTTTTTAGGCCATGTCTCAGCCAAATTACAGCAAAAAAACCAGGATTTTTTTTCTTAGGAAAGCTCAGAACTCCAACAGTTCCCTGATTCCCAACTCCTGATTCCCACTGCTTTCAGTGAGGCCAGTATTTCAGCCCTGTGTTGCAACTGGATACATTTACATCTGTGCTGAGGAATTGGAAATCACTGTCATATAATTGTTCAGAAGATTCATAAACCAAGCCACATCAAACTGTAAAACACAACGGTGACAACTCCGTGGGCAGAACATTTACTAGTCATAAATTATGAATGTTTTGGGGTTTTTTGCCTTGGAGATGTATGCAGGAATTTCCTTGCTGCAGTGGTTACAGTGTTAAGCACAGGGAAATCAGAATGCCATGCTGTTAGAATGGAAAACATAGAAAGCTTTGAAATTGTGCTGATGAGGGATAGAAAAGTCTTTGTCTTTGCAAACAAGGGATTTGCCTCTCTTCCAGATTCTCTAGCGCTCATTTTTCAGGTACTAAACACAAATTTACTCAGAAAGTAAGTTTAGGGGATGTGCATGCTTATAGATATTTTTTTCATTTCTATAAAATCTAATTAAATAATACATATCTTTAGATAATTAATTGCACAAAGCAGGCAAGGCATTTTTAAAATACGTTTTTTCCTAGACTCTGTTAACTTATGACCTTTTGAAAAAGTATGTGAAGAAACAGTCAGGTCATTACATCGTTCCTTGCCAAAGTAAAGAGTACAGGATTCTTGAGGGAGGACTACTGCTTGGCCTCTCTCAGAATAGGTAGGAGTTTGTCTCTGGCACTGACTGCAGCATCCACAAAGTTTTATATATAGAACAAACCATATGTTCACTCTCCATACAACTAACTGCTGAATACTTTGAATTAGAATGATTGTTCAGTCAACCATCTTAATTTTATTTTCTTGAGTCACAATAGTTATTAGCATAAAGGGTTCAAAAAATCCATTGGATACTCGTGGAAGTCTCTAAACAAAGTTCAGATCTGAAAATAAATAATTCTTTATGGTGTATTGTGAAACTGAGTAGAAACTTTAAGTCTGGTTAAGGTCAGCTTTACTTCTTAGGTACAAAGCTACTCGGGGATCTGAAATGGCAGCTAAGGCCCTGTTTTCCAGAAACAGAGGGAGACAAAAGAAGTTGCTTCCTGGAGATAAAACCCTCTAATGTAATAAAGACCTCACTGAGCAGAAGGATGCAGCTCATTCTTCCTTGTGCCTGTTGGACTGAGTTGGTTTTCCCTAGTGTTTATGAGGTCTGTGAGAAATGTTTGGATAAGATCTTTTGGTTTTGTTCCCAGAACATGGTTCATGTGGTATCAAAGATTCCTGATGTTTTGCCAGGGACCTTTTTGTCATTGGGAATTTAGAGGCTGGGCTTGCAATACAAAGAAAACTCCTGAGCAACCTATTCTGGCAGGCCATCTTCAGTCAAAGGCCCCCAGGGAGCTGTACCAGCAAGCTCCACCCAACAGGACAATGAGCAAAAAAAAGACAATTTTGACTTCTGTAACACTGCAGAGCTGAAACAGGCCATGGATCTACACTGAAATATCAATTACTGGAGTAACTAAATGAGGTCATTGTAACCTTTCTTAAAGCCAGACTCTCCTTGTCTTGAAGCAGGGAGATCAAAGAGATGAAGACCAGACTGATTATTATATTATATTATATTCCTTCGACTGCAAGAATTAGTGACTCAAGCTGCCTGAGAAGTGGGAAGGAGGGATTTTGGCTGACCTCACTCAAATACTATTTCAGTAGCATAGCATTACTGTCTCTTTAGGCATCAGTCTAAACTGGTAGTTTCCAATCTTTTTTTCCATCTGTCATCCATGTTTTCTTCATTGACAAGGCAGTCCTGGATTAATGGGAGGTAAAATATATGGACAATTTCCCTCTCTACTTCCATTCACCTCTTGAAGTCTGGAGTTACAGACAGCATAATTTATCTTATTCTCCCACTGCTGTGCACAGTGCTTACTTCAGATGCAGTTTGCTACCATGTATTTACAATACACAAAATATGAGAAGGAAGCAGGTTTTCCAGAAGCCTTACATTTGTAATGATGACATATTAGGTAAATTTGCATCCTTCCTTCATCTTACAATATCCTAATGGATCAAGCTGATAGTTTCTCTCAGCTCATAAAATATTTTCTGCTTACTGAATGTTATGTTACAACTGTTAGAAATATGAGAAGCTATTTTGTCCAACTTTGTCTTCCATTTTTTATTATTATGCCACTTATTTCTGTATTGATTTCACTCCATAGTTTCCATTATGATCTGGTGTCAGAAAGGTCAAAAATAGGTAAGTGTTTTGGAGTCATAACCATAATTAAGGCCACTTTTTAATTGCTTAATTTACACTGATGATTAAATTTAAAATCAGAAAATTTGGTTTTTCTTCCTAAAGATCAAGCTTAAATTGCAATAAGAATCTTAAAATTTCATTTTTGTAAGCAGAACTTGTTTTTTTCCCAACTTTGCAAAGATTATTAATAATCTTTGCTACTTACTGTCACTTGCCTGTAGCACTAGTGGGCTGTGTTTGGCTTTACCATGAGCATTTTAGCTAAGCTGCTGTAGGTATTCTCAGCCCTGTGTTCATTTGACATGATTCACTTTGGTTTTTCTAAGCCATCACTGCATTTGGTCAACAGACAGATCAGCTGAAGAAGTTACTACAAGTGCATATGTGTACATGTACAAAAAATTTCTATGTCCATGTGAAAGGAATTATGCCTAGAGGTTTATTTTGTGTTAAGGTTCATTGACCACCACCACTGCCACTTAACTAGTTATGTAAGTAAATATGCTAAAATTGAGAAAAGGGTACATATTTTTTTATTAGATATAAATGAGATGGAAACGTGTAGACAAATCTGTAGAAATGTTTTTGAGCTTGTGACTGACTTGCCACATGATCTGCCTCTCCTTAGGGGTTCATACCACATGCACCATGTCTCTAAGTTCAGTGTGCAAGCCTTGTGTCAACTCTGCCTTCTTGAAACCAGCCCATCTATCCTCTTTCTAACATTACTGTCTTGACTTACAGTGGCCCCCATCTGGTGCTTTCCTGATTATACTGAAGAAGAGAAAATCAATTTTATTTTACCGTAAAACATAGAAACTGGAATGCAAGGTATTACTTTTTCTAAGTTTAAATACACTTTTCATGTTGAAAAGTGACCGCTGTATTTATAAAAATAGTTTGGATGGTGAATCTTTGAACAAAACTACTCAGAATAGCACAGTAAAGATTACATACTTGTCTTATCTGAATAAGTTGCTAAAAATTCATAACCTCCTTTTGCCAGTTCCCACCACCAAAAATTAACACTTACCAAAGAAAATACTGTGAAATGTTATTCCAGTGTTTCTTGAATAGATTGAAAACAAAGCAAATTATCCAGGATTGCTGCTTAAGATACCTGAACATCAGATTTTTTATGACTATGGAGAATAGAATTATTTTCATATTCTCAATTAGGTGCAGCAAGTAGAAAGTGGAGCTGAAAATCCTTGTTAGGAAGTAACTTATTTCACTTGTTCTGAAATGTATTATTATTGGGCCTATTTTTCTACTGTAATGGAATAGGTCCTTCATATATACAAGCCCTATATACATATATACATACATATCCCCCTATTTTCAGCCCAGCAAGTAGGTGTTACTTCTGTACAGTAGCTAGAATCTTGTCCCTGGGCAGTTGTGTTCTGCAGCTGCTGCCTGAATTGCCAGGTATCAATAGAAACTTTGTCTTCCTGATCAGGTTTTGATGTCCCAGGGAAATGACACCATCCCTCAAAGCTTATGCCTCTAAATGCTCCTCAGTGTGGATCTGAATTTCATTAGAAAGGAAAAGGTCAGCCCACATGGACTTTCTGCTGCTGGGGTAGCATAACCTTCACCACAGTTCAGTTCCCTTTTGCCAAGGGAATGCAGAGAACATGGAACAAGTGTCCCCCCAGCTGGCAGTGCTCAAAATGTGCCCCTAGATAGGGAGAATCTGATGGCTCTGCTCCCTTCCTGTCGTCCTGACTGAGAGGAAATACAACATCCTTCAAATGACTTCCTGAGAGAACTTAAAAGGGCAAAGGTTGGAAGAAAAAGAAATACCAAATTAAATTGTTCTGGAGCTTTACCTAGGCCTCCAAGGATCTATCACTGTCTTCCCACAGCTCAAGAACTCCTGATCCAATCCATTTCCCTTGCCAGCAGGGTCAGTTACAATTAAACCGATGTCAACATAGTTGTCTAGCCTGCCTTGTAGAAGCTTTGTCACTGGAGTAATGTATTCCAGTGCTTCACTGTCACTATGGTTGGACAGCTCATTTTTTTGTTTTGTTTTCTTCCTGGTGTCTTATTTAAACTTCCTGTGCTCAATCCAGTGGCCATTAATTATTGTCCTTTTCACTTAGACAGATTGTCCCTTTACTCTTGAAAGCAAACTTTCACATTACTGAGGATTCCTGCCCTCAGTCCTCTAATTTCTAGGTTCTGTTCTGTCATTAGAAGTCATTGTCATCTATTTCATCATTTTCTCTATCTTGTTTGTTTGAACTCCCTCCACCTTTAAGTGTGGTTTCTGAAACTAAATAGCCTATAATTACTCAACATCTGAAAACAGAATTCCTATTTATTAATTTAATAAGACTTGGTGGGGTTTTGCACCTTTTTTTTGCTATGGCCTAATATTAGCAACATGTCAATCTATGTTTTTCTGACAAACATTTAAAATTACTATTTTTTTCTAAATTTTAAGTTTAAAAATGACTGAAGAATGAGCCAGATTTGTACTGCTTGACAATTACATATCATGAGAACTAGGTTTGGAGTCATGATGGAAAATGGTTAAACTCCTGAATATATTCCTCTTTTTTCTTACATGAATGGTACACTCCAGAACCATCACATTCTTCTACAAAATGACTTGGTCAAAAAGGAAAAATGAGGAAGTTGGCTAATGCTGATAAAGTAACTTCATGAAATGCAAAGAATAAGGTAATAGATTTTGTGCTTCTGCCAATAAGCCAAGGATTTATAATGTTTGTAAAAATTACTTCAAATTATCTTTTTAAGCAAAATTACTCCCATGTAATTTTCATCCACTGATTTTCATCCTTGCACTGTGATAAAACCACGGTCAGTCATTTTGTCAAGTTTTTGCTACTTTAAGTAATGACACAAATATATTAGTTTCTACTTACATGTTCTCATCTTCTAAACTGGAAATGAACAGGAATGTTGGGCTCTCATTGATAAGGAGTTGCATTATTTATTTGAAATTAGGCTTTGTTTTGTGTTATCTTTAGTAAGTAGTGCATGGGACTCTGGTTTTAGGTGCAACTATTTGTGAATGACCCCCTCTTTTCCCAGCTGAAGTAGGTGATGCTCATTCCACTCTGTACTAAAAATCTAACCATTGTGACAGACAGGGAGACTCTGGACTAAAGAAAGTACAAGCTTCCAACAAAATAAAAGGCTGTAGTGAAATTTAGTGATAAATGCAGCCAGCCATCCGCAGCTCCCAGCGAGATTCCAGTAGAGGGTAACATGATTCCAGTGACTATATTCATATCACAATAAGACTTAGAAGAAATTTAGTATTTTTAATGCATGAACAGTAATGAGAAGCAGCTGAGAGCAGTAATGAATGCCATTTATTTAGAGCTAGTGGAAGACCAGTCAACCATTTCATGATCTTGCCAAGCCTAACAGCTGACATGGTGGTCTCTGATGGGCTTTTTTAGGGTTTAAACAGAGAACTGCTTGAAATTATACACTGAAATAAAACTATGGCAAAACTGTTATATAGTCTTATATCAACACTACCTTCAACTGAAACTCATAAAATTCCATTAAATATCTGCCTACATAATTCAAAAAAATGGCAGAAATTGCAGTATTTGCATGCCTGGCTTTTGTTCAGGAGCTTGCAGACAGTGTCTCTCCTTGTTTTTGCTATTCAAGGCAAAAAAAACCCCACAGTTTCAACATCTTTATGCATTCATGGCTTTTAAAGTTTGTTGTTTTTTTTTTAATAAAGCCAGTCTTTGAACAGAAACAGAAGCTTCTAGGTGCAGATTCTATATTTTGCCAAGGCCACAATTTAAAATTTCACCTCAATCTTATCTGTTACAGGCTATTAAATAGGAGATAAAGCAACTGATGAAGAACATGTCTGCACACCACCTTTGGAGAAAGGGGCAGACTGAAGAGGCATAAGCTCTTAGAAAACAATACCAGTTAACATAACTGGGAAAGTAAAAGGTGTTTGAAAGTACAGTCAGCCTAAGGAACTTAGTTTCAGCTATAAAAAATTGAATGGTAGAATGTCATTTTTATATTCATCACATAATTCCATTTAAGATCTATGCCTAATTTAGTAAAAAGGAAAACTAGAACTATATTTGGAGCACATTTTATGTATCTTTATATGCAGATTTACTTTGGCTGTAAAGCTCAAGGAGGAGCTTTACCAAGTGACAAGCATATTAACATGACCCTAACTCAAAAACAACTTACTGAGTTTTTGGAATAAACTTCTGTCTCAAAGCTGTATTCCTAAAATAGCAGGAGATTTTTTTTTAACATCCTTCATCCAGGAACAGAATTGATGCAGGAATGTTTCTGGGTACTGTTAGGCCATTGCTCTTCAGAGGAACCTGCAAGATTTGAATTATTATAAGTTTTAAATTTCTTTTCAGTTAATTTAATTCTCAAAAGTTTTAATAGCCTTTTACAGTTAACAGTTACTAAAGCTGCAATTCAGCTACTCCATTCCACTTCACAAAGTCAAGCCTTTGAAATCTGTGGATGCTTTTCTTCTCTGCTACTGCACCTCATGCCAGCAAGTACAGGTGAAAAGTCATTAAATACAAGATAGAGTGTTGTGAGTAAAAGATACTTTATTAAATATGAGATTTATGTCTGACCTGCTTCCCCCAAACCAGTTTTGTCTCCTTGGCAACAGCCATGAGGCTGTGACAAAACATTTGGGATTTTTCTAAAAAAAAAAAAAAGTTTATATACTTAAAGTGTCACTTTTCAAAAAAAACATCATATTTTATTCTTAAGCAGGTTTCAAAAGTGCAGAGCGTGTTTACAGGAAAACAAGTCTTGTGGCTGTAAAGCTTCATCAGATAATGCATTAAAGACCCTCCCCACAGTGAGCACAGCCACAAGCTGCACAGTGTAAGAGTGGACACATCTCTGTTAGCTTACCTGGTCTGGCAGTGCTTTGGGAAGGGGCAAGTCCATCTTCTGAAGCTGAGTCTAGAATATTCTGGTATGATAATCACAAAATCTATTGCATGTTCTTTACACAAAATCATCCAGAAGAACCGTTACAGTTTACTACAATTATTTTAATTGTGTAAGAGGGGAAAGACTTAAAATTATTCTTACCTTCTATTACTACATAAAATGTAATCATACTGTAGATGAATTTGCCATGCTGGTGCATACTATCATTAGATTGCAGATTACTGCACTTAAAGTCATAGCCAAAGTATGTATTTTAATCTCAGTTGTCTGTTTCCACACAACTTCAACTATTATTCAATATTTCCAAGTTTTATGAAATTAATATATATATTTCTTCATTGATGCAGTAATTCTGATGATCTGATACTCAGAAATAAAAAAAATCATTTACCATACTTTAAAGCCCTCTCAAAAGCCATGTATTCATTCATGACATTATCTCCTGTGTCCCAGCTCTACTGATTACCTTTTACAACTTACTGTGTTCAACTGACAATTGTTTGTCATCTCAATAACACACCCTTGGGGAAAAAAACATATTTAGTTTTTTTTTTAATAGACTTTGCTACCTATCTGTATGTGAGTATGTTCTTGTTATCTGTCACAGGATAAAGCTTGTGATTCATTTGAACATCAGCATACAATTTATCCAGTTTATGAAGAAGTTCATTATCCTGTGATCATCAAACTCCTCAAGGAAAAGGCAAAAGCAGTCCTACTTGCAGGCATGTTAAATTGATTATATTGGCACCGCTTCTTTCTCCAGTAATAGGTGGCATGTTACCATTAAACATTTTCTATGCAAAATTTCTACATAGGCAGGAATGCAGTGGGCTGTAACTCTAGTACATTTTTGAATGGAAGCAGTACATATCTAGTACATATCTAGTACACATTGATATTATCTTGGTTATATTTGAGAAATTATGGGTGGTTTTTTCCTTTTAAATAGAATATTGAGGACTTGAACTTTGCTATCTGATGAGGTCTAAAAGAGCCTTGGAATAGTTCTGTCTGCCCAGCAGCAGCTGACTGGCTAGAGAGTATGCAAACCACCCCCTCTGCCCTGCTTTGTCCCTGCATGCAGGGCAGGATCGGTGATCCTGGGTACCAGTTCCTCTCTGTGTCAGCCACCAGGCTATCCAAGCTATTTCAATGGATCCAATAAAGCATTCCTTAGACAAAGGCATTCTTCAAGGCCTGGAAAACACATAGTCCAGAGAGGATAGGGTCAAAAATAGTCAAAGAACAAGAAAATGGAACTAAGTAAATATCAGTATCAGATAATCTTCAAGCAAATAGAAATTTGGAGACTTGCATTATTGTTGTTTACCACAGGTTTTGTTTACTCTAGACTTCTAATGTCCATTTATATTCATTCCCACAACTGATAACCTATGCTTTGTCAACCTCAAACAACAAGAAAGCATCTCCACACAAGTCTTGAGACTCTGCTTCTGTAGCACAACTGAAATACCTGTAGGCAAATGAATTCACAAGCTCCATCCTTTTCCCTCCCTTCTCCTTGAAAAACAAATGAGAAAAAACCAACCAAAACCACCAAAAAACGCACACACAAACCCCCAAACCAACAAAAAACTCCAAACAAAAAAAACAAAACAACCAAAAAACCAGACAAATCCCCCCAAAACCCCCAAAAATACTAAACCCCAAGAGCAACGAAGCAAACAAAAAAGAAACCCTAAACACAAAAAAATCCCAAACCAGTACTGTTCCTCCACTGCCAGCAAATGCAACTATTGTGACAACTTCATGTCCCTGTCTGGGCTGCTGTCTCCCAGCATTACTGTAATCCGTACTGGAAGGTTACAGACAAAAGTCAATTGCAGTCTTTCCCTCAGAAGTATGAAACAAGTTTGCACACCTAAAACTTGTTGGATTTTTATTCATACTGCATATGCATCCAGTTTGCCAGCCACAAAAATCTCTGCCTCACTGATACCATAAAGGGACAAAAAGAAGTTTGGGGTGGCATCTACAGGCCTTCCATTTCCTAGCCTGACTGGTGACCTAAATAAAACTTTTCAGTATTAGGTTTTTACAAGATATAATTTATACTATGGCTGTCAGGAGTTAGGATAGTAGTTGCCATGGAGCTTTATTCTTTTTTTAGGTTTTAGTCAAAGGAAGCTGGAAATCAGTATGCTGGGTAGAACCCTGCTCAATGGAATTTTATTCAAATTGGGGCAGGATTTAATCCTAATTTTTCTGCTGAACATTAGTATCAAAGGTTCCAGAATTCATTCTATTTTATTCTTTTTCTCAGGAGATGAAAGTTTTCTTTCCAGATTCCTAAACCACACTACATTCAACCCAAAAAGTACCCAAGTTGCTTCCCCTCCATTCCTTCAACTATAAACTGTAACTTTCTTCCAATCTTCATGTGCACAGCTAAACACTGCAGTGAAATTCATTCGCAAGTTCTTTCATTTTCAGTGGAGGCTTTCAGTAAGCATGAAAGCAAAGCTTTAGGGAGGATTTTATTTTTTCTATGCACACACTAAGCACTAATCTCTACACTGGAAAACAGGCCTTTGAAACAGAAATTACAACTTGAATCTGAGTCTGTGCTACTTATAGCTTCCTTGATGCATATTTAAGAAAAAAACCCAAAACATACAATGCATGAAGTACATCTCTGAGCAGTACAAAATTGGCCATGCTATAGCCAGTAATGCTCTGCTGGAACATAGCTGCAGCAGAACAAAAATGCAATTCAGTTTCGTACTTGCAGTTAAAAAACCCATGCACTTAAAACTGAACAAATTAAAAGAATGCCGATCTAGATGAAAAAAATGAAGGATTTGTTAAAATGAGCTTTTAGAAGTCTTACCCACCAAAAAATTAGAAAGAATTCAGATGAAATCTTGACCTTGAGACTTGGATTCAAAAGAAAATGATAGCTTTGCTTAATGAAAAATTTCACAAAATTTTCACTAAATACAAGTATTTACTGCCCAGCTGTAGTGGCACTGCATAATCCTCAAGCTGTTCCAAAGACTGCAGAGCGATCAGAAAATTGTCCGAGGAGAGAATTTCAAACTCCTTTCAACTCTTTCATGGCATGTATTATAAAAGAGGCATGATAATAGAAAAAAGAATGCATCTTTTCCCTTCTACGATATACAAGTGTGGGACTTGAACACTTGCACATTAACATGTTTCTACCAGTAACAGCAAAATGTCTTACCTAACTAGCACTGGACAGAAAAACAATTGTAGGTTTGAGTGAAAGCCCTGCTCATCAACTTCAGAGGATCAAATGCAAAGTCCTGTGATATATTTTTCAGTCTGAGGTGTCAGTATCAAAGACTTGCAGAGCTACTGGAGATGAGACCACTTAATAAAAGAAATATATATGCAGATAAGACAGAGAAAGGAGTCCAAGCCCTTAACTTGCTGATGTGGCCAAACAGCTCATGTTAAGTATGAATTCAGACAAACCATCGCAGTTTCCTTAAAGCTGATGTTAGCGACTCTCAAATGACGAGTCTTCAAAGTTACGAAATGCCATGGTCTTTATAAAGGCCCATCTCAGCTCTAAAACGATCCAAAACAAAATCCTTATATAAATTCAGGGAAGAAGGGGGCATTTCCCTTACTTCTAGTCTGAACCAGTTTCAAGACCTGTCAGTACCATTCTGGATATGTAGATCAGTTAAAGCTTGGCAGTGAAATACAGTTAAAACTAGTTTAAATACAGAAGTATTATCATAGTGCTGCAGATATCAAGATGGCTCTACAATATAGATAGCAAGAATTAAATTGCTTGTTTTGCTTTCAAAACAGTATGCTTTCTCTTATGTGTATTTGTGTTTTGCTTTAAAGCTTATTTCATCAATCAAACCAGTCCACAGGACAGTGATCAAGAAACATTCTTGCTTCAATACAATTTCTTTTAAATAGCTTTTACTGCTGATGAACTTGCATTACTTCAAAACAAAAAGGCAAAAAGAAAGAACTTAGAAGTGCACCAGTTTTTCAAAAGCTACAAGAAAACAAGATGTAACTAGGCGGAATTAGAATGCAGCATTGATTTTCAAACGAGAAAGCAGTAAACTGTGTAGTCACATATATTATTATCAACTTCCGAAGTATGCATCGTCCTGATTAATTTATTTTGCAAGAAGAGACTTACTTCATGAGACTTGGTACATATCTTTAAGATGAACTGATTTAACAGTATTTACTTTTCATTTTAACTTCACTACTGAGGTTCATCACTTTAAGAAAAGTAACTCAACATTAAGAAGCAACATAAGACTTCTCTGCTTACCTTTCTGATTTCATACTAGTGTCTTACGTGCATCTTTAGCAATTACCATTGATCTTCTAAGGGAATGGACAGAAACCCACAAAATTTAGGTTTGGTTAAATAAAGTGGTGAAAGGCTGGATGCCAGGTAACATCAGATTTTTTTCTCATGTATGTCTTAACAATAAATTACCTAGGGCATTTAAAAGAAATAATTGCAGAAGCACCTGGTATATTTCAGGCATGCTGCTAATTTGCAATATAGACTGAACTATTGCTACATTTGAGCAATTTAATGTATTAAGCCAAGCAAGTGCCATTTCTCCAGTCCCATCTTCACTGGAAGCCTTGAGAATTCCTATTCACTACTAGAAGAGTCATTAGCATAAAAGAAAGTATCCCTGCATTAAAGATATTTATCTGGACCACTTTCAAGATCTAAAATTTCCTTTCTGTAACACCCCAACATACACTTCCTACTTCAGCAATTATTTCAGATTAATTATATAAGGCTCCCAGATTTCCTCTCTGCATTGGAAAGAACTATTCTTGATTTATCCAGTACAAATTCAAGCAATACTTTTCCAGATAAATCAGTGACATTAATAGTTACAATTTCACTTGTACTTTGTTCTGCAACTTCAATGCTTACTTAAGCAATGTTTGTTTTTTAAAACTAGGGAGCATGTCCATTTTAGGTAAACATTAGATGATCCTCAGCCCAAAGCTTCCAATCAATCATTTCAAGAAGGAAATTTGAGAATCCTAAAGCCATAACAAATAAAAAAATGAGCCAAATGTTCAAAAGACAACTTACTACCACTTATCTCCAACACTGGTCTGATCATTCTCCATCAATAATAATCCAGCCCCTCAACTCTATTTTTGCAACCTGAGATCAGCCAGTAGGCCCGGAAAGCAAGGTAGGGATAAGGTTTACCCTCTATCCTAGCCTACTGATGGTCAGAGTCCTACAGGAGTTTCCTGCAAGAGCTGTTTACTCACTGTGGTATGGGTCTCCATATTGGAGCACTACTCCACTTCATAAGCCTACAATTTTAGAGCAAAAATTCAAACCTCTGCCTTTCCACTTCCCTGGTATATGTTAACTTGCAAATGCTCAATCCTCCTATGGAATCAGATCATACCCGAGAAAACATGCTTGGTATGTTACTTACCTTATAATACTGACCATGCTGTGCATAGATTAGTGCCATCTGGTCTGACAGCATGGAGGCTTTGTGCCCTGCACAGCAGATTCCACCCTCAAGCCCCAGCTGGCACGGCCCTCTAGTGGAGATGCAGGAAGGAGTGCTGATGGCATTCATCCATCCCAGCTTGCTTTTGCTCATCTGCCTGCCTTCTGGGCTGCTCTCAACTCCACACAACTGCCTTCTAATCAGGCTGGTATAATTCTTCCCTCTGTACTGTCAAGAGAAACCTTAGCAGCAAGGGACAGAGACCTACTGGGACTTCTGAGCACTTGCAGCCCACCCTCAGGTAACTCCAAACCCCTGCAGAGCTGCTGCCCGCCTTGCCAAGCCCACCCCAATTCCAGTCTCAAAAGAGCACTGCTGAGCAGGAACTCTAGGACTGAGCTCTGGTACCCCACTCACTTCTGCATTAGCATCTCCCATTGCAAAGGAGCAGAAACAGCTGTTTTCATCTTTTCTTCACCTCCTCTAAGGCATGGGGATAAGGAAGTTCACTTTTAACTACCACCCAAGTAGTGTTTAGATACCACCAGCATACTTCAGCATGATGCTCTTGCATCACCTGTCAGAAACCTGCTGCAATTTGTCTATTGGCTGTGTGTGTTTTGTTTTTTTTTAATTATCTATCAACATTTTATTGAAAGCTTCTGCCTTCAGACTTTTTAGGCACCAAGAACATTGGTGCTGTGCCTAAACCCAGGTTTGGCCACATGCACACACAAATCCTACTTAAGGAAGGGCAAAGTTTACACCCCAGAGAATACCAGTCATGTTTCTGCTCTCTACAGATGGATTATAATGGAGATTCCAACACATTTCCAGTTCCTGTTCCATGAAATGTTAATATCCCCTCCTCTCAAGGGATCCTTCTACCACTTCAAGGCTTATAGAGAGATCATGTTAAATGATAAACACCATATCAGGATGCTTGACAAAACCTATTATCAAAAACTGAGTATATACTATAGTTATATCATACCCAAAAACTGACTCCCAAGTATAGTCACAAAGACAAGAGTTTAATGTTGGCAAAAAAAAGAAAAGTTAAAGTTAGTGGTATTTTCTTCCTTGCAATAACATACTGATCATATGAAAGTCACTGGAGAGGTCTGCTTATAGCTCGGAAGACTTTTACAGTTACAGCTGAATTCAAAACCCCTAACTCCAAACGCGTGATGTTAACACAAAAACGGAAAATGTAAAACCTGCGATAAAGAACAAACTCGGTTGTTAAGATGCTAGCAGAAATGTGAGGCCTTTCAACCCCTTTACCATAATATGAGAAGTTCTTCAGTATCTTTCCCACCACCATTATTTCAGGATTCACAAGGTTCTTTAAAATACTAATGGGGTAAATTGAAACCAAGCGCCATCTGCTTGTAATGTCTTCTGTGAAAGGTCTGAAGCCACCCTGTTTAAATTATTTGGTTATTCAGTGCAGAAAGTTAAAGATCACAGAAGGCATAACAGTTTTTAATATTAATATTATAGATTAAAAATTATTGCATAGTCTTATGCATTTCCTAAAACAATGTTCTCTGGAAATGAAATATTTTAATATAAAAGGATCAACTCTTTAAAACAAATTGTTTTCACTACCTCGATCTCCTATCTTTTTTTGATTTGTCAGTACATTTGTCCATTGTTTTCTCATTGTCTCCTCTGCACTTGGGGCAATACCATTTCCCCTTTGGTTTGTACGTGAGTCCAACACAGGAAAAGTGGAACCACTCAATAGGGCACTGTTCATTGTCACATCCTATCATTTCACCGTAAGACACTTGGTTGCATAAGCAGTAAGTTGGTTCATTGGGATCAATTGCAAATTCTACAGGTGAAACCTCTCTCTCCTGTTTAGCTTTGGAGCGTTTTTTCTTCTTGGAAGATTTTGATCTTTTCTCTTTAGGTGGCTGGTCATCGCAGTCATCGATACCATTTGCTATGTGGCACAAGTCACGGCTTTCGCTTGTTCGCTGGCGACGAGGTCTACGGGAGGATCTCTCTGGCTGGCAGGACTCCATCTTGGCCTTTTCTAGAGGCTTTTCATTCTCAGACAGATCTTGAAAACACTGAGAGTGTGTTTCCATTTGGCGGGCTCTGTTCTCTACCAGTTCTAGCATCTGAGTAACTATTTGAATTTTTTCATCTCCAAGTTCTTGACTGTTGATTAATGCACGCTGAAGATGCTGCTGCAAGCGTTTCTTCTGAACAGGATCGTTTTCTGACTTGTATTTTTCATAGACATCATCTATTTCTTTTAACGCTTCTATAAAATAAAGATAATCATAGGAATAATTACACAAGATGGAACAAGAAAATAAATATATTTCTAACTGATGTGAAATAGTACAAATCTTACTTATAGTATACCCCAGTGGGTTATATTTAATATATTATGCAAGTGCATGTGGTCATCAAATCAGTGTTTAAGGTCACAATCTGTTGCAAGAAAAAAATTCTCATGTTCTAAGAAAGAGCAAGCTTATTTTAGCCATTGGAAAAAGAAAGGAAAACAAAAGAGAGGGGACACAGTAGTTGTTGAGGCGTGGATAATCCAGATCCTCCTTCCATCTGAAACATGAAGAGTTTCTCTTAAGAGTCCTTACCACAATATTTCCAAAACTTGCCAGCAAACCAAAGCAATTGCTTATTTTATCACACTAAGAATCCTGAAATTCATAGAATTGTCATGTATCATGATATATAACACTCCAAATTTAGTTTATCCAGGTCCTCTGCCTTCCCCTCTTAAGCATCTCAAGGTTTGGCATTACATTTTCAAGTAGACAGTTATAAAAGGAATATAACAACTGAAGTTACATAATAGGAAATTTACAATTAGAATGAAAATCAACTTACACCCCTCAAAAGACTTTGCCCATTATCAAAACAAATTACAGCAAACTGCATTATAAATCAAAGTTGAACTTTTCAGAACAGGTGACCTTCTCTTTAGTGCATCATAGGATATTTTTAGGCAACTAGTAAATGAGTGGCTCACAGTTTGATTCTCAAGCTTTCCCTCTTCCAAGTCACGCAAAATAACTGCAGGAGTTGCTGTGAATCTTTCACTAAATTTAGTTCTAAGCAGCAAGTTTAATGAACCCGAATATGAGATCAGTAAATGTCTTATAAATCAGTCTTAGTCTCTGCTGTTCTACATTGCTGGATTTTAAAATTACTTTTTCCAAGCCAAATGTTACACTAGATCTACACATTAAGGACATAGAAACTCCAAACAGGGAAGGAAATAATCAGAAGAGCTGACAGTGGAACTTGATGTACAGTGTTAGGTACAGTATTGGTTCAATCAGAACTTAGGATTTTATTTGAACAGATAAGGGAGTTTATAAATGGCATTAAACTATTTACTTCTAAAACAGAAGTTATGCAGTACAATCTACCTCTTCCTAAAGACCTGCATTTAAATAATTTGCTTTCATTTTAAAAGAACTTGTCTGCACTGTTGTGAAATAATTCAAGCATGTCATCTCAACATCATTCCTAGTGATATTTTTTTCCTGCTGATATCTTGGAACAGTAGCTTAAGCATGACCAACTGCTTTTTACTATAAATTCTGAAACCTATATGACAACAGGAGCCAACTGCATTTTGTTCTGTCCCAGACTTTCACTAAGGTAAGATAAAAATCACTCCTCTGGCCTGTCCAGTAACTCAACCTGTGTTTTCTGTATTTTAACATCAGCATTCCAGCTACCATTTAAACCATAAGCTTTGCTTCCCTGTACCTTCAGCTGCATCCCCTGCCTGTTGCCCTGACAAGAGAAATAAAATTTTTAAAAATCTTACTCTCAGCTCCTGAGAAGCATGGAGTAGGCTATGTTGTATGCTGTTGATCAAGAAAGGCATAACCAGAATACGATACTGTACAACCACACTATCTCCCACCCAGACTTCTTTTTTTGGAGGCAGGAGTGTAGGTACAGATAGAGATTAGATAGATTTCCTATACTGGGAATGCATTACCCAGAACCGTTCACAAACAATAGCTGTTCACTCATTCATACTGTGACAGAGAACAACATTCACCCTACGTCGGTTATTGCCTGGATGCAGCCTGGATGCACATCAGTGAAGATATGCTGAACTTTACACGGATCAACATCCGCTAAAGACAGCAAAGAAGTTTTGGACTGACAAAGATTACCAAAGTTTATCAAAATTCTTGTGAATCCCCAAAGATTAGACAAGGCATTCATACACCATAATAAACAGCTCTGAAACCTCTGTAAAAAAAAAAAAAAAAAAAAAAACCAAACACAAAAAAACCTCCAACCCAAACCAGGGCCAAGTGTTTATTACAGATAATCTGATTAAGTTTGGTGTAGTTAATAAAAGCTAAAATGATTTGTTTTCTAAGTAGAAGAGTGACTTTTTCCCTGCTCCACACACCATCACTACCTTTTAAATTAGCTGAAATAATATGGCATTGCTTTTACATTTTCAGGCTTGGGTCTAAAATATTTTTATCCCATTTTTAGGGTTTTGAAGATTTTTTTATTATTGTTGTTTTTTTAAAACAGTTGAAGGCTTTGGTTAAAATTAGCAACAAATCTTTTATATGGCCCAGTATTGGTGGCTGGATAAATACACAGTAATAAAGAGTTTAAAGAAAATATTTTATCTATTAAAGTCTGATGATTGCTGGCTAGTCACCATGGATCAGGAGGTAAATGCCTTGACTAAGAATTCAAAATGCTGCAGGCAAGTCTATGCAGTTTAAACTTTAAAATCCCAGGCATCTTACAAAAGCCTGTTCTTATGTGTTTTCCTGGGTAATTAGAAAGATAATTGAAAGAATCCCTTCACAACAGCTGCCTCCTGAGGTGGCCCTTCAGCGTCTGAGAGGCCTGGACGGTCCCCGTGGTCCCCTCCTGCCCACGCCGGAGGAAGGAGATGCGGCTCCAGTGCCGACTGCACGGGATCAAATTCCTGCCTCACGGCAGGGGCCGGCTGGCAGCTGCCGGGCACCGCCGTGCCCCGCAAACTCCGCGCAGGGGGCGCAAGGTCTTTAATCGGCGCTGAATTGCCTCCCGAAGGAGCCGTGCCTTCGGAAGAGGTTTAGGGCGACTGCCCGCTCCACAGCCTCCCTCCACGACCCAAGCGAACGCTGCCGGCTCTTCACGTACCCGCGCCCCGCCCGCGCGCGGTCTGCCGTGGAGCCGCCCCCGGCCCCGCGCGGCGGGAGGAGCTGCGGGGAGGCCGATTTCCGGACCCCACGTACCGCGGCGCCGCCGGCTCGGGCAGCAGGGCTGCCGGCGGGGCGGAAGCGACCCCAAACGGCGGAGCCGGGGCCTAGCGCCGTGCAGCGCGGCCCCGCCGCCGGGCGGCCTTCCCCGGGAGCGACCGGGCGCCGGGAGCCCCGTGGGCTCAGCCCCGCGGGGCCCCGGCAGGGCTTCACCCCGGCCCCTCGGCGCCGGGCGCATGTGCGGCGGGTGGAGGCCGTCCCCTCTCCCCTCTCTCCCCGCCGCCCAGTGCCCCGCGGCGGCGCCCACCTTGGCACTGCGTGTCCATCTCCCGGAGCAGCGAGGCGTTGCGCTGGATGTCCAGCGGCAGAGACTCCACGCACTCCAGGTAGTCCTGCACGTAGAGCGAGAGCAGCCGGGCCCGCTCCCCGCCCGGCGCCGCCGGCCCCGCCACCAGCTGTGGCCCCGCCAGCATCATCCCCCCGCGCCAGCAGCACATCCGCCGCCGCCGCCGCGCCGCCCGCACCGGGCGCGGGGTCCTTGCGGCGGCCCCGCTCCCTTCTCCGTCTTCTTCTTCTCCTCCTCCTGCCGCCGCCCCGTTGCCCTCGGGCGGCCGTGCCCGGGGGGGCGGTGAGCGCTGTCCTGTCCTGGCCGGGCCGGGCCTGTCCGAGCGGGTGCGGCCGCCCCTCCGCGGGGTCCCGCGGGTCGCGCGCCCCTTCCCGCGGTGCCGCCGCCGGAGCAAAACCCCCGCTCGGCGCCCCCGCCCCTACCTGCAGCGCGCATGCGCGAGGCCCTGCCCTTATAAGGCGCGGCCGGCGGCGCTGCCAGGGGTTCGCATTCTCCCGCCTTCGCAGGCGCGCGTTCCCATTGGCCCGGCGCGCGGCGAGGGGCGGGGCGCGCGCGGTGGGCGGAGCCTCCCATAAAGGCGCCGCCGCCGCTTCCGCGCCCCGGCGGAGCCACGACCCGCGCGGAGATCACCGCGGGTAAGCGCGGAGAGGTCCTGTCCGCAGTAAGAGCCCCCTGATTTACCTTTAAAGAAGAGTAAAGAGGACTTGGGATGAGCTACTGTTTAGGGAAGCTGAGCGACATTTTTATCCTGAGAAATAATTTCAAGAGTATTTTAAATAAGGTATCAACGAACTTGGGCCTTTAAAAGCCACTCGCCAAACAGCACATCTCAAAAATTTGCCAGAGTATCCATGTCTTTCCCATTCCCGTTGCAGAATTTGTATCAAATGTTTCCCACAACAATTACAGTGGGAAACAAAAGTTAAATTATACTTTTTGACTATATACTAAAATGTTGAGATTTCATCTCCACTTCTCTTTGGGATATCTTTCAGGTGTTTAGTACTTGAATAATAATTTGTAAGCATCAGGAAAAGAAAATTTTGTCAAATCTTGAAACATCCTGCAGAGACCTGTATATTTTGCATTGTTTCATTTACATTTTAGTCATCCAAAAAGATATCCGGGGAAATACATATGGTAAATGCAGCAAAAACTGACCAAACAAAGAACAATCAGAGATGATTGAATTCAGGAATAAAATTGAAAAGAAGAAGTAAATTAAAGTCCCCAGACCCCCTTCTGTCTTACATTCCTACCTCCACTTGAGTAGCCGGCACTAAAAGAGTACCCATACTTAGCTTGTAGATAGTATTTCAGGATGACATGATCTGGAGTAGTGGTGAAGAGGCAGCACAGGTTGCACAGAGAGGTTGCATAATCTCCATCCTTGGATATTTTTCAAGCTCCCTGGATGGGGCCTGACACAACCTGATTTGGCTGTGAAGCTGTCTCTGCTTTGGTGGCCCCCCAAGGATCCCATCCAGACTCCTTTTTCCTGTGATTCTGTCACTGTGTGGTCTACGCCAAATAGCTCCATGGCTACTCATAGAGGAAAATTCTCACATGACGGCAGTCTGCAAGTGTTATTTTCTTAAGACCCTAGTTCACAGAACTATTTAAACATTCCTACTTCCAAGTCACGCAGCCACTAGGCGAGGGGGTTTTACATGGCATGGATTTGCATATGTCTGTGTCCAAGCTGTTGAGTAATTGTAGCTGCAATCAGTCAGCTTTGCCCAAGTCAGCAATGTGTTGGCAAGGTCAAAAAAATGAATGAAAACAAAGTTGTAGACAGTACTTTCAAAACATCCGTCACTATGCTGATGTCACTCTGGCCAAAAAAACAGGAAGTCTGTAATTCTGTGTGTTCATGTTCTTAAGAGGGCACCTTCATTTTAAAATGAACAGTTTTAATTTACAGTGTGAAACCTGTCAAACCACCTGCCTTTTTTTTTCTTTTTTTTTTTTTTTTTTCCCCTCTTACAGCTCAGGCTAATGAAGCCTCATTTGGAAAGTGGCAATAACTTGGTTCCTTGGCTTCCATTGGCACTTTACAGCATTCATTGCTGTCACTTCTGAGTAACTGAAGTAACTGAAGACTGAATATTTTGATATAATATTAACAAATAACACTTATTGTACAGGCAAAAAGCACTACCTGTGTACCAGTGAAAAGGACCTGGATTAATATAATTGATACAATATTACTGAGAAAATTTTTGGCTCTTTTGAGGGGTTGTGTTTCTGTTTATAGTAAGTTTGAATGGGTGTAACATTCTGCCATCTCATGAAGAAATAAAGCTAAGAATTAGGAGATTCCTCTACAGAGCAGAAAAAATAAAGCAAAAATGTTCATTCAAATTAGCATGTTATTTAAAATTAAATGCTAATTACTACTAAGTATTAATTTAAACCAAACATTTTGGCATAACTTTTTTTTTTCTCACAAGAAACTTTGCATGCACTGTTAGTAAGGAAAGAGCCTAGAAAATAATTTATAACATTTGTTATGAACAAACAGGTGGTTTCTGTGCTAAAAGCTTGCTGTTTGTCACTGGGAGAAACAGTATCTAAGGTATGGCAGAGAATAGCTAATGACTTCTGAATTTAAGTGTTGTCTGCTGCTTTCAAACACTAAAATAAAAATTTAAGTTTTGGGGAACCTTAAGAACACAGCAGTGGCACTGGACCAGATTTCCCTGGGAAAGAAGAAGCCTTAGCTTGCTGCATGTTTGAAGCCTCAGAGGAAAGGAAAGCAAGAAGGTCAGATTGAATTCTCCACTTTGCTCATGCCTCAAAATGGCCACGAGCAAGCACAGGAGAATTCTGATGTGTTGGGCTCATGTTTGCAGGTTGATAGCTTTGAGAACCAACTATGTCCCTTTCTTTCATTGTCTGTATGTGAGAATAATCTGGAGATAGGAACAGGCATGGTAGAGCAAAACCTTGCTAATTGTAGAGATGGACAGGCAGAACAATCATATATTTCCACCAACCCTCTCTGCTTAATGGGAAACTGAGGTTGATATACACAGGGATGTCATATTAGTGTGTATTGCATCAAACATATCTCAGTAGCTGTCCACCAAGGGTAAGGAATACAGAGGGCTCCTATATTCAGTTTACTTAGATTTATTTGTAAAATAAATAAATCCCAGTAAAAGCTAAAATAATCCAAATAAATCTAAACTAATCCCAGTTTCAGGGAGAATTGATAGCAATAGTTTTTATTTATTTATAAATTACCAGTATAGGTTTTTTAAGTTCCAACCAGAGTATTCCCCTTCTTTTTGTGAAAGAGGATATAATTATATTACAGATTTTACTATGATAAAAATATTTCCATAGATTTAATCCACTTTTATTTTCCCCAATTGAAGTTTTGCCTTTCATCTTTCATAATCCTGATTTTACATCCTCAAAATGCACATGATTCCTGTCCTGTTTCACATAATAATACTACTGTGTTTGACAAGGTAAGCTATTCTCAAAAGCTTCTCTAACATCAGGTCATCCAAAAAAAGATACTTCCCTGTAATGCCAGACATTGCTTTCTGTTTTCCTTAAATACTAGCTTCTCACAGGTGCTATGGAGCATACTTGGCTGGCATAGGAACTGCAGCTTCTTAGAGGAGGGGGACACTGCTGATCAGCTGAGAGGCAGCATCTGTCCACTGCAATGAGAGCACCACATGGATCACTCCCTGTCATTTACAATTTGGAACTGTCCACTTGAATATCAAGTAACACTTCCCTGTCTTTGTCTCTAGGAAATTGCTTTGACAGTAACTCCTCTTCTTCAGCTACTGTTGCAAAGCAAAAATGATGGGTGAATTTGGTTTCCAGCTCTAGAACCAATCACCATGTGAAAAAACTTTGGGAGGTGTGCAGATGGTGTTCAGGGAAGCCAAGTTAGAAATTGTAACAAGGTAATCTTACTGCATTAGCAACCATCTTTCTTGTCTTACCTCAGCCCTGTACCCTGATTCTCTTTCATTCTAGTAAGTGGAAGAATACACATGAATTTAAGGGAAAATAACCAAGACCTTTTTTTGCATAATAAAGGATTTTTTGTGTGTTTTTGCCTGAGGTACCTGTTGACATGGATGGTGCATTTCTGTGATTTTGCTTCTTGGCACAAGTCACGTGAAAAACACATTCTTACTTCTTCCTTTTGTGAGGAACAAATATACACAAGTGCACCTTTGTAATCAAGATTATTAAATGAGGGAAGGCAGTGCACCTGCAGAAAGTTTCAGTAGGTGATAGTTTAAGGCATTAATAATACTTTCCCATATGCAGATGTTAATTTTTCTTTCCAGTTCAGGAAATAAAGGTGAGAGTCATCCAGCTAAATATATGGAGTGAGAATCTTAGTATAAATAGGTATTGCTGTAAAAATGTCTCCATTGACTGTAAGGGGAGCCCAGGTCTCTTGTCACAGAAGTCAGTGAAATGAATTCCACTCTGTATGTGAAAATGGATAATTACATGCCTATGATTACCATTTTTGAATTTCAGAGTTTCCCTGAAGACTTGGACAAAGTTTTGGCATACGCATTAAAACTACAACAAACAGGAGGAAACCTCATTTTATTTCCCTCCTACCACGGATTTTTTTTTCTCCTTTGGAATCTGCTTATCCTAACCTAGTAGAAATTATTAATTTCTAGTGCAACTGAAAAGTCACCACAAATAGCACTAGAGAGTAATTTCATATCTTCAAAATAAGCAGAGATGCTTCACCTATAGCACCAAATCACCCACATTAGGGGTTTTCTAGCAGTGCTTCTGCTAAGCAATTTTTTCAGTGCCATCACTTACTCCAAGTTACTAAAAAGTAGTATTATCCCTTTACTAGTAGTATATGACCAATGTACAGAGTTTACATTTGCTTTATTATACAGTTGTAATTGTGAGAAAAATTAATGGTTAAACAAGATGAATAAATTCCTGCCCCTCAAACATCCTCTTCCCCAAAATAATAAGAAATGTGGCATTTACTTCAAACTAAAGGAGGCTTTAGGGCTGGAAGACTGCTGTCAAAACATAGGCAGCATCTGACTGAGCACAGAACTTAGCTGCAGTTACAATCACAGAATAACAGAATAGGTGAGGCTGAAAGAGACCACAGTGTGTCATCTGGTCCAATTTCCCTGCTCAGGCTAGGTCCCCTAGAGCACATTGCACAGGTTGTGTCCAGACAGCTTTTAAACCTGCCTGGAGATGGAGATTCCACAACTTCTCTGGGCAATCTGTTCCAGTGTTTGGTTACCTGCACAGTAAAGAAATTCTTCTTCGTATTCAGGTGGAACTTCCTGCATATCCATTTCTGCATGTTGCCTCTTGTCCGATTTCTCGGTACCACCTGGCAGAGCCTGGCTCCATCCTCTTGACACCCTTCCTTTCGATGCTTAAAGACATTGATAAGATCCTCTCTCAGCTGTCTCTTCTCCAATCTAGACACCAGAAGATTTGAAATGTAAAATGTAAAACATCAGAGGATTTAGTAAATCCATTGGTTAGATCAGTTTTCTTACTAGTGACAAAATATCTTTTGCCCATTGTGATTCATCTCTACATTCATATTGAGAAGTCCTTTTGCACTTGAGCTTAACAGTTAATGTTACTTGACTACCAGTGGCAATGAAAACTTTAAAGGCCTGCAGGCTCAGATGTTGGAACTGAACAATGCTTTTTGAGTTGCAGGAATGTTACTAGAGAAGGAAAATACATAGCTAGTAGCCACTGTAACTCAGTCTTCCATTACCTTAGGAACAGGCAGTAGTGTTCAGAAATTATTATCACCATTTTCATAATTAGCCTACAACATATTTTAAACTGTTACCAGATATCAACATAAAACCGGTTTTCCTAAATGCTTATCTGTGAGTGAGTGTTAATTAATCACAGACTAGAAATTGATGCATCCTGACAGCAGATTTAATGACAACATTAAAAAAAAAAGCTTAACCTACCAATGGCAGTACCTTTGCTGTGGCAGTGGCAACTAACAGAACCATCTAGAAGGCACATACACAAACACAAATCAATTGTTACCCGAACAAAGAGCATGGCATATTATACCTTATGCAAAAAACATTGCAAAAATGAAAATTTAGCTGAAAGAAAAACTTTAAAAATATTGCTTTTAGTTTCTCTGTATTTTGCAACTTGCAATCTAGGTGACAAATTTGCCCAGTGAAAGAGAGAGACAGCATCAAAATTCTTTCAATGTGTGCTTTTTTCCCTTAATCTCTGGACCATTTAGCCATGTTGTGTCAGCTTAGTTTAACCTGTAGGCAAGAGAAGCTTGATGTTTGATGTATTCTCTCCTACTAACAAATCTGAAGTCCAAGATTTACCATAACCTACAAATGAGACCATTTTCTTCACACATGGACAGAACCAGTTCAAGTCATTAAGGTGTTGTGGTGCAATTTTAGGGCCAAAAAAGAAAAACAAGCACACTTTAGTCACTGCACAAGGTTCAGCTTGTCTCCACAAGCTTGACTGGTCTTCAGCCTGTATAGCTGGTGCTTCATACAGCTTTAGATATATCCTTTTAGTAGATGAAACTGGGACACTGAGATTTCATTACAGATTCTCGGCCAAAAAAACAAGACTTCATAGAACTGTGCCCCAGTTTAGTTGTTTCTTTGGGAATGGGTTCTTTGATAGCATTTTAATTTGAAATCTCTTTTTCCCCACATACATATAGGTGATCACATGCAGGATTACAGGAGAAAAGAAAGACACTTGAGTAGTTCAAGTGGCTATGACAGCAACCAAAACAACAGCTCAGGCCAGGTCGTTTCTGAGCTCCTTGTGCACGCTTTCAGGGCTCTCATGTGAGGCACTCAGAGCTGACACCACCAACTCTGCAGAAGTGCTCCCCACTCTGCACACTGGTCTCCTCTATCTAGTGTGGGCTCTGACATGGCTGGAACGAGGTCACCATGAGGATATTGCTGGAAGAGGAACAGCAGATGCTGGAAACTAACAGGGTTTACAAACTACTGTGCCTGCATATAGGCCACATGTCTGAGGCTCGGCCAGAGAGAAAGACCTGGGTTCACCACAGGAACTTCAAAAATACCAAGACAGAATGAACCAAAAGGAAGCATTGTCTCCGGGCCACTTGGGAGCTTTTAGGGTAAAGTAACAAAGATAATTTGTGTAAGGTAATAAACCATTTGTTTTGGGTCTGAGATGCCCGGATTTTATGTTGTTTTGGGGATCTCTGCCAGTGCTATTCTGTCATGTTTTAAACCCAGACATGACTGTAGTACAGCAGAGGTCTCAATGGAGCATGATGATGTGCTATTTGCTTGACATACTAGAGGCAAAAGTGGCACTGACAATGAAATTAATTCAGTTTTCAGCAGGGCAGCAGCATCTTGCAGAGTTAGTCCCTGGGAGTTTAAGCATGAGAATCTAATTAAAGTGGGCAAATAACACTGGTGCATGCACTGTCCTCCTCTACAGAGAAGGTGGAGCAGGGGATCCCGGGGGTAGGTACGCCCCGCACAGCCCAGCCTGGGTAAGTGGCCGCTGTGCTGGAAGAGTGTGGCTTGTACTCGGTGTGGTGTCAGCGTTTGTGCCGACGCTCAGATACGCACCGAACCCTCCTGTGCTGGTGCGCCGCGAACTTCTGCGGGTGCAAGTACCTGCAGCGGAGTACTTCCATCTTGCGCCTTCCCGGAGCAGGGAAGGAGGGAAAGCCTTTTCAGGCAGGTAAGTGCTCCGCCCGAAGTGCCTCCCCAGTTGAATGTGCTTAGGTTGGACAATAGGAGAAATTTCTTCACAGAAAGGATTGCCAAGCATTGGAGCAGGCTGGCCGGGGAGGTGGTAGAGTCACCGTCCCTGGAGGTGTTTAAGGAAAGACTGGACATGGCACTTCGTGCCTTTGTCTGGTTGACAGGATGGTGTTCGGTCAAACGCTGGACTCCATGATCTCAAAGGTCTTTTCCAACCTAAATATTTCTGCGCGCCAGGAGGAACTTCAAGCCCAGCGGGTATGAGCAGCAGGGGTTTGTACTGCACGCCACTGTGGGGGAAGCAGCGGATCCCTCACACGCTTTGCCGTGCCCGCGCTAGGCCGTGTGAGCACCACCCGTGCCTAAAGCGTCCGTGGGATGCGCTGCTGCGGAGCCGCCGCCCGGCAAAAGAGGATGGCCTGAGAGTGAGCCCCGTTCTGTTGGCGCGCCTGCCGCGCTACCTGCGTATCTGTGGCCGTGACGAGAGCCCGCCCCGCGCTCATCCGCTCGGCCCGCGGGCGTCTTGGCGGGAGGGTGAGAAAGCGGCGGCGGGCGGGGGCGCGGCAGCGCCCGGCACTCTCTGCCGGCGGTCCGGGGACTTTCCCCTAGGCGGGCGCGGGGCCCATGAGGAACGGAAGTCCTCCGTGCATGGCCTAGCGAGCAGGTCTTCAGAACATCCCGGCATTCCCTAGCACCCTGTGACGTTATATAAACAACGGTAGATAAGAAAACTTCTAGGGCAGGGCGAGTGCCTTTTTACATTGCGTTTGCCTCCTGGCTGGTCTCCGCAAGGATGCACAGCGGGCAGGCGGCTCGGCCGCCCCCCGAGGGGCGCTACGGCCCCGGGTGGCCGCGGAAGGCGGCCGCGGAGGAACCGAGCGGCCCCGGGAAGGCGTTATGCAAATGCCGCGCCGCGGCCCCGCCCCGAGCCCGGCTGGCGCGCCAGCCCCGCCTTGTGGCCGCCGCTGAGGCCGCCGCAGCGCCCGCAGGCTGCAGCAGCGGCGCCGCACCCCGCACGGGCCCGCAGCCCGCAGCGGCCAACTGCAGCCAGCGGGCGGCTGTCCGCAAGGACCCTGCCCTACGTGCTTAGGCTGCGCCAGCAGTGCCCAGGGGAAACCGGAGTCACTTTCTGATGGCTGCGATTTCCCGTACTTCCGTAATAAAAACGGGGTCAGTTTCCCTTTCGGTTGGTTGGTTGGCTTTGTCCCCCTGGGACAACTCTGCACACCTACGGTGTAAGTGCAGGTGCTCTCCCTGGCCCTCGTCAGCGGGGTCTGACAGTTAAACACCAGCATCCCAGTCCCTAGAGACCAGGACAGTACCTGGGGGAGAGACACAGGACTATAGAACTGACAGGACTGCACAGACACTTCTTGCCACAGACAGTTCTTTCAATTTCTTTCTTCCTCTAGAGCTAATGAAATCTTAATAAATTCTCATTCGAATACTCAAATAGTGCTTATTCACTTGTATGTGAATCCGTGCGTTTAGTTGCTTTCCATGCAGAATGTGAAATAAAAATAACACGCTTCAGCTTTCAGTTTCTGTTAAGAGTAGCTACAGACTTGTTCTTTAATGATTCACAACCAAACATCAAAGAGGAATAACATTCAAAATTTTTTAAAAAGTAATTCTAAGTCAGGTACTTCTAAAAAGGCATCTAGCACCTCAGCCTTTTAACACAGTTGCCCTAACAGCCCCTTGAGGTCAGTGAATACTGAGAGCTTTGCTTCACAGACGAGAAACACAGGTTTTCACATTACAATACGTGCTGCAATTCTGAACCAGAGATCTGAAGATGACTGGATTACACAGCAGAGAAAACTGTACTGCAGAGGGCATGGGATGCAACTCCTGCCTCACAAGCACAGTCCTTACATGTGTCTACCTGAGCAGGGTAAGGATTTGAAAACAGATCTCACCCTTCCCATCATGAATACCAGAGCTCCTAAGCACAGCACGAAGCTTGCCCTGTGCTAGAAGCAGACACCATTCTTGCACTAAGACGCAATTTAGCACACTGCATTCCGAACGCCAGGTGGTGCTCCAGGAATGCCAAGGGGAAACTCCTGAGAAATCTAATTAGGTGAAGGGCGACTGAGGGCACAGAAGCACAGGGGTCAGCTGGAGGAAGTTCTCAACCAGCCATCGGGAAGTGTGAGTGCCTTGTAGACTTCTGGTAAGATGGACCGGACAGCCACTGCTGTTCAAAAGCACGCAGGGTACAGCGTAAACACCACTGTGGTTTAGTCCTAAAACTTACAAAATAACTGAAAGTGGACATATGCACTACTGAGATTCCAGAAATTCCTATTCATTCCTTTAGCACTTGATCAGTGGATCTGTCAGTCAAGTGTAAGGACACCACTAAATGATGCTAACTACTGTAACAGGACAAGATTAATTCAAAATAGCACTGAAGACATTATGTTTTTACAATTACATGTCATTATCCAATATACCAAAACATGCATTTTGTGCAGGTATTTCAGCAACATTGAAAATATAAGGTAATCTCGCACTTTCTTTGCCTCAAACTGTTCTGTACAGGGAGTAAAAATGTAGCAAAGGAAGGGCTTGATTAGAATGAATGCTTTACAATACACTCGCTGTCTCCAGCAGACAGCAGCATTTTCATTTTGCTTACCTTGGTGTTACAACAGTTGAAATTCATATTCTACAGGTCCCCTCTATCAGTTTTACAGTATTTCAGCTACACATCTAAAGAGACCAACTCATTCTTGTGGGATTACACCTTGAAGCCACTCATTGTAAAGCTTTACTGAAGGTGTTACAATGTTATTGAAATGGCTGGAATATTTAGTAGCCAAAACCAAAATACTCTAGACGCTTATCACATAGGTTTTATTGTTTTAGTAGCAGTCAAAATATACTTAGTATAGAATTCCATGTTCATTTGGAAATAAAAGTACGAAACAAAACTGTAAATGATACTTCACCATATAACTTAAATCTGCTTACAGTATTGGTGGCCGAAATAGCTGTAACTTGACTGCTAATTGCTAATTTGCCAATGTGATATTAAATGGGGTCTAACCTGATAGCATAATGTTAAATGGAATCAGAATGTCACTTATATTGCAAGTGTTATGAAAACATCCCATAAAAATAGTCAACCAATTACTTTCCCTCCTAGTATGAGCAACAGTGAACATTATGAGCAACAAGCCTGAAACATATAATTCAACTTTTTGATTGAAATTTTTAAACAACTTTCAATTATTCAAGTATTATGGTCCCTATGTACACACTTCTACAAGCCTAGAAAAGATATGGTAGACAATTGAGCACACTACCATCATATTGTAAGAATTACAAAAACGGTCAGGTTTTAAACAGCAAATTGTACCTTAATAGTTTAATTAAAAATAGAAGAGTTAGGTAGACTATTTTGCAAATACAACAGCACACTAGTGTGCTGTATATTAAGGCAATACCTTTAAATGCGCACTTGTCATCTCTAACAAGTTTTATACAATTGCTACCAAGTGAAAGAACTACCATTGTCTTGCAAAACTGAGAAAGAAATACAAAATATCTGGAAGCCTACATTTTCAAAGTACAAAATTAACCTTCAGTCCTTGTATTGAAATATTATACACAGTACAAACAGTGATTCTCCCCTACAAGATCTCACGAGGATTTCTTAAAGCTGGAGGCAAATTTGAAGGTTTTGACTCTTCATCCAGAAGCACCAAATCTTCAATTTCACTACCTTTGTATTTTCTTTTACAGATCTTCACAATAACTTTCTTCTTGAGGAATAATTTCAAAGCTTCTCTTGAAGCCACTGCTTTGGCATTTTCCATACTTTTACCACAGCCAGTACCCAAGTAGACAGACTTGCACCTCAGTTCACAAACTATATTTTCTAGAGAGCTTTTATTTTGAGGCAAGTCTGCAAGTTCCTTCAGGGGAACAAAAGCAACATCTAATGTAGCTTTTACAGACTGAATAGATGAATTTAGAAGTTCTGCATGATTTACATTAGGACTGAAACCTCCAACAGCAACCAGTTTCCAGGCTACAGCTTTGTAGAGTCTGTTGAAAAATGGTTGTCTTTCCTTTGCATCTTCGCTGGTCAGAGGTTTGCACAAAGCCTTCGCAGGGTTTTCACCTGCCTGTGAGCCACTCTTGGAGGCCAGCTGGGAAGCACCTGCCTGAGCTCCACCTCGGGAGGGCCCTTGCTGAGCTCCACTCCGAGCGGCCAGCAGCGAAGCGGCCACCTGAGCGCTGCTCTTGGAAGCGAGCAGTGAGGATCCCGGCTGCGCACCACTCCGAGCGGCCAGCAACGAGGCAGCTACCTCTGCACTGCTCTTAGAGGCCAGGAGCGGGGAGCCCACCTTAGCCGGGCCTTTGGAAGCCAGCAGCAGGGAGGTGCCCACCTGAGTACCACTCTTGGGGGCCAGAAGCAGTGAGCTGCTCACCTGAGCACCGTTCTTGGACACCGATGCTGGGGCACCCACCTGCGTTTTGGAAGACAGCAACGCAGCACTTGTTTGGGGGGTGCTCTTGGTGGTTGGTGGCACTGCTGTTGCGGCCGCTGCTGCCTGTGGGGTGCTCTTGGTGGTTGGTGGCACTGCTGCTGCCACCGCTGCTGTCTGTGGGGTGCTCTTGG
This sequence comes from Chloebia gouldiae, assembly GCA_003676055.1. NCBI lineage: Eukaryota > Metazoa > Chordata > Aves > Passeriformes > Passeridae > Chloebia > Chloebia gouldiae. The sequence goes on along the minus strand of QUSF01000005.1, from coordinate 16,617,288 downwards.
TGGTCACTGGCACTGCTGCTGCCACCACTACTGCCTGTGGGGTGCTCTTGGAGGTTGATGGCACTCCTGCTGCCACAGCTGCTACCTGTGGGGTGCTCTTGGCAGCTGGTGGCTGTGCTGCCACCACCGCTGCTGCTACCTGAGGGGTGCTCTCGGCAGCCAGCGGTGCTACACTTCCTGTAGTTTTCTTTTCAGGTGATGGCACATTTTCACACTTGCTTTCCTTGGGTGGGCTTGAACAAGGCTTCTTTCCTGGCTCTTTTTCAGATGAAGGTGGTTTTTGCTCAGCAGTACTTTCAGCATTAGCAGGTTTTCCTTCTGTTTCTGTTTCTGAGACTGTGACCATTTCTTGATCTGAAGTGCAAGTTGACTGGGAAGTTTCTGGATCTTTGCTAATACCTTCTTCCTGCTTTTTGGGCAAGGTGCTCTCTGTTTCCTTTGCTCCCTCTGCCGTGGTTGTTTTCACATTCTTTCCAACATCCTTAGAGTCTTTGCTTTTCTCAACAGCTTGTCTCTTGGAGGGCTCCTCTACCCCTTCTGCAAAACAGGTAAAATATGTGATCCTCTTTGATTTCTACACTATGAAATATTCATGTAGAGAAAAATAATCTAAAACCTTCTAGCAATATTCTCTGTGAATTTAAAGGGTATATATTAGCAATACATCTTTAACCGTCATTTCAAGTATTAACCTACTATTTCAGAATTTTGAGTTTTTTGGACAAAATCCGGCATACACTCATGCAAGATTTTAGATGTTGGTTTGGACCCAAATATGTATTTCTATTCTTGAAGTCCAAACCAAAACTGGCCAACATACATTAAATGGGTTATCTGACCTAAAAATAAAAGCATATTTGGTCTACTAATGTCACAAAACATCTTTAAAACATAAGTCTGAGAGTTACTTTAAGAAATGCAGTTTCTTGCACAGCAACAACGGCAAAGTAACAAGAATGCATTTAAGCTGGAGCACAGCAGCACATATCCCAACGCACAAGTTATAAGATTAAAGTGCACCAGTTGTAGAAATTCAAAACAACAGGTCTACGTTACCAAATTACTATCTACATATTATGTCCATTTTAGAAACATATTAGAAAAAGAATAGCACAGAGAGAGGAAACTATTAGCAGGAGTTTAAAAAGTAAATTATTTCAACTACTTTCTAAGCCCGAGGCAAACCGAGAACATTCAGAAACAAGCATTTTCTAGACTCCTATGTATTGTCACAGCTATGATCTGCTAACCATTGCTACTTGATATGCCTCTTTTCTTCACCTTGGCAACCAGTTCGTCTCTCGTGGTGCGGACAGGCGCGTTGGTCACTTGGATGCCTTCGGCCATTTCCAGCGCCCTCTCCATGACCTGCGGCGGGTACCTGGAGGGGCGACAAGGGGAAAGGAGGGAAGGGGCCTCGTCAGACGGCCGCGCCTCGCCGTCCCGCCGTCCCGCGGCGCGTCCCGCTGAACTCACCGGCATCCCAGGAAGACGTGGTTGGCCCACACCATGGAGAGGGACACCAGGCGCTGAAGCTGGGCGCTGCCCGCCGCCGGCAGCTCCCCCACGTTGCGCAGCAGGAACTCCCGGCGGTACCGCCAGTGGTGCTCAGGCTCGCAGGCCCCGCGCAGCGTCTCCGCCCAGGCCGTCTCTTCCGCCGTCCGCCCGAGGGGCTCGCCCGCCGCCGCCGCCTTGCCCGCCATCGCCGCCGCCGCCGCGGAAGCACCGCCCCGCTGCTTCCGCCGGGCGCGCCGTGAGCTCACATCCGCGTGGGCCGGGCCGGGCCGGGCGGGGCGCGCTGGGCCTTGGCGCCGCCCCGGAGCCGCCTGCGGCCCGGGTGCGGGGGGAGCGCGGTGCTGTGCGCTCGGCTGCCAGCCTGCATTGTGGCGGGTGAAAGCGTGAACAAAAGTTCTGCTTTACGGGTTGGGTTCTTCCAGGCTTGCTGAGGTCGGAGTTTGTGGCGGATCAGTCGGTGTTTTACCTCAGAATCACAGAAGCACTTAGGCTGGAAAAGTCCTCGCAGTTCTGGGCTCCAGCCTCTGACCGAGCACCACTTTGTAGGTTTGACCATGGCACCAAGTGCCGCGTCCAGTCTTCCTTTAAACACCTCCAGGAATGGTGACTCCCACTTCGCTGAGCAGCCTGTTCCAATGCTTCCCAGCCTTTTCTGTGAAGAGATTTCTCTTGATGTTCAACCTAAACCTCCCCTAGTGCAGCTTAAGACTGTGTCCTTTAATCCTGTCGCTGATTGCCCGGGAGAAGAGGCCGATGCCCACCTGGCTGCAGCCTCCTTTCAGGTAGTTCTAGAGAGACAAAAGGTCTCCCCCTGAGCTTCTGTTCTAAACAACCTCTGCTCCCTCAGCCACTCCTGGTACCACTTGTGCTCCAGATCCTTCATCAGCCTCATTTCACTTCTGTGGCCTTGCTCCACCACCTCAATACCCTTCCTGATTTGAGTGGCCATAACTGGACGCGGCAGTTGAGGTGTGGCTTCACCAGTGCTGAGTACAAAGTGACAATCCTTTCCCTGTTCCTGCTGGTTACACTATTTCTGGTCCAGGCCAGGATGCCGCTGGTCTTCTTGGCCACCTAGGCAAACTGTTGGCTCATGTATTGCTACTCATGTTCCACCAGCACCCACAGATCATCTTCCACTGGTGAAAGGAAAAGGACCCTCAGGTCCTTTCCCCCTTTCCTCTTCAATGTTGCCCATACAATCGGATTTGTTGCCTGGTGTGTAACAGAACAATAATTGCATACTTAAGAGACACAATGATTATTTATTTCAGAATTGCACAAGCCTGGGTTCTCAGTGTTATTCCACAAATCAGGTATGCCTCTCCAGACTTTCTGTGATGATTGGTTAGCAATTTCCTCTATGATTGGTTATTGGTAATTATTGGTAATTTCCATACAAGTTATGTGACCCCAGCTAACTTCTATCCAATGCTCTGGGGAGGGCTCTTCAGCTGGGCAGGGGTATTTTGACCTATAGGCATGAATTTTAATATTATAAGAGGATATTTCAGGTATTGCATACATGGGCCTTGAGTACTTGCCAAGTTAGCAATGTACATAGATGTACATCAATGTCTTGATTTGCTTCATTTTTAAAGCCTTAGTTCCTAGATGTCTTTGACTAAGCCATGCTGCCTGTTCCCCTGATTAGGTCTCCTTTCCTGATGGCTTGCACTAAAGACTTACCCTGACTTAAAATAATCTTGACATATTCCAGGTTTAACAACATTGGCGTGTGACAAAAAGGTAGAGGCAAGGACATGGGTTGTTGTAGCTTTTTGGAGGAAGGATTATATGAGGACTGCTGCCTAAAAAAGGTTCAGCTAATTGCTCTTGTAGCTCTGTAGGCTGTCTTTAGTTTGCAAAACATTACTCCATAATTTGAACAATTCTCTGTGAAAAAGTAATAAGCACACTGTGAAAATATCACAAGCTTCAGTCTGCCAAGATAGGGCTTGCTGAGTCAGTGCAAAAGAGGAAATAATTTTGAATTCCGAAGGGCTGTCCCTGGAGGGATGTATTGATTTTTCCTCCTGAATTAAAAGTATGGGTTTGCTTAAGTTTTCAATTTTTAACACCTACATGTCATTATGAACTGAACTACAGGATAGATTGCATTTAAGGAAGGAGTATGTCTCCTTAATGACCTAGATGTCTTATTTTGTGGAAATGGTTATGTAGTGGTTTCACCAAGAGTGCCTCTACAGAGCAAAAACAAAGGGATTAAGGAAATGAAGTCAGAAAAAAGAAGTCCATTGCACTTTTGCTCTTTTTCCATTGTTAGAATGGAAGTGCTTTTGCTTTGCTTTCCTGGTTAGGCCACACAATGTTATCTCATGCATTGGCAAGAATAGTTCAGTGACAGAGAGCAAGGGAACAGTAACAGGAAAAGAAGGGCAGAAAGTTTGTACCTTCTCTGCTGTGGGTGTCTTGGAGCAATGTGCTTGTTACAAAACAGTGTCAGAAAGTTTAGAAAGTGTAATCCCCACATCTATTTCCAGGCATTTGTTGTATCAGTCCCACATGTGGTTATCTTGTAATATAGGCTCAAATACAGGAAGGGCATGATGTGTCACATTAGGGATTCTGCTTAGAGGTGAGGTGGACTTGTCTCCTAGACCTCTAAGTCTGTGATACCACAGTTGCTTACTTCATGGTCCATACAGACCTCAGAAGAGAAGGGTGAATGAAATCCTTGGCAAACATAGATTTGATTTTGCACCTCAGCCAAGATCATCCATTCTGCCAGTCTGTTTATGCTCTTCAATGAACCAGTTTGCTTTCTAATGAAGTTGGCTGGGATTTGACCCAGGCTTGAGATCTGCCCCTCAGAGACAGCAGGAATTCAACAAAGCCTGAGTAGCTGCAGTAGAATTGTCTGTACTCTTGCAGAAGAAGAAGAGCAAGCAGTACAGACAAGAATATCCTGTCCTCCTCCACAAGCATCTGAGTTGACAAGTGGACTAAGGACTAGCCCATGCTGAGCTGCTTATATACCAGTTAAGACTGGGAGCTGGGGAGGGTTAGATTTCACAGGATGGTGATAGGAACATTTCATACACTCAGAGGGATCTCCAGAAGTCATATTCTGGTGTTGCTGAGTTAATGACAGCCAACCCACAGAGGTAGGACTCCACACCTCAGGGCTTTGTGAGTGCTTCCAGTCACTCTGTGTGCATAAGATTATATGGACTCACCTGTGAGTCCTGGGCTCCTACAAAAGAATTGTTCTAGGAAGTGTTGGAGACTCGGCACATTATCCGGTCCTAGAGTGGCTAAAGGACTGATTAGAAGAATTTACATTTGCCCAGTTTTTGAGGACAAATTAACTGAGAGCCATTTCACCTCTTTGCCTGCTGACTATATGTGTGAACACAAATATTGGTGACATCTGGAGAAAAATCAGGAACAGTTTTGCACACATGTAGAATGGCTCACAACAGGTTTTGGTTGTAGTGAGGAACTTCTCTGGTCTGATGCCTTTCTGGAACCTTATGCTTTAATTTTGGGTTAATTTTCTTTTGTGTTACTACTGCATCAATGTGTTGTTGCTGGTACAAATATGACTTTAAAATGAGCCTTATGTCTTTCCTGACGTTTTTTTCCCAGTCATATTCTTTCTACTTTATTAATGTGTGTTTGAATCACACTGGAACAGGATAAATCCTACTCCTGGAGTATGGGATGTTGTGCACAGACAAGCATAGGTGTATACCTGCAGTACTCTATTAGCACTATGAGATATAACTGTGTCTCAGGTTGATAAGTATGTGTATTAGAAAAGAGAGAAAAACACTGCTGTTAATTTTGAAAAACAAAGCAAGTACTATTTTCATTCTCACCAGGAAAGGCAATTTTGAAGTTAAACACCTCACTGGTGGTGTTAATGCTGTGCATTTAATTTTCAACATTGGAAGAAAAGAGATGGTTTTGTTCCCACTAGGGAAGGAACTTCTAAATGCCATGTCGATAGTAGTGTTGTTAAGAGTCATTTGGGGTTTGATAATAGCTGCTTTTGGCAAGATACAACAAAAATCTCAAGGTGAATCATACCAGTGTCTATAAATCACAGTATTGCACTGGCACTTCTTGTATAATAAGTTTATTTGCACCTTTATAAACCAGTGAATTATTATTTCTTCAAAGTTAAGTCCCACTGAAACACAGAGGGCAGCATCTCCCATTGAGTTCAATTATGTTCTATGCAGTTAAGTTTAATATATAGTGACATTCCCTACTCAGCTTAATATGAGAACTGTGCCCTTAATGTTATGCAATGCAAAGAGAGCTCAGAGTTATTTCCACAGAAAGGTAGTAACAGTGGAATCTTACTGGCCTGGCACAGTAAATCCCCTGAACACCATCTCTGGTTGGTCCCTGCTGTAAGTAATAAGTAAACTACTGGGGAGCTCTGGCTTAAGCTCATTAGAAATGGAGCTTGAAGAAGGATGGGGAAGAGATGTTTTGCCATTTCCTGATATCATGTTATGTGTTCTGCTAGTGCAGATCACTGAAGTTCTCCTACCCAGGCAAGGGACAGCACTTCCACAGAGATGTGTCTGTATGTGCCAGTCATTACTGTTCAGTAAACTAATCCTTGGAATAAAAGAAATTGTTTGCTAGCAGAGCATTAATTACTATCTAGGCTTGTCAACGGAAACTAGAGTAGATCTGTTTTCTTGTTTCATTACAGTCATGCAGCTGTTCTTATGCTACCATAAGCAGCTCTGGATTACAAAATCATCCCCTCTTCTGAGATTGCTCAGCTGAGGAAAATGTATTGAGTAATTACAGAGTATAAAAACTAAGGCTGAAAGTGAAGGTAATGTCATAATAATTTTATTTTACACGTACATGCTCTTATTACTAACTTAAATACTATTTTGCGTTTAGTAATCCATTATACTTTACATATATAACTGCCTACAGTAGGTTTGTCAGTTGTTCTTTAAGTTTGTTAAATTTTAACTACAGCTAAAGGTAGCACATCAATTGCTAATTTTTTCTTGCTGAACTGTGCCTTAGATAACATGGCACTCGCTTACAGTCCACTGCTTGGCATGAAATTTTCTATATTGAGGATGGAAGTTTAGGACAACTTTACTACTACCAAATATGACCTAAGGATAAAAGGGCTTTTTCTAGGGTAAATTATTGTGGAGATCTTATATTTGAGGTTCTTAAATGCCTTTATACTCTAGAAAAACTGAACTGGGGTGTCTGGTCTTCTGACTACATGGAGGATAATCTATGAGCCTTGAAGAAATTAATTTTCCACATTCCTGAATTAGCATGTGTCCCTGCCATCCTTACTATTATTGCCGTCAAGTGTTCCCCTGTTGTAGGTCCACAAGAGACCTCTGTTTTCCACTATGGGCTGGGGTGGATCTGGACTGAGTGGGATGACAGAAATCATCCCCTGTGCTCCCCAAAAGCTGCTGTTTTCTCTTTTTCATGGGTTTTTGAGTGTGTCTTATTGGAATGGTGAGGGAACAAGGACCTGACTGAAGGGAAGGAAACAGTAAGTATGGAGGCAAGATTGAAACTGTTGGAAGTCAAAAACCTTAATATGAGAGCAATAGGGATAGGACACTGGGATTAGGTGAGGAAGGAAATTAAGTTCTCAAGGAGAAATGTAGGAGAATGAGTTCAAGGCAATGGAACAAGTACATATAGACAAGGAATCTATATGAGAGTAGACGTGGAAGCCAGTGAGGAAACCAGAAGAATGAGAGCACGTTGGTAGAGCAGACAAAATCAAACAGAATCAAATCTTGACTCTGGGAAAAGGGACAAGCTGTGATGGGAAGGGCAGCATTGACAGAGGAACCACTGGGAATTGAACAGAGACTTAGAGAACAGAAAGTTAAAACTCACAAGCACAGAGACATTAGCATTTCAATTACTTTTCTTTCTTCCATTTCCAATAGTTATGTGCTAGGGTAAGTAAAACCAAGAAAATATTCTGACTTCTTAATTTAGTAAAAGGTATTTTCTTGGGGTTTTTTGTGTCCTATAAAGGAACAAAAGAGGTAGACCTCCATTTGGTTGAAGAAACCCATCTTGAAAGCCACCTTTAAAGAGTTTTTAGGTAGGAAGCCTTAAGCCTTTGGCACACAGCTGTAACTTGGGGTTGGAAAAAGCAGAAAAATGGCCTTAGGAATGTTAATGCAAATATTGGCATGAGCTCATTGTAATTTGAGAGGTTTCAGGAAAGTACTAAAAGGGCAAGGAGCTTTTATATAAAAGAGAATATATTGTGAGGCTACAACTTAACTATATTTCATTTGTGTGTGTGTATATATGTATACAGCAGGTATATATGTCTGCATACACCCACATATGTAATAGAATATAGATGTATGTGAATATATGCTAAAAATACTGTATTATTGATAATGTGAGCACGTGTAAATCCAGCTATCACTGCTCCTTCAGTCAAGTTATTCATACCTCAGAGGAGAAGCAAAATGATAAATAATATTTTGCTGGCTTGAGTTGTGGTTAGGAGCATTACACAAACAGATGCTGTTAAATCATTATACCATGCTATACCAGTATGACTTTAGTAAATCCTGCATATTTTGCAGACACAAATAACTATTTTAGAAATTATATTAGGAGCTTTCCTGAGAATACAGGCAACAATGTCAGATCTAATTTGAATTACAGCTATTGGAAATCATGGTTCTGTTTTTCATTACTGTTATACCAATATCTCTGACAACCTGCAATTTACCTGGTATGAACAGCACCTCCTGAAAATGTAGAGCTGTTTTGTGTGCTCTGTGCTGTTGTATTTTTGTATATCCTCCCTGTGCATAAGAGTGATATTTCACATTAATTCCACTGGATGGCACTGAAGGAGACAAGATTGCATGGATATATCTCTAGAAGTTTGGTATAATTCCAAAAATTGAGAGTAGCTTACTTTTTCATTCCATTACTGAAACAGACAAATTTTCTATCCTGATGTAATAATTTGTCATCAAAATCAGCTCTTAAACACTCCTAGCTGCAGTTCTACGTTTTGACAGTAGCAAAATTACAGTAGAGGCAGAGTCAAGGCTTCTGAATCTGAATACCCCTTCTTCCCCAACAAAGGTAAAGGCTAAGAGAAGTGGCTTTGGCCCATTCTGGATTCCTAAGTAAAGGCTTACAAAGCACCTGAAATATTTTGACCCCTGTCCTACATGGCAATGCTATTGATACTGTTCATTTCTCTCGTTCTATCCAAGTATTTTAGTTTTCAAGCTAACTTGAAAAATCTACATAGGAAGGCATTCAGGATTAAAAGCTTCCACCTGTTGAGGAAATGTAGTATAGTGTTTCAGAGAACCTCCTGAGTTGAAACTCCATCTGCAGTCCCTACACAAGGACCAGTGTTTTTTCTTGGATAAGGAGTTTGCAATCCTGTCTGGAAGTTACACAATTACAGTCTGTCAGTCAGACCTGTAGGAGTCATGGGAATCATCTTTGACTTCACTCTTTTTTTGACCTGTTTATCTTGAAGTATGTGAATTTTATTTCCTTTTCTTCTCGAAAGTATCTTTCTTTGTTCACATCACAGATATGTCTTTTTAGGCTTTTGTTATCTCTCATCCTGCTTATAACAGCTTTTTTTTTTTTCCAGGCCTGACCTGACCTGTCAAAAAGGTCCCTTAAAACACTATTCTTGCACTTATCTCCCTGGCCTATTTCTGTGCTTCCTTTTTGTACTTACCTCTTTAGTGTATCTCCATAGATTTCCCTGTCTCTGCAAACCCTGTAGCCCTCTGAGAGTGCAGTTTGACAATTTTTTTGGCAGCTGTGCTGGCCTAAGACAGTTTTTGCTCCCAGCCATCCATGCCTATCTCTTTGATATGCCCGCTGGTTTGCTGGCACACTTGTTTTGTTCAACTGTGTGATAACCCAGATTAGGAACATGATTTGGCTGAAAAATAGCACAGGAGAGGGAGGAGAGGAGCCTTTTACAACCAGCTTATTTCTCCAAACAAGGCTATGAGGCAGTTGGGTCTGCAGCAGGGACAAGTGGTGAGAGATGCAGGGTTACCGAGCAGCCGTAGGTTGTGCTGGTTTATGTAGGGCTGTTGCCAGCTGTTAGGCTGTGACCTGATTCTGATGATAAGCCAGGCTAAAAGCTGCCTGCTGCTGGCAGGGTGGTGCTGCACTTCCTTCCTCACCCCCAGCACGGGTTGGTTCCTTGTGTCAACACAGGTGCTTATCTCACCCAAGTGAGCCAGCTGTGGGAGCTAACCCAGCACAGAAGCACTCACTTCTTCTAGGGGCTTTCCTGGCTATTGAGAGCCCATGGAGGCCACTCACTCAGTAGCAGCTGGGTGCTCTGTCAGCTCAACTTGGGCCTCAATTGCACCACAGCACTTCACAACTTTGTAATTTTGTCTTTTCCTGTCTTGCCTGTCTTCTTCTCTCTCAGTCTCCATATCTGCTCCATCTGCTTTTCTTGTAGCTGTGTTAATGATGTCCTTTTGGTCACCCTCAACATATGGAATACACTCTCTGGAGCAATTGCTGTATCTTTCAAAATCTTTCCAGGTTTTCTCTTACCATGACACATACTGTAAACTGCCAGCAGATAATGCCCAGTTTAGTTGATTGTAGGAATTTTGGATTTCATTACTACACTTGATGTGTCCATGTGTTAACTTGAAACAGGCATAGTCTATCAGTTTGTTTGAGAAGCTAAAAGGGGTTAAATAGCATTTTTTAAAGAGAAAAAATTCCCAATGCTATGCCCTGGAGGAGATGTACTTCCCTAAGGTCATATATAAATATCAGAGGATTATTTTCTGTTGCTTTCACACCTTGGATCATCATTCATGCTTGTGCAAATGGACATAGCATTGCTACTAAGCAGTTTACAGTAACATCTTACAGAATTGTAAATTAGTGCCCCAGAGATATGATAGCAGAGAGTCAGCACTTACATGGGTAGCTGAGCATAGAGATTTAGGGATTTCTTTTCACCTTGCTGTTTTTACTGTTTGGGGTCTTTTTAGACACATGTAGAAGTATATCCTAAACATATTTCATCCTAGTAACTTGATGTGCTAAGCATTCTTTTTCCCATTCAGTTAAATAGAAATGGTATAGAAAAACAGCAGTGAGCAAAGCAGCATATTGCCTTGGAAGCAATAAAATAAAAATATTTGTATTTGCTATTAAAAAAAAACCAACCAAACAAGCAACACAAACATGACAGGGGGCACCTCTGCACCATGCAACAGAGCACAGAACTTAGCATATATTCATTGAGTCACATGTGAAATAGGAGACAGCAGTTGTAGACTTGTCTATGAGTGCTGTTGCACCAAAAGTACTTAACCCTGTGGTACATGGTGCTAATTAGGTTGGACGTGGTGCTAATTAGGTCAGATACAACATTGTGGTCATGCAAATACACAGTGCCTGTGAGTCTGGCTCAAACCTGGCTGGAGGATTCCACACGAACTGCTGCATGAGGCCATATGCGTGCATCCAGAGAGAGAAATTGTTTGCTTGTGGCCTCTTGTTCATTATCCCTGAAAGGTTTATCTTCAGTAACAGATGCATTTGCCACATACAGGTGTCAGATGTGGTTTTGTTCCAGGGCTTACCTCCCCCTTGGTAAAAACAGAAGATGAACTTCTAAGTGTGTTTTTCAGGCTCTGAGTTGTTGCTGTGGAATAATGGGCATCCAACATAGCTGCTTCTTAAAACCATTCTGTTTTACTTCCTAAGTAAGGCTGTAAGTACTGAGAAGAGCAGGAAAGAAGGTGATGGTAATTTTTTCAGTCACCAGAAGTTTATAGAAATTGTGAATATCTGCTGCAAGGTCATAGAGGTAGACAGCAGTATGACAAAGAGCAAAGCACATTCTCTTCCAGTACATTTATCAGGAGACCTGCCTTCCCCCTTCAGTGAGACACAGCTATGTTTCAGATTGGAGATACAATCATGACTACAACATAAATTCTGTGTCTATAGAACTGGATGGGAAATATAGCCCCAAACCACTGACTGCAGAATTGCCGTCTTTAAATAACTGTTTAATATAACTATAAACATAGCATCCTTTCAAAATTTGAATATTCAAGTTGATGTTTGTAGGAAGGTTAGTGCTTATTTGTAAGAACAAGGTAAGCTGAAGAAGCATTGTTCAAGATGCAGTGTTCAGAATGACCTGTGGGATAAAGGGTATTACAAGCTCTTTCTCCTTTTTTTGTATTTTTTAAAGGATCTCAAGTAGTCATTCTGGCAACTTTTCTCCGTTGTTTCATTTCCATTGGACAGACAGATGAGACAGAGGTTTGATTAGAATGTCATGAGCTATCAGTAATAACTAGGAAAGACTAGTGAAAATGTCTGTAAGGAAATGGGACATGGTTATTCAGTATATGGAGTGTCCCCACGGGCCCCCAGATGGGGAATAATTAGCATTGACTCCATGATTGCAGAAGGCTGATCAATTGCTTTATTATAATCATCCTATACTATTTTATACTACACTTATTAAGAAACTCAGTAACCCTTACAGCCAGTCTGATACAGCTTTGACCTAATTGGTCAATCAGCTCAAACATCATCCAGTGCCCAATTAAGAAATCACCCTTTGGTAAACAAATCTCCATGACACATTCCACATGTGCACAACACAAGGTGCAACAAGTGGAGATAAGAATTATGTCTCATTCTTTTCCCTGCTCTTCTCACAGCCTTCCCTGGGAAAATGCCTGGGAAAGTCTGTGCCTGCTCTCTGTGGCCAGGGAGCTGCTGCTACAATGGAGAAAGCTGAGGGATGCAACAACTTTTTTGCCTCAGTCTTCACTGGCAGGTGCTCCAGCCACAGTGCCCAAGTTACAGTGGGCAAAGGCAGGGACTGGGAGAAGAAAGCAGATTGTGTTCTGCTCTAGAAGATCAGATTTTGAGAACCTGAAGGTGCCCTAGTTCATGGGACCAGATAAGATACATCCATGGGTCCTGAGGGAAGTGGCAGAGGAAATGGCTACGCCACTATCCATTGTATTTGAGAAGTTGTGACAGTTTGGTGAAATTTCCTCTGAATGGAAAAGAGGAAATGTAGTCCTCATTTTTAAAAATGGGGGAAAGGAAGGTGTAGGGGTCTAGAGGCCAGTCAATCTCATCTTGGTATCTTGCAAGATCACAGAGCAGATCCAACTGGAAACTATTCTGTGGCATATGGAGAATAAGCAATTGATTGGTGACAGCTGGCATTACTTCACTAAGGGCAAATCTGACAAATTTGTTGGCCTTCTACAGTGGGTTAACAGCATTGGTGCATAAGGGAAGAGCAACTGACATTATCTACCTGGTCTTGTGCAAAGCATTTGATGCTGTCCTGTACAGTAGCCCTGTTTGTAAACTGGAGGGATACAGATTTGATGGATGGACCAGTTGGCAGATAAGGATATGGCTGGATAGTCACACTCAAAAGAGTTGTGGTCAATGCCCAAATGGAGGAGTGACAAGTGGTGCTCCTCAGAGGTCGGTATGGGGACAGGTGCTGTTTAACACCTTTGCAAGGTGACAGAGAGGGATGTTGAGGGCACCCTTGGCAAGTTAGCCGACAACACCAAACTCTGGTGTAGTTGACACACTGCAGGGAAGGGATGCACTAGGAGGACCTGGACAGGCTCAAGATGTGGGACTGTGCAAACCTCATGAAGTTTAACAAAGCTAAGTGCAAGACTGCGTGTGTGTGGGCAATCCCAGGCACAAATACAGGCTGGGCAGGGAATGGACTGGGAGCAGTCCTGAGGAGAAGGACTTGGGGGTGTGGGTGGATGAGAAGATTGACATGACCTGAAAAATGTGTGCTTGCAGCCCAGAAAGCCAAACATGTCCAGGGCTGCATCAAGAGCAGCATGGCTGGCAGAGCAAGGAAGGGGATTCTGCCCCTCTGCTCTGCTCTCATGAGACACCATTTGGAGTGCTGCATCCAGCCCTGTGGTCTCCTACATAAGAAGGACATGGACCAATTGGAGTGAGTCCAGAGGAGAGCAGGATGGTCAGGAGGCTGGAGCACCTCTCCCGTGAAGAAAGACTGAGGGAGTTGGGGTTGTTCAGCCTGGAGAAGAGCAGGCTCTGAGGAGACCTGATTGTGGCCTTTACCACATAGAGGGTGGCTGTAAGAGAGCTGGAGGAAGACTTTTGGGGCATGTAGGGATAGGACAAGGGGGAACAGCTTTGAACTGAAAGGGGTTAGGTTTAGATTGGATATTAGGAAAAGGTTCCTTACTGTGAGGGTGATGAGGCACTAGAACAGGTTGCTTTGAGCCGTTGTAGATGCACCATCCCTGGAAGTGTTCAAGATCAGGTTGGATGAGGCTCTGAGAAATCTGGTCTAGTGCAAGGTGTCTCTGTGTGTGGCATGTGGACTGGAACTGGCTGATCTTCAAGGTCCCTTCCAACCCAAACAATGCTGTAATCTATGATAATTGACCCATGGCAAGTCAGCAAGCAACTATGTTGCATAATATACTTGGACACAATGGATTAAGATATGATACCTGTGAAATCCTGAAAATTATGAGAATTCATAGCTTTTTGATATTGGTCTAGTTGCTCCTGGCATTTTGTAGATTGTTTAATGTCACAGAGTGGGATCCATTTCTCTGAAGATTTGAGCAATTGTTATAAATTTTATAATGTCATCAACCAATTTTTTCTTAGTTAAGGTATGGCAGTGATAGTGACCACTTCATAAAAGGAACATAGATTTTAAAAAATAATATTGCTTAGAAAAAGGCACACACAGAGTAAGGAATCAAAAGTTGGGTATTTAAATTTTTTTTTATTCTTTTTGATGTTATCTTCAATTAGGTTTTTTTTTCACTGTGCCTGCCAGGAAAATATATGCATGCACAGCTAGATATCTCTGACTTTTAAAGTCATGGCACTTGGCAAAATGCTTTTAAAGAGAGAAACACAAAAGCCAACATTATCCATGAAAACTACGTAAATATTTATAAGCAGTATATGTTTGATTTCTGTTCTTTTAAAACATTATTTATTTATTTTTAAAATCCATCTGCTGCTACCAGATGATAAATATTTAAATCAAATTTGTGCCTGGGATACAAGGGCACTATTTCTTTCAGAAGGGACATTATGAATTTGATACTGTAGACCCAGCCTCAGTTCCCCAGCTCAAATGGCATAGCAGGCACTTTGTTGGGGTACATTTATAGACTTGTATGAAAAAGCTTCCTGTCTGGTAGGCTGTAAACAAGTGATCATTTTGCCTAATCTCTTTCAGGAGATTTCCTGGAGGTTGGACTGGAATATGTCTCTTGGGAAAATACCTCATTTTGCCTGAAAGACTCCAAGCAATGATGACTTACCACCTCCTCAGGTAAGTTGTTCCAATCTCTAGTTACCCCCACTGCTAAGAAGTCACATAATTTCCATCCTGAATTTGTCTGACTCCAGTATCCATTCATTATATCTTTTTATGTTTCTGTCTGCAAGACTGAAAAGCTCACCCTGCAATCAGGTACCTTTTCCATGTGTGTATATCTGGGTGCAGTGATCTGGTCACCACTCTTCTCTGACAGATTTAATAGACGTCTTAAGCCTTATACTTTAGATGTTACTCTGGATCGTTTTTTCTGCCCCTGATTTTTTTTTTCTAGTGCTTATATATCCTTCTTGAATGATGGGCACTGCTTTTTCTGATGCTATGTGTAGAGCAAGGTCACATCCTAATAGTTACTCCCTTTTTTCATACAGAGGAAAATCAGTTGTTATGTATTACGGCTGACATTTGCTGATACATTGTATGTGTCAATAGATTGGTAGATAAGGTGCCTGGAACTGTGGAGGTCTGACACTTGCATTCTCCATGTGCATTTGCATTACCTAATGCATGCTGTGGATTAAAGGAACAATGTCTGTCAGACCTTCTGCATACCACATTCCTTTTCTCTACTTGGATGATCTATAAATCCCACTAATACATAGAAATTGTAATTCCCCTTTGCTAAATATAGAGGGAAAGGCTACATTGGAAAGAGTTCATTTTGTTCTTCCTGTAGGAGAGGCTCTACATTAGGAAGAGAACTATTCTGTTGCTGTGCACAGAGTAGAAGATATAAAAGAGGAATAAAGGCGAAGAAGCACTGAGAGAACACAGTGGTAGACTTCTGTGAAAGCTCTGAGTGACTGTTTTTCTGGTCAGCAGGGGAGTGGAAATAGCACCCAGTTAGGAGTTTTACCCAAGAAAAGCTAAAATTTAATAGAGCTGGCTGGCTTATGTCTGGATGCATACAAAGCTGGTAAGAAAAACATTGTCATTAATAGCTTGTGCAAATTTAAAATGCACTTATTTGTTTATCTCATTTGGCACATGTACAAAAACTGCTCTGAGTACAGGTGTATGACTTTAATTCCTGTGGTAGAGAATTATAAAATCACGGAAATATTTGGAAAGGATATGTGCAAATAATCTAGTCCAGCTCTGTGCTTGATGCACGCTGTTGCCAATATTCACTTAGGAATGGACCTCCTTGGAAAATCTGAAATTTTTTTCCACAGCTCCTCCAGTTCCTTATCTACCACATCTTTTTTCTTATTGCACTCTCAGACAAGCAAATCTTTTTCAGCTCTAACATGAGCTCAATCAGGGAACGCCGCCATCAGGAAGGAAAAATCTTTTACTTCTCCGGTTTTCTTGGGTTTGATTAGACATTGATCCTGTCTAACATAGGCTATATGACTGTGGATGCTGGCACACAAATGGTAAAAGAGCAGATAGGAGCATTCAAGGGGAACTGCTTATGCAGCACAGCTTTCTAATGTAACCATAATGCTTGTAGTTTGCCAATATAAAAAAAAGTGAGATCATTCCCCTCCTCCTTGGCCATGCATTTCCATTTTTCTGGTGGCCATGGCAAGCTGAACTAGAAGAAAACAAACCTCACCATAAAAAGTAAGTAATTACTGAACAGTTTATTGAATAACAGTGCCAGTTGGGACAGACTTGTATGGAGTTGCTCTTTTCAGTGGCAGCTAACCATTTAGTTGGCTTTGCTGCAATGAGAAATTTCATCTTGAAGTACTGTTCCATAGCAGTTTATCCTTATCTAAGTCAGAGCTATCATGGCCAAATATCTGGTATTTTTGCAGCTGAGCAGGAGGCTGGCCCAGGGAGTTTTGCAGCCCAGAACTAAGCTTGAACTAAACCCCAAAAAATCCTGCTTGTTCTCCACTGATTTCAGGGAGATGATGTGTCTGATAATGAATCACTCTTTTATACAGTGCATTTTAAACTTGTGACGTGGCCTGATGCTAGTGTGCTGGTACATGTGGTGAGAAGGGGAAGGGAGAAAGGCTGGATTGGGAATCTGTGTCCTCAGACATGGACAATGTCCATGATTTCATTTGTTAGTTTCCTGAAGCATATTATTGATGTGACTTTTTGTGTTCACAGTCGGTTTTAAGATTATTGTAAAATGATGAAAGAGACCTGCCTTGTATGTAAACATGCAAGGTCAATATTCTGTGGATCATTCTGGACTCGGTGATTATTGAATGACAGCTTGTGTTTGCAGGGACTGACTCGGTGACTGAGATGGTCTCTTCCAGTCTTACATTTTTAGCTGTACCTTTGCTAAGAGTACCCTAGTGTTAAAACTGTTAAGAACTCATTTTTCTTAATTTGACATGAGTTAGCCACTTTCTAATTTGTTGCATTTGGTACTATTCCATGCTTCATTGCTGTATTAGTTTAACAGCAGTGTGAGAGAGAAAGAAAAAGAGCATTTTTTCTCTTAGTTGCGCTAAAGATTTTCCCCAAATGCAGCCATTAGAGACCAGCTGCAGACAAAACAGCACAGGCAGTTGATTTTTCAACAATGTTAGATTTTGAGCTCCTGTCTACAGTAATTAATTAGCTCCATTGCTGAGCTGGCTCCCTGCGGGACTGCATGATCATTAGTGCCAAAGCCAGGAAGGGAGCATGAACTCCCAAACCCCTGAGAAACTACTGCAGCAACTCTTGTCATCTACAGAGCATTTCAAGAACATTTCAAGTGACACTGGTAGAAAAGATTCACTTTCTCATCTGTATGAAGGCCTTGCTCAGATTCAGTTAGACTTCTGGCTGGGACCAGGCAAATCTACTTCCTGGGCAAGATTTTGTCAAAGGCTATCTAAAACCCAAAGGGTTGCTCTCAGCTAATTCATCTTAATTTTGCTGATATGTAAAGAGAATTATAGAAGACTTGAGAGACGTCAGGGTACAAATCAATGGTGATGTACAGTACTGGGGCTGCTATGCCAAAAGCTAGCCCAGAACCAAGTATCTGTCAGCTATAAGTCAAACTTGGATATGGCAGAGACACAAATGAATCCAAACATGCCAGATGAAAGTGCTGGCATGAAATTACACAACTTCCTTCAGGTGCAGAAAACTAGCAGACATTGAGATTATTTACAAATCACTTTTATTAACTCATTTTTGTAGGCTTGGGATGCAGTGTAATATAGTTTAATCTCTTCTCTCATTCCCCATGCTTGTTTCAGAAGAGAACAAGAAATTTAATCCAAACAAAGGATTAAGAAATTTCAATAGCTGGACTACTGCCATTATCGAAACAATGGGCCAGCTCTTTAAATGCTTGTTTTTCATTGAATTTAAGTCAATGACTACATCAGAGGGAGCAGAACTGGAATGCAGAAAAGAGGAAATGAAAAGTTTAGAAGTGATACACAATTATTTTACATATTATGCACTTCTAGCAATGCATCGCATAAATAAAGCAGCTCTGAGAAAGGATCTCTCCTCACTGGAGAATAAAGTTAGGGAAAACCTTTGAGAGATGGACAGAGGAAAGAGAAATGAGATTTAATATAGATAAATGTAAGGTAATACACCTGGGAAGAAATAATAATCATCCTATATACAAAATCAGGAGCTGCTCTTTAGAAAACAGTAATAGAGAGGAAGGTTTGGGAGCAGTGGTTTATAATTAATTACTGCAGACAGGAACTCAAAACCTAACACTGGGGCAAAACCCAAACACATTCTTATTCTGGGCCAGCACCAGAGGTTTGTTTCTACAGTGAGTGAACAGAGATCAGGGAGCTGGCAACAACACAAGCAAAATATTAAATTTATGGCTATGATGTTATTAATTCCATTTATAAGCTACAGACTTGACTGCTGATACCCAAGCTTGTGGTTTTCTATTTGCTAAATACAGTAAAACAATAAAACATGTCTAAGATGAAAACTCCTGATGAGTCTGTAGAAGAGTACCTTTTTTTTTCTGTTGTCCTCATATTTAAATGCAGAACTGTGGCTTAAAAATGATGAGAATTAACCTAAACAAGATGGTAGAAGCAAACCCCCTCTTTCCTAAAAAAAAAAAAAATACATTTGAAAACAGTGTAGAGGGAATTAAAACAATGTGACAATACCATAACTCAGTAAAAAGGAATCTGTTGGCAAGAAGTGAAGGCCAAATGTAGAGCTATGCTATTATTTAGAGAAATGTTGGTCAGTAAATGCATTTAGCAGTAGAAAATAAAGATATTACAAGTAACTGTGTTCTACCAAAACCAGATGAACATTACTATGCTGAGAAGACAGTGTAATGTGAAAGCCTGCCAGAAAACCCAGACAGAGAGCCATGAAGAGCTGTCTAATTGCAAGACCTGCTGGCTGTGTATTTAGAAGTTCACAACTTGAGGATCACAGTGAAAAACAAATTGATACTAGTCCCGGAAAAGGAAAGGAGGAAAACCCTAACAAGGTATAGTATTAAAGATTTACAGAACTATTTCATCTTACTAGTGCTGTGAGCTAGTATCACAGGGTAATCCTGTCTTTGATTCCTTACAGGCCATGCTAGAAAGATGGCACCTCTCCCCACTATAAGGCAACCTTTGAGTGGTATTATTTCTTCCCAGGCTGGATGCAGCTTGGGCTCACACCATCAGGCTATATGCAAGCACTTCATTATCCTACAGGCAACTTTTTCTCCTCCTGGGAAAATAATCATGGATCATTTCTTAGAGCCCTATATGTTAAAAAGTTTTTGTTTTGTTTTTGTTTTTGTTTTTTTTTTTGTTGTTTTTTTTTTTTTAATAAGTGCAAAACCAAATAACTATTTTTTTAAATATGAAAAAGGGGAAAAAAAACCCCAAAATATAAACGCTCAAAACTGACATTTCATTTTCTATCTGAGAAGGCAGATAAAGCTACATAATTAGTCAGGGAAGGATCACTCCCTTTCTCCCCACAGCCTCCAGAGGCTAAACTCCAGATAAGCCTTTTGGAGACTGCAGAGCTCCAACTGCAGAGGGTTTTAGTCTGTGAAAGATCTTTGGAGCACACAATAATTAGCAGCTCACAGCTGAATTTTGCTAGCTGTCACAGTATTTGTTGCTATCACTGCATGAAAGTACTCCTGTAAGTCTCCTGAGTCTTCATAAATGTGTTCTGTAGTCTGATTTGTCCACATGGAACTTTTTAATAGAAATATTTGGTCAGTATACAACACTTAAAGGCTTACAGCAAATCCCTTTTCCATGGCAGAACACCACCTGGACAGAATGAGAAAATAGAAGTTCTTTTCTTGGACAAAGCAGGAACTCCTTTACTCTTTATACTATATCCGGGCCCTTACAATCCAGGGGGATTCGGTATTCTGGGAGAATCAATGGGTAGCCTGCTAATCCAAATCCACATCTTCTTTGTATCCCAAATCAGTGCTCAAGAGTTCTGGCAGAAGACAAGCCTTTTCTTAAGACTTGCCCTTCATCTCTGCTTGCTCACAGTTTTTAAGTCCCAGTGGGAAACTGTAGAGACACTGGGAGAAAGACAGAAAATATATTGTAATTCCTTTGAACTCAATTGAGATTCACCTCTGTTTTAAGAAAGCAAACACCAAGAACTGTCTGGGTTACCTTGAATTCAGTTGTGCTTAAGTGTGTCAGGACTGGTACTGTTTTTATGATAGTCTTCATTACTGCTGCTTTCCGGACTGCAGACTCAGATTTGTATAAATTTCTTACAAGTATTTCCAACATTTAATTACAGCTCACTTAATGCTAGATGCACTTGTGCTGTCTCTTTTCTCATCCAAAACAGTTCAAGTTGTTAATCTGTGGGCTCTGCTTTGTTTTCAACAGTTGATGTCTGTCCTGCTAATGCTTTTTATCTTTTTCAGGTATGCTTAGCTTACCTTCTCTTCTCAGCTCCCATGGTCTCTGTACCCCCACAAGAAAACCAGCTGCCAGGAGCTATATGCATAGCATATATGCACTTAACAACACTTTCATTGTCTTTCTATCCAATTGCAAAGGTCATTTTCTTAGCTCATTGTTCCAGTCCTGTCACTCCTCTTTTTTTGCACAATGCCATTGACTCCATTTCTTCACTGCATGAAATATATACAATACAGATGACTTCTCTCTACTTTTCAAGCCATGTCTAATCTACATCACCAAGAAGTTTCCCTCATTGCCATTATACAAACAATACTAGTATTTTAAGGCAGTACTGTACATTCACTTTTCATGCTTTCACCCATGCTGCTGATTATGCATAGCACAAAATCTGTGTAATACCCCTAAACCCTCTTTCTCTGCTTTTTCAAGCATCAAATCTCTGCCTCGAGATTTGTCGGAGTCTGAGCATAGCTACATAACTCTTTTTCTGGAAATGCTTTTTCATATGAACCAGTTATAACCTCTTTCTGCTCATCTTCTCTCTATAAGGCACTTCAAAGGCAAAACAGTTTGTTGGTTTTATGTCTGTAGTGCAAGCTACAGTGAGGATGGGTTTAGGTGTAATTTTAAGAGTAGCATTAACAACAAAAATACAGTAAACCAAATTATTTGTCTTGTTTCTAAGTCTATACGGTACTTTACCTTTTACCTAACATTACTGTTTTACCAGGAAGTAGTTTCAGCATAGGCTGTTTAATTTGCCGTACCAAAGTTGCTTAAGTCTGTGGATTCCAGGCGCAAATTTGCCGCAGGGACTAAGAGACAAAGAGGGGGACTGGAACGGTGCCTCTTCTGACAGATGACTGTTACTGGCTTAGTAGAATTACCAGAATGCACCCTGAGGGGCTGTAGTCATTCTGTTTGATTCACTCAGTGAGAACCATGCTCAGCATGGAGCCATGGGGGCATGGTGATGTGATTTACAGGTTCCTTACCAGGATCATAGTCAAAGTCACCCACAGTGCTGCCTGGACAAACATCTGGCCACATTTCTTTTAGCATGGAGCTGTGAGTTCTGCAAAATTCTGTTTTATGGAGAGCTAATATAAAATCGCATTTCCCCCCTGTTTCTGTTTCTTTTGGAAATTCTGTTATTTTGTCATCGCATGTGTAGGTAAAGTAAATAATATAGAGTAAAGGATATTCTATTATAAATTATACTTCTCAAAGACCAATTTAAAGGGTTAAGACTGGAGCAGAAATTAGAATAATAGGGTATGCAATTTAAGATTCTTAGAGACTTAAGATATCACTGAGCTAGAGAAATGAGATCTACATGCTTTTAATATTTAGCAGCTAGAAGATCACATTTTCATTCATGACCACAAAGTGTGTGTTTTATTCAGGAAAAATGAGTCTTGTCAAATAGCTTTCATATCGTTCTTCGGCAAGATTACAAGTACATTTGATAAAGATGACTCTATTGACATAATACACTAGTTTATATAGGACATTTGTTTTATTCTATGTGGCAGCGTGCATTAAAGAGATGTATGGGAAGCAAAAAATTTAAAAAGTATTTTTCTATATGGTTGTTTGCCAATAGCTCCCTGCAACATGCCTGCCTCCTTTCTGTGTTTTTACTTTATTGCCTTATAATGCCCTGTCTTTGCATAATGCCTAACATCTTGAAGTATTCAGAATACCAAACAATAGGCACCGGAACCAAACCAGTTTGTCAAGGATCTGTCCTTTTCTAGTTACACCTCAAAACTCTAAGGTAGTCACATCTTCTGTATTTTATAAAATAAGTATTATCAGGTTCCTAATTGAATGAATCAGTGATGCAACTATGCAATAAAGCTCATGAACTGCTGAGCCCAGTGCAGGGCATGACTTCATCCAGTGCACAGTGGATAAATATTAAAAACCTTTTAAAATACCCAGCTATAATTTTCGTGCTGTTGGACTACTCACAAGAGAATCTGTGGACTGAATAGTGAAAGACTGGAAACTGCTTTTAAAGCCCCGAATAAGAGTGAGCCCTCAGTAGTGTGAACACATACATATGCAAGATGAGAAGAGAGCTTCAGTTCCTCTGTGGTCTTGATGAGTCCCTGATGCCGTTCACTGATACTAAGTTACACAAAGTTTAATCTCTGATGTCAGTATAATTCTCAGCACAATTCTCAGCAGATGTCTTAGTGATTTCTCCATGCAGGCAGTGAAAGGCAAAACCATTTTTTTCCCTAGCATTCAGGAACAAATAGCACTGAGAATAAAATGTCTCTTGACTTGTCTACTAGTCTGGCTAATTAAGGTGATGGGCCATAAAGTTTCAGAGTATTTATGCTTTTAAAAGTTGGAGTATACACCCAGTAATCACCTATAGATGGCTGACTCTAGTATTCAGGAAGACTTGATTCCCACGCTGCAAACTCTATTATGCATCTGGGTATTAAATGTTGATTCTACCAGGTACATGGTGAAAAGGTCTTTGACTTAAGTCATTCAAATGACATACACATTCTATGAGTAAATCACACAGACAAAATCTCTGACTACAGGTGAGGAAGGCTCTCTCCTTCTTTACCTGAAAAAGTCTTTTTAGTCATGAATATATAGAGAGCTGGGGCCCTGAATATTTGGTTGGTGAGTGTAGGAAACAAATCAATACAGAAATTACTTTTTTTAAGATCTGTTCATTTGTCAGCAGTCAAAACATTTCATTTTCTTCAAATTATATTTTGATTGAGACAATACTATAATAATACAGGCATTGTGTATTTAATTTTATTAAACTAAAAATGGTGCTATTCTGTGAGAGAGACAAAATCAAATACATTTTTAGTGGCTTGTAATAATCTGATATCTCCTAAAGTAACAAAGTGCAACCTGAATTGTGTTAAAGAAAGTCTCTTTGGATTGTGAATATGTCTGTAACAAGTGACTAGTGTTATCAACAGAGTTTTTAAGTGAAGGCTTTACTGTTATAGGCTTGTCTGACTTGGATAACAAACTCTTTTAGTATTTCAGCCCATACATAAATCCTGAACAGAAAGATACTATTCTCTTGTGTTTCTGATAAACTAAAAGAGAATCTTTGTTTGCAGAGCTCCCCAGAGTTAACACAGCATTAGTCAATGATTTCACCATGGTAATTACTTTCTAGGGTCTGTCTGTCAGGCAGAATGGGCTGCATCAATTTTGTGCAACATTACTGTTTTACCTGGTTTCATGCTACTTGTCTATCAACCTGTCCGTAACAAATTCTGAATATATGGACCAATTTATCATAGAATTATAATATCCTAGAATGGTTTGGATTGCAAGGGACCTTAAATATTTATATCATTTAGTTCCAACCCCCTGCCATGGGTGGTGACACCTTCCACTAGACCAGGTTACTCCGAACCTCATCCAACTTAACCTTGAGCAATTCCAGGAATGGGGCATCTGCAATTGCTCAGGGCAACCTGTTCCAGTGGCTCACCACCCTCACTGTAAAGATTTTCTTCCTAATATCTAGTCTAAACCTACTCTCCGTTTAAAGCCATTCCCCCTTGGCCTATCGTTACATGTCCATATAAAAGGTCTCTGGCTTCCCTGTAAGCCCCCTTCAGGTATTGGAAGGCTACAAGTCAGTGTCCACAGAGTCTTCTTTTCTCCAAGATGAACAATGTAAATTCTCTCAGCCTTTCCTTATAGGAGACGTGCTCCATTCCTCTGATCATCTTGGCAATCTGTCTTCAGGACTCACTCCCAACAGGTTTATGTCCTTCCTATGCTGGGGACCCCAGGGCTGGATGCAGCATTCCAGGTGGAGTTTTGGCATCTCAACAGTGCAGAGGAGAGGGTCAGAATCACCTCCCATGCTCTGCTGGCCATGCTGCTTTTGATGCAGCCCAGGACATGTTTGGCTTTCTGGGTTATGATTGTACATTGCCAGCTTATATCCAGCTTCTTATCCACCAATGTCCTCAGGTCCTTCTTGGCAGGGCTGCTCTTGATCCCTTTGTCCCCAGCCTGTTTTGATATCAGGGATTGCACCAACCCAAGTGCAGCACCTTGCACTTGGTCTTGTAAACCTTATGAGATTTCCATGTCCGATCTTCTGGAGCTTGTCCAGGTCCCTCTGGATGACATCCCATCCCTCAGGTGAGTCAACAGCACCACTCAGCTTGGGGTCATCTGCAAATTTGCTGAGGGTGCACTTGATCCCTTCATTTATGTAATTAATGAAGATATTAAATAGCATTGGTCCTAGTATGGACTCCTGAGGGACTCCTGCATCCATCCAACTAATTCCATCAAATCCCTCTCTCTCCAATTTAAAGGGAATGCTGTTGTGGGAAACACTGTAAAAGGCTTTACAAAACTTCACATAAATGACCTTTGTAGAGCTTCCCTTGTCCACTGATGTAGTCACCCTGTCAGAGAAAGCCATTAGGCTGGTCAGGCAAGACTTGCCCTTTGGTCAGGCCATGCTAGGTGTCTCAGATCATCTTCCTGTCTTCTGTGTGCCTTTAGCACAGCTTCTATGACAATCTCTTCCATGACCTTACCAGACACAGAGGTGGGCATTCCCAGGGTCCTTCTTTTTACCCTTTCTAAAGATGGGCAGTATTTTTTTCCTTTTTCTAGTCACCTGGGACTTCACCTGATGGCCATGACTTTTTAAATGTCATGGAGAATGCTGTGGCAACTACATCAGCCAATTCCCTCAGGACTCTGGGATGTACCTCATTGGGTCCCACACGCTTATGTACATTCAGGCTCCTCAGAAGGAACTTCATCTTTACAATCAGAGGGACTTTGCTGCCCCAGTCCTCATCTGGCTGTCCATCCACTCCAGGAGTGTAGGAAAAGAGGTTTCCATTGAAGACTGAGGCAAAAAAAAGTTGTTGAATGACAGTCTTTTTCTCATCCATTGTTACCAGTTTTATATGTCAAGTTTGAGAAGAAAATTGTTTTTAAATATCAAAACCGGTTGGAATCCTGCAAGTTTTGTGAATACAGAGAGGTGGGTAGAGAGAAACTCACATGAGGGTTCCCATGGTGCAAAGGTTTTGGAAGGGGCTCAGCTATTGCCGTTTTCTTTAGATGTATACTAGGTCACCAGTTGGTATGGGTCTAACTCAGAAATTACACATCATGTGTTATGTCTTTCCATGCTCAAAGGTAGGGGATGTGGTGGACTAAAATGTACATGAAATGATAGCTGTGTATTTTTAAAAGTGCTTTTATCCACTGTGAACTTGATTTAGTCCAGTCCTAAATTAGCAGTTAATGAGATTTATACCATGATTGCATCACTGGTTCATATGTGCTTTATTCAATGTAATCTAATAATACCTTTTATAAAATAAGGAGAAGGTAGGTCTAATCTTGTAGTTTTGAGGTATAATTAGAAAGGGACAGATCCTTGCTTAAATTCTGTAGTTCCTATACCTGTTGTTTTGGTATTCTCAATACCACAAGACATTAGAATTGATGAAAAGATTGGACTTCTTTAAAACATGAGTTCATTGAGTATGCTTGGCAGTGTTTGTAAAGGACTCTGGCACTCAGTTGGAGTGCTGACATTGGTTTCAATTAGTGTGTGATGAGTCCCTTTGTCGTTGAAATCATCATGTTTAAAGGTATAAATAGGCAAAGCAACTGGCTAATAAAATTTAAAGTGAAAAAAATCAGTTTTAATATGTTTGTAGGAACTAGGTCATGACTTTTTGCAGCACAACAGTTGGAAGCACAGCTTGGAGAAACTTGAGAACATCTGTTATTTCTGTTGAAAAATGCAAGTACATTGAGTAAATCACACCTTTGAAATTCCTTTGTAGGGGTGGAAAACAACTCCTCCCCAACACAAAGCTGATTTACTCAGGATTTGGAAGACATTTGACTTGTTCATCCTTTAGGTCTCTCATCATTCAGACACAAGTGTTCTTTGGAGGAAAGCTTTGAAAAGGTTTTTCCTGTGAGGTTTGTTGATTCCAGAAGGAAGGGCTAAAATGACTTATACGTTTGCAATACATAAAAGTTCATTTTACATGTAGGCTTCTTTAATTTGTAAAATACATGAAGTTGCTTAAAGAAAAGAAAACAAAACAGAAGAAATCTAGTTACAATTGATCTATGATCCAACACTTAATTACTTTTGTACATGCTATATTTTTTAAAATAGATTTTTGGAAATCTGTTTACATCTGTAGCAAGTTCTAAGGACAAGAGAAAAATCAGTGGAAGCTGAAAGCATTTCTTGTCATCAACAGGTATCCATCAGGTATACATACATATTACATTCCTGGGCATATACATCACAACACATCATTGAAAAATGTTATTACTTTATTTTTTAAACCCTATGAAGATGTGTGCTTTGTGCCAGCATACGCCAAGGACTTAATATTTTACTGACCTATTCTATTGACCCTTTAATTAGCATCAGCCACGAGGCCTGTTTTGTGGGCTCATGAAAAGGCTGTGAGTGACAGCCATCTGAGAATGAAGATTCCTGGACAGGCTGATGTGCCCAAAATGCAAGGAAAGCATATTAGTTTTCACTGCAGACATACTAGGCTGTCTAGCAGGCAGTGTCTAATAAATAAAGG
The DNA here is from genome assembly GCA_003676055.1 of Chloebia gouldiae. Lineage (NCBI taxonomy): Eukaryota > Metazoa > Chordata > Aves > Passeriformes > Passeridae > Chloebia > Chloebia gouldiae. Next base: position 16,589,962 of record QUSF01000005.1, on the reverse strand, counting down.
AGGGAATAGGAAGAAGGTGGCAGAAATGTGGCAAGAGGTGTAGAGCATGGAGCCTAGAAAAATATCTTTGGGTGTGAAAAGATGTGAGAGTAGGAAATAGAAAACCATTATAAGGCTGTGGACTGGAAGCAAATAATGACTACAAGTGGAAATGGGGAATCTATGAAAGAAACTGTTCTGTGGCCTATACCCATTTTCATCTCTAGACTGGGTGTCTGTTTAGGTGATATCTCCCATGACATATGGATTTTCCTGCAAGTATAATGTAACTGTATAATGTAACAGTTTTGGCAGATGGAAAGCTGCAATTCTCCTTGGGAAAACTAATCCATAGAATAGAATGCGGTAGTTGAACAATAACTCCCTAGAAACTCTGCAACAATTCACCCAGGAGAAGTTTAGTTATAGATTAACCCCAGATAAGGGGATTGATTGGTTAGGCAAACTAAACATTCAATTCAGTTTAACTCAGCATAATAGATTTTGTTCTACTTTTCCTAACAGAATAGAAATAGTTCAGGAAAGTTGTGATTTGGACACTTTGTTTTCCTGGGAAATACAAAGCAAAACATTTTGTAGAACCTTCCCAACTTTCTCGAAATCAAACAATATTCTGTGAAATTTATATTAGGGTTAGTACAAATGAGAAAATGACAGATAACTTAGTATTTTCTTTATTTTTCATGCTGTTTTTTTTCCTTTTCTAAATTATTTCTTTAGTATAGCTTAGTAAATTTTCCTGGTGATTCTATTTTCTTCTGCATGTGCAACAACTGGTTATCTGTCTTATGCAACAATCCATGCTTCTCTCTCACATCTTCTTGATGCTTTTTCCTTACTATCTTCCTATACCTCCATGTGATGCCTTGTTAGTTTCCCTCATTTCTCTATTTTTTTCTCTTCACTTCTCTGCATTCCTCATTCCTCTTCATCAAATCTACCAAAAGCACTCTCTCATATATTTTTCTAATGTTATTTAAAACTGCAGTTCCAGCCTGATGTTAACTTCTCATTTTCCATCTCAGAATCACATACTGAATCTTCTCTCACATTATTAGAAAGTAGGTCCTTCAGTTTCCTTCACTCTTCACTCAGCATAGCCATGATTTTAGTTTTCTAGATCAAGATTTCTGTGGGTTTTTTCCTCAATTAGTTTTCTTCCAGCTTCAACTTTGCCCCTAGGAGGAGGAACAAGATAGTAGTTTTGCCTCTTGGATGGCATTCCTCTCTATATGAATAAGGTTATTTCTGTTCTTGATTGTGTTTAGTCATTAACAGACAGTTTGCCTTGCAAATATTTGTCAATAATTTGGTTAAATAGTAACAAAAAGTAAACTGCATGATTGAAAATCAAAAATTCCTTCTCCTGCAGTAGTTCAAGTGGTTTAGGCCATACATAAAAGGGAATTTCAGGTTACAGAGTAATACATTTATGAAAAGACTTTTTAGCATTAACACGTGTATATGCTGCAAGAACAATCACAAAAATTATTCCTATTAGAAAGTACATGTAAAAACTAGAAGATAAAAGTTACAAGTTATCTTATTAATAGTTTAAAATATATTAAAATAAACTGAAAGAATACACACATTAAACTTTAGAGAATACAAAGCTTATTTTTCCCCAAAGAAAGAGAAATCATGGCCAGAGTACAAGAGTAGAGATAATTAGAGATTTGTTTCTTTTCTACCTCCCAAGGTAAAGCTTAATCCCACAGTAATCTCTTTATTGAGAGCCAAGTGTTAGTCAAGGAGCCTGCTGCACAGATTTGAAACTAGCATTTAGATGTTTTCAGTATCTGGGAAGCAGCTATCCTATGAATTTTTAGTCTGCATTGTTTTTTATTTTGTCCTGCACTGTAATGCACTGGTGTGGATTCATTACAGATTTGCTGGCTTATATCTTGATATAGAGTGAGACTTCCAGTCACGAGCAGTAAACGTCCAGAGCCCTGCTGTCCTTTAGCACGGGAAGGGAGTCTGTGCTGGGCACACAATGACTGGAACGCTCTGGGAATGAGCATAAACCGATTATCTCAGAACAATTTTGCCTTTGAGTATTTCAGCCTTGTGTTGCCCCATTGTCAAGCTTGCTTTAGGGATAAATGCCAAAGAAATTTGGGGTTCATTCCAGTGGGGTACATATTAAGCAAATTGTCTTTTTAATTTCCAAACTTTGGTTTGCAGCCCTGTTGTAAATTTGTCGTCTCTTTTAATTCCCAGGTGAGATAGGAAAGCAAAAGGAGAAATATACATGCTGAGGTTAAGTGCTGGGGTTTTTGTTAAAGGCCCAAAGGTTAGATCTACCAATGGATTTAAGTGGTATTTATGTATGTGATGTTAAAATTTGCACTCAACTGAAATTTTGCACTGAAGGACCAGTAACCCACAGGTGCTGCTTCTCTGATAATAAAGTTTCCATGGACCATGTGCTATGCACAAGGGTGTGTCAGACTTAGTGGTGCTGGAGAGCTCTCTCATCTATATAGGTCCCAGTGATGTTCAACAATGAGATAACTCCTTCATAACTGGAAATTAATCCTGTCACCATTCTGGATGTAACAAGCTCAGGGTCCATGTAAAACACAGTAGCTCAGGAACAATGGTACTTTTTTAGGAGAGGAAATATGGAGCAAGGGGTATTCTACAGGGCAGGGAGAACAGCCACAATACTTAATAAACCAATGTGTGGGTGTCTGACTCAGACTTAACTCTGTAATTTTGATACCAGTCTGGAAAGAGAAGTGAGTGTCTCTGGCCGGGATGGATGTTCAGAGGGTGTGGGTATTCAGGTGACCCTATGTGACACAGGCACATTCCAAGTGGTATGAAGAGTCAGGTAGAGAAAGGGTAGAAAAAATATTTTGCTGCTTGCTGGGTTAACTTGCTTTGCACATTTTTTGTTTGTGTTTAAAATGAAGTTGACATAGAAATGTTTTATTTATTAGGGTAGTAAAAATGGAAGAGTGGCCTGTACTGTCTCCTTGTTTATCCAAAGGTTTAATGATTGGAGCATTAATGCAGGCAGTAGGAGCACAAAGTCCATTTAATTTACTGCTTGCAGGAATTCCAAATACAATGCCTTAATTGAGAGGCTATAAAATGTTCAAATATTCTGCTTACTGAATTCCCTTTACCGAAGTTTTGCATGAAATTATTAAATATGGTTTGGATCAGGAAGAGTGAGGATGTCACTTGATGGTGAGAGGACTCCCAAAGAAAAGGGAAGGTGAGGGAGCTTGGTTCTTCCAAATAGTTGACATAGGATAGTTGCTAAAAGAAAGACTGAAATCCATGTGACACCCCCCCCCCCTCCCCCAGGCTGTAGAGGTTACTTCCTTTACATGCAAAAATTAAGAACTGGGCCATTCAATGGTGTATTTCCATACTGCGTTGAGAAGCAGCTCCTCACTGCTGTTCCTGAACTTAGTGATATGTGGTGGCATGAGTACTTTGTGTTCAGTTTTGCAGCATTTAAGACAAAAATCTTATGTTTTGTTGGGGAGGGAAGTGGTTTTCTTTGCTGTTGGGAGGGCTAGTATGGTAACTCAGCAGTTTCCACAAGAACATAGGTGTTCACTGGAAACTTCTCCAGTGTAAATGGCATTCCTAGTCAAAAGTGAGTCCATGTCATGTGTAAGCATATACAAACAACTGGGACACTCATTTGAAATCTAAGGGACAGAGGTCAAAATCAGTTTGAATAGTGTCTCTTTGATCTCAGCAGAACAACCAAAACTATTTATTCTTCTGGACTGAACAGGTCTATCTGATTTTATTCCTCTAGGTTTTTAAAGCATGTGTCCATCTCAAAGCAAAAAACCTTGTTTTTCTGAATCTTTGCAATGGCAGAAGCAAGTCTGTTTCCTATCTTCTTCCACATAAAATGCAACCTAAGAATTCCTTAATGTTTTCTGTACACATTAGGGGTTGAAGTCTGCCCTCTTTTCACAATAGGGACGGGAAGCTGTTGTGGCATTGGCTGTGCAGATGTATAACCCTTAATTAGCAGGAAGGGAGATTAATGGAGCCTAGTTAGCCTCGTTAGTGCTAAGCTGTGCCTGGGGGTTTGAGGAACCTGTGGAGGCAGCTGAGGAGGTGGGCAGAAAATACCTGTGACAGAAGAAAACTCGTGTAGTAGTTTGTGATAGTGCTTGGCTGCAAGAAAATCACAATCCACATGAACTGAGGAAACAGGGAGCTGGAGGAACCAAACTGGGAGCTGGAATTTTGCGGTTTGTGCTTTGAGTAAGGAAAGGCTGGGCTCAAATGGGAGGTCTGCAGAGAACTGTGCCATGAGAAGAGCAGACCTACTTGATCTGCAGTGGTGTTTGCTAAGGGGTGTGAGAGTTGATAAGCTTGTGCTTCCCTTTGAGAAGTGTTGCAGCAAGGCCTTAGTGGGCACCCAGAAGGAGGCTCACCTTTTTTTTTTTTTTTTTTTTTTTTGTGATGCTTGCGCTTAAAACCTGACTGAGGCTCCAGTTTGCACAGTTCAGCAGGATTTGTATGGCAGCACTGCTGTGGAAAGTTGTTGTTTGCACATAGAGATTAGATTGAACAAAGGGAAAAGTTGAGTGGTTTCTTGGAAAGAGGTTGATACCTTTGTTCACTTGCCCCACAAAGAGCATTAAGCTTTTTTCCTTCCTGAAAAAAAAAGATGTAGCAAGGTACATGCATGCCTATGGCAGGGCAGTAGATCCTACATAGTTTTGGTATTCATGTTTTTGAGACTGTTCTTTTTTGGTTTTTTCTTGGCATTCATAAACAGTATCCTCTCTGTCCCCACCCAGGTATGTAGAATGAGTGCTTATGTATTTCTTTCTAATGCCTGAGATGGCGGTTTTCGAAACTCTGCTTTCCAGAAGAGATAGATGAAGCATAGCTGACAGACTGGGAACTTAGCTGACATTACCACTGGGAACTTTTGTCTTGTTTGCTTCATGGGCCTACCAGAACCTGGAATTCGTGACTTAAAAGGTCTATTGGTATATTCCCCATGTACCTCATTTGTCAGTGCAAGTAAGAGAGCTGGGGTTTTTCTGTCCACATACTTCTAACTATCTTCAACTCTCAGAAAGAGACAAAAATTATGTAAGTTTTTCTCTTCTAAGCTAATGAGTTGTTTCTATAATGGCATTGTGAGGAAGTCTGTTGGTTACCTGGGGCCTATTTCTAGCTGTAGAGTTTATTGCCCATGACACAGGGCATGTCTTTCATCATACTTTTGTGGTGTAAGGGCTGAACCTTGTCACAAAACTCTTACATGGGACAGGTCTAAATTCAGGCAGTGTAAGTAATCGCAGCAGCTACTGTTTTGAACTTGCACGTTATCAGGTGGAACTTTGCCAGATTGTTCTGGTTCAATTTAGAAGTAATTTTAAAGGAAGCATTTAATTTACTTAGAGAAGATCTATCCCACTCTTGTCTAGGACAATTATCTCTTTTGCAAAAACAAAATGGTCTCGCTTATAGCTAGAATACATATTTGGTCTTACCTTATAAAGTTACTCAGCTGCTTTTCCCCTACTAATTTATAAATGGAAATTTTCTTCTTTCTTCACCTCAATGCTTCTAAGTGGCATATATTAGAAAAGGTGCTTGGTTTCTCTCACAGAACATAGCTGAACAAAGTATCACTGCTGTTTGTCTTCTAACCATTTGTCTTCTACCATGGCAGATACTGAAATATTAGCTTCTACTAATTTGCAGAACTGACATATTCTAATAAGGAATCCTAATAAAACCAGTTCATTACTTCTATTCCTTTTAAACATTAAATTTAAATTACATGCTGGAAACAATTTTATTAGAAACACTTTTATAATTAAGAAGTTATTAAGAATTACTAAAATCCTCCTTATGCGTATTTATGTCATCTTACAGTTTTATCTGTGTGTCTTAAGGCTCTAATGGCACTAGAAATATCTCACAATACATCTCTCCACAATTCCCACTGGTATGCTGAAAGATAGTATTAAGAAGATCATTAAGAGCATAGTCTCTTTATGTTCCCATAAGCTTTCCATTAATTTGCATTTAGCTGTCTAAACTACAGCAAAGTTAATATTTACAGCAAGTTAATACCTTGCTAATAGAAATGTGAAGTACACTTATTCCTCCTGGTTATTAATACTCCTGTCTGGGCACAGATGTGTTTTCATAGGATGAGTCTGGTTGCTAGATATGTGCTGATGACAAGTGCACCCAGAATCTTCCTGGGCACCCTCAATTTATAAGAGCATTCTGTCCTAAAAGCTTGATTGTGCACTAAGCTGTGAAGCCCTTCTATGTTTGGAAATGCCCCTGTAGAATGGTGTTGGGAGCAATAGCAAGCAGGCTTTACTGTAGATAAACAGTGCATGTATGGAAGAGCAACATTGTTGTTTGAGCCCATGGGATGTATACACTCCTTTTTGGAAGGCATGCATATCCTGTGGGTCTAGCAGTGGGCTTGAGGTTACAACCCAGGCACAGAGAAGAAGAGGTATGTGTTTGTTAAAGCAATTAAATGAGGCTTTCTGTGCATTTGGCCATGCATTGCTGTGTTGGATCAAAAACTGGAAGCACAGATTTGGATGAAATTGCAGGATTCCATAAGCTGGTACTCTAGGCATGAATCTTCTGTGCCTGTACTATCAGGCTGCTGCTTTTATTTGCTGGTAAGGAAAGGAACAATGCTTTAATCTTTCCAGATGTGATGAAGGAAATATTTTTCTAGAATAAAACATATTTGCATCTATTTGCTACAGTCTGAAAAGATGTGTTTTCTTCCATCAGATGGCGAGGCAGTAAATTTCATTGATTCAACTTGTTTCTCACTGCCAGCAGCCTTCTGTGCCTTACAGATCTGTTTTTACTGAGACCATTTCTAATGTTCAAAAGTTGGAAGCAGTTTAATTCTGCTTGTTTAAAAGCTGTCAGAAAGCTGACAAGAATGAATGTTTTCTTTAAGTAGCCCCAGGCTTCCCATCTGATCATGGGCTGTGCTCCTGGTAGGAATGGGGACCCAAATTCAGACCAGAGAAAGCTGAGGCAAGTGTTACTTAGCACAGCATCCAGTTTTATTGTGCACTGGTTGGAGCCCCAGTGAACTTTGGTGATAATATTAAAAGTGTTTTTTTCATCAGGCCCTCAGGGAAACTGTTACAGAAGATTTTAATATTTTCTTTTTGAAAGTCCTGAGGATCGGGCACTAACACTGTATGTTGTCATAGCATGTCTCAAAGCATTGCTGCATTTGTGTGAAGGATCACTGAGCAGTCGTATCATGAAAGGGAAAACAAACTCTCAATTGCTTTTGGTTGTGCCAACTGCACTAAGGTATTTGTTTAAATGAAAGCCTTTGGCATAAATAGCTATGCATACAGAAACCAATTCAAGTTTTGAGAGTTCTACCTAAAATTTCTATTTGCTTCCATAACAGCTGTAAGGATGAAATAAACTGAACAGTCTGACAGGAACCCATATGCCCCTTCTCATGTTAGAGCTATAACCATCAGCTCATGGCACACTATTGCACTAGCAATAAAATGTTTGTAAACTATGTAATAAAGGTGTTCAGATGTTGGTCTCTCAGATGCTGAAGAAGTCATACTGCATTTAATTGAAAATCTTTGAAAACACTCAGCTCAGGTCATCACATAAGAGAAATTGTAATGTAGGAGAGGTAAGTATAGTGTTAATATCAGTTGTATCTTTCTCTGAGGTATGTAACAATTTGATTTGTTTATGAATACACATAAACTGTAGCTGGAAATAACCTCCTAACTGTCTCTTATTTAAGTGGAGAGGGAACTTATTTGTGGGCAAACTGCCTGGAATGGTTGCTCATCACTTTACTACTGATTGATCATGGTTATGCAGAAATATGCCTTTATACTTTGCTTGCTCAAATATGTAGCAACAGAGGACACTGTGTATATGAATGATGTTTTTACGTGATTTGTTTAAAAGAACAAGGTCTACTTGAGAAGAAGTAAATCTGGCAAGTCAGAGCTAGCTCATGGTACAGTAAATTATTCCAGCCTTCCTGAAAATGAGTATCTGAATAGAGTAACAACATTAGCATAAACCCCCAACACTACAGTGTTGTAATAAACTCAAAAGTGTTACCACAACCCTTTACAACACTGTTTATTTTTGAACTTTTAACACCATTTAGATGACTGTCAGACCTGACTTTTAGGAATTTAGGTAATGGCAAGTATAACAAATGCTAACTTCCATTGCCATATATGTAAGCAGAACAAGGTTCTGCTATAACGTTACAGAAGTAAGAAGAAATAGAGATTTAGCAGGAGGTGGTTTAATTTTGCTTCACTTGCATTTAGTTCTTCAGGCTTATGTTTCTCATTTTAGCTGGCTTCTGAGTTATGCCTGACATTGTAGCATAAGGAAGGTTTATACAATTCTCAGAGCTTGTTCCTAAGTAATCTTTTAGAGACTTGTATTTTCTTAATTGATTTTTTTTCACAATCCTGTTAGGATAATAAAATGGAGGCAGCTATTCTTTACCTGAAGACATATCAACCTAGAGGCATTTGTCTTCAGATTAGGAATATAAAGTAGTAGGAGATTGATTAAAACAAAATCTTGTATCCTTGCAAGTGTTACCATTGTCACATCCTTCTAAGTTCTGGTTTGTGTTGATATTGACCTTGGGTGCTTCAGTGGTACCAGAGTCAGAAAGAAAGATGGCTATTATTACTATTAATCAATACCTACAGAGGAGTGTCTGGGACCAATTATGATGTATTCTAAAGGGACAATCGGGACTATCTGGAATAAAATAAACATTGGCAATATTACTTCGTGGGAAGGAAGCACAGAATGCTTAGCCCTCTATAGATAGTTGAGGTGTTGCTGCTGTAATAGGAGATCCTGAAGTTGTTATTTTTTTCTTTATTTTCCTTTTTTCCCCCCTACCTGGAGGTCTTGTTTACAGAGAGTGATGTTTGATAACAGGGTTATAGCTGAAGTTGACACCAAAAGGTGTAATTTCATTCAGAATTGCTTATTTTGGCACAAGAATAAAAACAGCTAATGCAATTTAAAAAAATCTTTAAGATTCAAAGATAGGGGATAGGTAACAATGACTGTGATTATGGGGCTTGAGATTCATAGCTCACTTGTTATTTACTCTCTAGGATTCTAGTGGGATCCCAGAGCTATGTATTATTGGAATTTATGGGCAAATGACAATGTAGCAACATGCTGAGTTGTTGGAAATGTCCATATTTGCAGTGTTTTGATGGAAGACTCTGTGGAAATTAATTACCTAATTTGGTTTGGTTTCTTTGATGCTTGCAGATTCCTCGTGAGCTTATGCAGAATAATTTTGTAGTTCCTGCTAGGAAGTACAGAATGACTAGGTATGTTGGAATGTAAGAATTCAGTATTTTTAATCTTCTGTATGTGAGACTAAACACAGGCAGCATAAAGGGAAAATGAGTTGTCCTTGAAGGTGTGTCCACCAGACATTCTAGAAATCTAATCCTATTATGCAGCATGTTCTTTTTGAGACTTAGGAGCAATAAAGCAACATGTTTTTCTACAAAGTAAAGGTATATCCCATTTTTGGGATGAATGATGTTCTTGAAATTCGTGCAAAACATGGTTTTGATTTATTAATAGGCATTGGATACCTATCTGAGCTGCCAGTGCTTGGTCAGAGATGAGTGAAAAAGATATAAGAAACAAAACACATACCCCTTGTTTTTCCTTTTTATCTTTGCCTCACCTGGAATCCTGAAAAAAAATCTGGCATCAGTAGGTGATCAAAAAAACTAGACCACTGTATGTCTGTTAAGGAAAATATTGGAACTGCTGTGTACGTTTCATCTATTCACTCTTGCAGTTACAGCAGGGACACTGTTTAGATCTATCTTGGTTTATACCCCAGATAACTTAATTTGGTAGGGTTAAGTAGTGAATTACTTGCTGCCTAAATTACTGATACTTGCTATCCTTGATTTTTATTCATTACTGGATTGTACTTGTGGCATGTTCTTACTCTTTCCTGATTTATAATGGATCTCTTTATTGAATTATTGAGCAAAACTTTTAAATAAAACATCAAAGAATTCTCTTCTACTATCAGTTCTCCTATAGTCATTAGATGTATCTACCCTTAGGACCACTTTCCTCATCAGAATACTGACAGTGCCAGACTTATTGCTAAATGTACTGTGCACTAAAATGTTCATTCAATATAGCCTTTTTTCTTTTGAAAGTGAAATTATTTGCCTTATAAATATGCATATTTTGTTTTCTTCTTGAACAGGTATTTTTTCACCGTAATTGTTTGTTCTTTCTGGCCACCTTTTTCTAGGTGAACAAAAAAAAGTACTTGCAGAAAATGTAGTTAAATTGCTTCTTAAAAGTATGTCCATTATCAGAGGTAAGAAGTCCAGAGTTTGTCTTCCAGCCACTGGTCATCTTCCATGTTCTGTGTATTACATACTGCTTTCCTTGGTCTATAGAGCCACTGAATCCAGACTGTAAACTGTGATGATTTCTCAGTGGTCCCGTTTGTGTGGAGGTCCAAACTTAAGCTCAGGTCTTCTCATTGCCAGCTGTGTAAACTCTACTTGTTCATGCTTTTATTTATGTATTTCCTTATTTACCTATATATATATATACACATATAATTTTTCCCATGGATTAAGACTGACTTGACTTTATGGTTCTGATTTCTATTATACAATAACTTTATGCTACCTTTGAGTGTCTTGTCACTTCGATAGAAGCAGTAAGTCTGTCTTTGTTGTCTGGAGGGGTATTAGTGTTTACTTTGCACATTACAAAACAAAGAGAAGGCACAAAGCACTGTTCAGAACACCAAGAAAGTGTTTGCAAGTTATATGCTTCAAGGACAGATGAGGCTAGTGGAAACAGCATTCAGTTTCTGAAAGTAAAGCAGATGCCTAGATTCACCAAAAAAAAAGGAAATTTGGAACAGCTTTGCATCTTTTTCTTTTTAATAAACGAAATACCAGAAGGAATATGCTTGTTTATATTTAAATTTTTAATTTCTGTGGGCATTATTTAAATATATATTTCTGGCTATTTTTGTGGAAGCTTGAATAGTCTTGCTAGGATATCTGAACTAGAAAACCCTCCTATTATGTCTTGCTGTCTAATATATTTTAGTCACTCAAAGGGAAATAAGCAGAAAAACTTACTTAGGTGCTGATTTTAAAAGAGGGGGAAGAGACCATCTTTCATTGTTCACTAAGATTTCTACAGGCAAGAGTTTTTTGTAGTGTTGGCCTGAGATAAATTTTTTTGTAGGTAAACATAATTTCAGTAAGTGCTTGGACAATTGATGAGCAAGCCATTAAATGCAAAGACACAACCTTTAGACTTAGGAAGCCCCTGACCTGCATTTATGTGAAGGCTGGAAAAGGTATTGAGGGTATGATATAGCAGGATCTCCTTACCTTGTTCTTCTGCCAGTCCATGACAGAAATAGGACGCTGGATAAGCAGTGCTTTGGTGTATGGCTGTAATATGTGCTCTTAAGGATTCTTCTTGGATTTGGCTCTGTGTGTGTCTCGGTAACAGAAGACTTTTCTTAAGGCATGGAGCTGTCGATATGTTTTCAGTTGAAACACTTGGAGCTCTTGATTCTCCAACCCACATCCTTCGCCTCCATTTAAAATCAAAATAAAACAAGGTATTCAAAGGCAGTTCAAGATGTATGTAGAGACAAACTGCATTATGAATCCTGTGACAACCCCCTCCCTTAACTACTTCTCATACCAAATTCTAACACCAGTGTTTCTTTGCTTTATGATCTAAATTATTTTATTTTTTGCCTCCAGGACCCTAGATATGTCTCTATAAATTAGGTTTTTATCTGGTTAAGATGCACATGGCATTGCAAAGTCTGAAGTTTTCTATATTAATTGTCTAATGCGTCATATAAATAGCATTTCAAAGATGTTTTTTATGCTTTAGCTTGCAGCATTTCTGTGAGGCACATTCCCATAGACAGTTTCTTGTCCCAGTTTGCCCAGCTGACTGTAAATCTTCCTTTACTGATGAAATGTTAGGCTGCTCTCAGCAGCCCTTAGCTTTCTATCAGTTATTGCTTCTTCCCTGAGCTGTTGGGAACTCCCAAATTATGCATTTGTCGCTTCTGTTTCATTTGCAAGAGTCATTCATTTCTGCCTTTAATTCCTGTTCCAACTGGCAGTGGGGATTCTGGCAGTCCCAGGCTGTGCTGCAGTACCTGACACTGAAGATCCATCTACTGAAACTTGAGTATCTTCAATCACACTCAAAGATCTTTTTCTGTTACTGGTTGTTTAGGTCACTTAGCAGGCTCTATCAGTGTATTTTCAGTCCTGCTGGTTTCTGATAGAAAGCTAAATCATACAAAAGACAAAAGGGACAGTGTTTTTGTTATCTTTTTGCATGGGAACATGAAAACTTTTTTATGGCCCACTTCTGGTCTTGCACAAAACATGTAGCTTTGTAGTCAGCAGTGTCGAAACATCCTGTTGCATTTGGAGTTCAGGGCTGTGGTGCAGCACGATTGCTGTACTCCAATAAAAACTGTTCTCTCCTCTGACTAGTTTCATTGCAGCTGCTTTCCTCAGCCCCGTGAAGATTCCTGGCTTTGCAGCTTGGGCTACCCCAGATTGGCTGGAGGTAAAACCTCCTGTACAAGCCTGAGAAGTTTATTTGCTGTATTTTGTGGAACATGATGTGACCACATTGAAGGTAAATGTTCTGTGTGAGATCATTTGAGCACATTAAGGTTTTCTGTGCTCTAGAAAATAATCAAAGAGATGTAACTACTCTTTTATTAAGTGGGGAAAAGTGCCACAGCTACATACTGACACATCTTTTCTTCTCATATACACTATGCCTCACAGTATTTAGGAACTCAGCTGCAGATCTTTAATCAGATGTTCCCAGGCCATATCTTTTTCCAGTCCTTTTCTCAACCCACCTCATTTCCAGCTTTTCACAATTTGGGCATAGTTTAATTCTGATTCAGAAATCTCAAAAAGGCTGGCATTTGTAGAGATGAAGTAAGAGTTCAATAAGGAGTTCAACGAACATTTCTAAAAGCGCGACTGCTTGCAGAGGTGAGAGACAAAGGTTTTTCTGTCATGGTATATGGAGGGATACTAGCAAGGAGTAGAGGAAGGGTAATGATCCCCATCTTCCATACTTCTGCTAGGAGACAGGAAAGGGCTTTTTCTTATTGACATCATCAGAGGGTGCATGTGCGCTGCAAGAAATGTGAATATTAGACCAGAATTAAAAATTACAGCAAATCATAAACTGAATATGATTTAATTATGACAACAACCAAAAAATGCTACTTCCTTTAAGGGATTGCAATAAGAGGAAAGTTGTTTGTAAGAGAGCAGACAGTGCCCATCCTTCTGATAGTGCATATCCCTCTGATTCTCAGTGTTGCTTACAAAAGGAGGACCAAATGTGAGAACATGAACATGCCTTAGGAAATGCAATCCATAATCCAGTGCTTCATTAGAACAGGTTTATTAGGAAGGCTGCATTTATTCTTTCAGCAGAGATGTTTTTTAAAGGAAAGCTAAGTAACTGCCTATTAGTTTTCATTTGCTTCATTTAGTCTTGTAAGACAGAGATGGACAAAAGTGACTTTTACTGATTCTTTGAATTTGTATGGAAGCTTTCTCCAAATTACCTTTTAACCAGGGGAGTTTCTCAAAAAATTTACTTTTTGGAGAAACTCCCCTGGTTAAAAGCATTTCAGCAACCTGCTGTCAATGGTGTTCCTGTGGGTTTCAGTCTGTATAATTGCACATATGGGTCAGATAGTTAAATTCACTTGCACTCTTGGAGGGATATGATGCCCCATTTTTTCATTTACCACAATAGCAGAAAATTCTGTGATCATTGTCCTGTGGAGAAGTGATAATTAGATAAAGAGAAGAATGCTAATATGCTGTAGTATAAAGGGGTTTTAAATGAGTACAGATGTATTGCTCCTAACCACTGAACCTGTACTTTATGAAAATCATCACACACTTGATGCAAGGAGCATTTTCCTCATCTCATGCCATCTGTGCATCTGGCAGAATATTACAGGAAACTAATTTGTGCGTTCACTTGGGAGTGTATCCTTCCATTAAGAAAAAAAAAAAGTGATATTTAGATCATACCTTATAGTGAAAGATACTAGATTTCAAGCAGACCACTGTTGAGATGATTCACTTTTTCCCATTTTATTTTTAGGGCTAGAATCTTGTTGCCAAAATGCAGATGCCAAAATCCAGACACCAAAATGCCAATATACCAACAAGATGGTGTCGTTCACAATATTTTTGACTTCAGGGAAGGTTTTAATGAAACTTCTGTCCTAAAGTTAGATTTAAATTCCAGACTCAGAGATTTTTACACTGTAGGATGGAGACAACAGCAATCTACCCTTACCAAGTTTTTATATTTTCCTGCTGGGCTAGATAAAGTTTTGACTTGTCCTAGCATGGTACTGCTGTTCTTGTATGAGTGAATGTAGCTTTGCAGGTGTATAGCAAGCTCAGTAACATGTCTTTGTGCAGTCCTTTAACTCATGCAGCTGCTTCCTTCTTCTACATGGAATTCTGTACAAATAATACAAAAACTTGAGTATATTTCAAAATAGTCACTTTCTCAGTTAAATACTGTGTAAATTTAAAGTAAAGTCTTGTGATAGGCCAAAGAATCAAAGCAGTGCCTGCTCAAGTGAACACAGGTTATCTTCATATTGGGGAATACCAATTTTAATCATCTTCATAATTGTTTTCCTGCAGTCAGAACCTAAACATCTTCACTGACTTTCATTTAGGATGAAGCATTCTCTGTTTAAATGTTTCAGTCCCTGGATGGAAGTAGCCTTCACCTCTATGCAAACATGTTTGGAAAATGTGTGATACTTTGCAGCAGGTGCTTAGTACCTTTCCAAGACACAATCATCATCAATTAGTAAAAGTAGATACAACTATCCCATCACCATTGCAGAGGCACGATATTAACTGTCTCCAGTATTTCTCTCTGTCATATCTGGGCTGATATGAAATGTGGGTAGACATTGTCTCAATCTACCC
The DNA here is from genome assembly GCA_003676055.1 of Chloebia gouldiae. Lineage (NCBI taxonomy): Eukaryota > Metazoa > Chordata > Aves > Passeriformes > Passeridae > Chloebia > Chloebia gouldiae. The sequence goes on along the minus strand of QUSF01000005.1, from coordinate 16,574,873 downwards.
ATGCAGAATTCATTTGAACTCCTGCACTCTTGCTTGTCTCAGCTATACCCAGTTTTGCAGTACATGGGGCATTACACGCGCTGGTGGATTCCATCCATCAGCCCTTTCACCTGTGTGGGCAGTGTTTGACTCTGAGGGTGCTGCTGGGTGGCTGCAATTGATGAAATGAAGGGAGACAACTGCTGTCCTGCCTTCCCTCCTGAAACGCAGATGAAAAATTAAACTCCACAATTCTAATAAAGATTTGTAGGGAATGAGTATGCTTATTCACAGTGCTGTGGACACATGTCGGGACTCATTGCTCTTTAGTGGACATGTGTACCTCTGAGAACTGTTGATCCTTTTTTATTACCTTTACTAATTTCTATATGTATAGAATTTCACAATTGGCTAATGCATATTTATTCTGCTGATTTTACATTACACTTAGAGCTAGTTACACTTGCACTCAGTTTTTGTCAGAAAGTATAGAAAGAACTTCAGGGTTACTCTTCCCTGTCTGTTTCAAGGTCTGAGGAGTCTTTCTTATTTCTTATCTTTTAGTGTAGAAATATGCATTCTTTTCTTTAGCTGGGGTAGTTTTTTTTTTTTTTTTTTGTTAGGGTTGCATATTAACTAGACTAAATAGCATATTGAGCAAGCTTAGAGTGGCACATTTTACTTAAATTTAAATAGATTTTTACCTTGTTAAATTTTCACTCTGTTTCATTCCTTCCATGTATCCATTCTTTCCACCAGAGTAGCCATGGGCACCTTGGCTTGACTCCCTTCTCATTGCGCTGCTGAAGGAACCTGAAGAGCCTTTCAGCTTTTCTTGATGTAAAGTAGGGAAGGTGGGAGGGAGTAGAGAGAAAGTGGTAAGGATGAAAGTGGCAGAGGACAACAGTAAGGTGTATATTTAAGCTTTAACTAATACTGAAAATATTAGTGCTTTAATTTGTTAATGACAGGATGTCATGGACTCTTTAAACAATAGGTTTGCTTAGATAGATTTAATTACTGAGGGGACATTTAAATTCCAATGAAACCCTGTGAGGGAAGAAAGGGAAGAAAAGCTTTGTGGGGTTTTTTTTTGTGTTTGTGGTGATTTTTTTTTTTTGGTTGGTTGAATTTTTGGAGGTTTTTTTTGGTGTTTTTTTTTAAACTGAAAAGATATTGCAATGCGAGAGAGAACAATTGCTTGCTAGGAAAGATCTTCCCTTTCTGCATTTCCTAGCTCTCTAAACCTTAAAAGGTAAAGAGCAAAATCAATTTAATCCACTAGAATGTAAGGAATAATCATATCTTAGTAAATAATAAATAATAAATTTGTTCAGGTTCTTTCTTCCCTTCCCCTCGAGTCTCAATATGGCAGATGAGCAAAATGCCATAGGTGCCCCACACTTCCTTGACTTAGAGTTTGTTACATTCTGGCTAGATTGCTGTTAAAAGGTGTGTGCAGTCTTCTAATTTATGGTCAGCAAGTCTGTATCACTGTAATCCCAACTGTCATGCAATAACAATTCCTATGTAAATTCACCTGGGAACTATAAGTAATTTCTCATAAGTTTACTGATAATAAGAAACATATCTTAAAAAATGAGAGAAAGCTTATTATAATAATTGCCTGCAGATGTGAAATGAAAAGCATTATAGAAATATATATCTGTAACACTCTATTAAACCAGAATCTCCCAATGAGGGTTGCATGGTGATAAATAAGACCATACATTTCACAGCTCAGAAATTAGTTTCTTAGACTTCCATCATTCAAGGAAATCACATTCCAATCACTGCTCAACTGACATGAGTTTTCATACTTACAGTAATCTCCTATATTGACAGTATATCTAAAATAATTCCCTGAAGAATAAGGCTAATTTTCTAACCCAGTCAACCCTCACTTTGAAGTCTGGATTGGGATGGTGATGGAAAAGTTTTGCAAAGGTTGAAGTACTGAGCCTTAAAGCATTCTTTATTCTTCCAGTGTAATGATGGCAAATCTACCCTCTCTCATTTCAATGTTTTGAATAAGTCCCTAAAGCAGAAATCGGCAGTTTCATGTTGCTGTGCTTGACTCTTTCAGTGCCTTTCCCTTCTAGATTTTGCGCAACTACCATTAGTCCTACATGACATCCTCTTTCAAGCTTCTGATTGATCTTACAGAAGTGAAACTGTTAGCAAGGTCTTTCAATCACAGAAGCACATTTCTTTTGCATGCGTAACAGGCTCATGCTAAAGTTGCTTAATGAACTACAACCAGTGTTTGAAGAAGAAAGGTATGCAGGCTTGGGAAGTCCCTGCAATACGGAAAAGCAGGGAATATGCCCTTTTGAAATCAGGACAGTGATGGCTGTACCCTTTTCCCACTTGAGAGTGTTCTGCAGCCCCTTCCTGGCTCTCCTGAAGGTGCCGAGTCCTCACCTTCTCCTGCTGTGCTCTGCCCAGCTGTGCTGGCCCTGGTAGTGTGGAACCATCTGCAGGGGCTGCACTGCTGGGGTGTCCTTGCTGCCTGCACTGGTGGGGGTGGATCAGCAGAAGTGTTGTGGCCTTTGTGTAATTTTCTTTGTCTCTGCTGGACTGTCTCATTCTGCTCTAACTTCTCCACAAAATACTCAGTTGTTTGGGTTTATGACTTTGCTCTAGCAGTGTCCTAGCATCCACTGAGTGGCAGTGTCTTCAGATGTAATACACAATCAAATAATGTCATCTTATAAATCATCACCTCTAAATATTGAGTTCAGTTTTTACTGAAAGTGTAATGACACCATGAGCTAACTGTGTGTGTTTAAAGTTACTCTCTTTTCCCTTTTCAAGATGAAAATTGTCATTATCTTCATAACTGGTATACCCCTCTCTATATTGCCTCTTACCTGCTCTCATAATGGCTTCTAAGCGCCCATAATTAAAGGTTGCTGTTGTGGATTGCACTAGGCTTCAAGAAGAAGCCACTCATACATTGGAGTGGGGAGTACTAGTGGACATTGTGTTGCTTTGATTCACTGAACTTCTCACATTACTGCATTTACCCCTCCAGCTCTGTGTGAAGCTGTGTCTAACCTGGTACTGTAATTCCAATGAGGAAACAGAGGAACTCAAACAGAAGAATCACCATTCTAACTTTAGGAATAAATAAATAAAATTTAGATTAGTCCACATCATTAAGAGGTCAAAAGGTACCTGCTGTCACTCTCTTGTGAAATTTATGACTCTCAAGATTTGGAGACACGCAGATACGTACTCAGGGAGAAGTCAGTCGACTTCTGTACTGTGATGCTCTCTGAAGCACCCTGAAATTTTAAGCTCTACCAATACATATAATTTTTGTCAAATCTCACTTAAATGCAGACTAGAGTAAATCCATATGGATAGCAGTATGGGTTGTGTTCTTTGCTTGGTGTTTCTGTGGTTTCTGAAGAGCACATTGGCTGTGCAAACCCAAAAGGTGCTTTAGCTTCACAAAGAAATTGATTCCTGTGGTCTCACCCTCTCTCTCAGCCCCTAAATTATCAGGCTAGCCCAGAAATACGAGCCTTGAGAGGGGGGAAATATCAGGAGAGGGGAAAAGTTGAAAAGAGGCAGCTTACCCTGAATGGTGGATGTTACAGCCCTTTATTCCATGGTCCAAGAGTGGGGAAAGAGGGCGGGGCAAGAGGATGAACAGGAAATGTCAGGGGTTTATCGAGGGTCTTGACAGGGAGGGTATCTTGGCTGTCCGCCAACCCCGTTGAGGCATGAAGGGGGGTTTCAGGGATATCAGATATGATGTCACAGGGTCCTGGGGAAGGGGGAAAACATGGCCTGAATGGAGCGTAACAGATTCCTAGCTGGGGAAGGAAATGTTAACTCCCAGGACTTCCAGTTCAAGGTGAAAAGCATAAGACTGCCAAGCTGAATGAATTACATCACTCCTAGTAAGATGCTGAAGACACTACATTGCCAACTTCTGACAGCAGCTGTTTTACTGGCTGTAACTGAGATTCTGCCATAGAAAATCTATACACTAGCTCTTATTTCCATCCATATGTCTATAAGGTGGGAATCTTAAAACTGACAGACCTGTGAATGATTCAAGAAAATACTTGATATTTAAATAAGCAACAACAACAACAAAAAAATCAGGGAACTCCAGGACTATCTTCAAATTAGCAAAACAACAGCAGTGTCTGGGCAATGCTGCTGGGGACAATCATACTTCAGACAAACACACTTTTTGGACCACTAGAGGAGAATAAACAAGCCCACAACATGAACATGCTTTACAAAGGAACTGAAAGTGTAGGAAAGAACAAGTCTCATAATTCTACTTTTGGGGGCTTAAATTGCCTAATCAGATTACAGAGTGGTAAACCTTGTATTTCTTTTCACTTATGCTGACCATTAAACATTGGGGTAATTGTGTGGGCTCCAGAGCTGTGTAAAGACAACAATTCTCTACTAATCTTTGCAGGGGCTAAAGTATTAGTGTATCTATCCCTGGCCGTGGAGGTTCCCAGAAGGATTAATGTAGCTTTTAAAGAGAATATGTATCACTTGCAGTGAGATTTAGAATCCTTGTGTTCAGCCTGAAATGGTTTTATGAGGAGTAAAAATTTAATGCACTTAACTACATAAAATGATATGCACACTGACCACTCTTATTCTGCTTTAGTCTAGTCAAAATCAATTTGCAAAATTATGCTTGAAGCTAGTTTGAATGAATGATGTGATCTCCGGTACTTGAAACATATTGCTGAAGCTGTATGAAGCCAATCATTACTTGTGCTGTATTCTTCAGGCATTATTTTACCTGCATAGGCCTCTGTAGGCTGGTATCCCTGTATGTTACATACCTCAGACTTTAAAGTCTATACAGAAAAAGAAAGGGGGAATAAATGCTCGAAACCCAGTCAAAACTCCCTCTAAATCCATCCTCACTTCCTTACCTGAAAGCACACTGGTCACCTGCTCTTCATTTTCTTCTTGACAAGCCTGTGTTGCACAAGCACAGTGCTTGCTGCAGAGGCTGACAAGGGGAGCAGGGGCAGAGCTCCTGGAGCAGCTCTCTTGTGCATTGGACTCCTGTTGCTGAAGTTCCTGGCAGGCACTTTGCTGCCCTGCTGGCCTGGGAGCCATCTTTCAGTGGCTATCTCCACTGAAACCCCCTGAGATGATGTGTTGTTTTGGGCTGTGCAGATGCTGGCAGATGGTTGATGTCATGGCATTGTAACTGTAAATCCTGGGCTTATGTTTCCAGTTGTTCTGAGCAGTAGGACAGAAACTGATGGGAGCTCGATTCTATAGCTTTAGGCTTTATAGTAACTCTGACACATCACCTCCTGTGTAGGAACAAGTCCACCAAATACAATTATTCTGAGAATGAGACGTTTTTAGATGTAAAGAAAAGAAGGAACAGTGGGGAAGTGTGAAAGAAGGACAAGGGAGATAAGATGAAGGCAGTAACTGACCTAAGAATGTACATAGTTCAGCTGTGGTTTTTTTGTAAGATCTGTAAGTTCCAAGTAAAAGCATTTCAGACCCTTTTACTATCCTAGTGCCAAGGTGAGTGTTACCTTCTCCTCTCCTCCAAAAGAACAAGAATTGCATATAATCTTATCCAGAATAGCATTAAGGAAGCTTTTCCTGTTCTAACTTAGTGCATTGTTAATTAGCAGAACTTAATTGGCAGATCTTACTAATAATTTAAAGGTTGGTATACTGTGCCCGTTGTAGCCAACATTTGCAAAATGGGTGGACTTCACAGACGGGATGCTGTGCTCTCAGACTATATGGACTATTGGAATCAAGAGCAGAGAAGAAAACACTAAATGTTCAGAGTCAAGAGAAGCGCAACAGGCTTCCATAATAGTCTTTCAGTAACTGTGATTTTAAAGTCAGATAAGCATGTAGCCCCTGAAGAAACAGAATCACTCCTAAGTCATGGTTGTTTATCTTAAAAATTATTCAAAGGGGGTTATGGAGGTTCTCATTTAAAGTCACAAGGATTTCCAGAACTAGCATTCCTGCTCTGAACACAAAAGGGGGACAGAAGCAACACTGCCAAATATGAAAATACATGAGAATGAATGAATGAATGCAGGATTGATCTGTCTTATTTTTCTTTTGCCCTGTTGATGGCCAAAGTTACAGGTTAGCTTGCAACGCTTTATTTATATATGTTGTCAGTGCATATTAATTTTTTGATCAAGTATAAGCTGTTGAACTAATGGGTTGGTGCAAAAGAAAAAGTGAGACAGATGATCTTTCTGGGGGTTTTTTTGTGTGTTTTTTTTTTGTTTTGTTTTTTGTTGGTTCTTCACAACTTGTGAAAAAACCAAGGGTTTGAATTCTAAACTCTCTATAAAAATGAGGAAGAAGAGATCATTTCAGAGTGGCAGTTCATAATGATACCCTTAATGATACCCATGATAACGATTCAGGATTTTGGAAACCTTCAAAATCAGTGTTATGTTTTCCCATCACATAACCCATTTTGAGCAACTGAGAATTAAAATACACAGATAAATAACTTATCACATCTAGGAAATGAAATAAAGAAAGACTGGAAAACACCATTGGATCATACTCATGTGGATGTGTTCATGCTGCTCAGCTCCTTCTCAGACAGGCTGTGCTGTTGTTACATGTGGGAAGGGAAACAGCAAACAGATTTTCTCCTTCTGACCCTGTAGACAAGCACAAGGTTAGCTGACATGAGAGCAGGAAAAAGCAGGGTTTCCTAATGGGGTAATTGCATAATGCTATCTTGCTTTGATCAGAAAGGTGTGCTAGGCATTCCTGGCCCTGGGAGCATTGAGTGCCAAATGTTGTTAGATACTAAGTGAATACTCTGTATGCCATCTGGGACATGGGCTTTAGGAAAGGGGACACTGAGCTGCTGTAAGCTGCTACCGTGGTGTTGCTGAAGTCCTGGGGCAGGTAAAGTTTATGCTGGCTGATGATCTGCCCAGGTTCATTATGGTGGAGAGGATGTCTAGGATTTCATTTTCTACGGTACTTTCACCATACCCGTCTCCTTTTCCCCTTAAGAGTCCGTCAAAACAAAGCCCATTTTAAAAGAAATGAATGTAGAAAATGTGAAACATAAGGATCTTTTACAAAGTGTCTTTTACAGTGCTGGGTACATAAAACAGGGCAGTGGAAGATAAGCCATTATGTATGTTGAGGAAGCCTAAGAATAAAGATTATAGGCAAACAGCCTACCTTTCTTTACAAGGCCTTGATTTACATCCCTGAAATCTCAAATTTAGCTATTACAATGAAGTCCTGTTGCACACAGAGCTGCCTTTTTATCACCACTTAAAATCTAATTAATCCGTATTGAAGCACAAAGATTTCTGTTGTGTTTTAGGGTGAGGGGTCATAGAGCCCTCTTTGTTCATCCTCAGGCTTGTAATCATCAGGCATTGGGATATAATTTTACCAAGCAAATTGGAAGGTAACAGATCAAATCCTTATCAGAAAGCCTAACTCATGGTTTAGTGAAGTCCTTCGTCCTTTATGTGAAACTTTATATTCATGAAGAACAAAAAAGTGTTTCAGAGCTTGCAAAGGGTTAATAACAAGGACTTATATTTGGGGCAGCAGAGACCTAAAATCATCACAGCTTCCACCATCACTTAAGGTAGCAGTTGGTACAGAACTGCTGGGGAGACCTTTCTCCTCAAGCTTTCAGGACTCTGCTCTTACAATGGCCTCAGTCTATCAACCAGTGATGCAATTAAGTGGCATATTAGTCTCTCTGTTGGGATGGGTCCTGTCCTGTCTCACCACCTACCTACCCCAGTGGAAAAACCTTAACTTGGAACTAAATGAACTGGAGATCTGGACCATGGGACTCTGGCAAGCTTGTGTTGTCCAGGAAGAAGGCGGAATGCAATGCAAGGACTTTGACTCTTTCCTAGCTTTGCCTCCAGAGCTCAGGATTTCTAGGATTTTGATGTTTTTTTCCAACGGATCAGGGCTTTTGGGCCTTTTGCTCTCAGGATTTGGGTTGGACTGTTTGAAAATTGGTGAAGGACAACAGGAACAAAAGAAACGGTTGTTGCTGTTTGGAGGAATGCTCTTCTGGATATCGGGGATTACAGCTATTGTCCCAGTTTCCTGGGTTGCCCATTCCACAGTCCAGGAATTTTGGGATGAGAATATACCAGATATTGTTCCCAGGTGGGATTTTGGGGAAGCATTGTTTGTTGGCTGGCTTGCTGGATTTTGTCTTATATTAGGAGGATCCCTACTTAATTGCACAATCTGTTCTACTGAAGTCCATCAGTCTTCGGTCCATTATGCAGTAGCAGAACAGCAGGATCAGTGTCAATGCTTGGAAACTGAAACAAGGCCTTAAAATGGGAGGTTTTAAGCAGTCCAGCAATACTGCCTTATCTTTTCCAAACCCTAGTGCAAGCCAGAAGCTTGTTCCGGTACTAATTCAAAGGACTCTTTGTTATCCAGCTGATTTCCTAAATTTATGTCTGTTTTCGCCATAAACTGGTATTGGAAGGTGGTGTGTTTTCTCATCTGTGGAACTGCTTAAAACTGTTTCGCAGCAAAATGCTGAAGTGATCACAGACTGCAAAGAAAAGGTGCTTTTGCTTTCTTAGCTGCACTGTAAAATCCTGAAAATGAATATGCATGTTGTCATACAGCTTGGATTTTAACAAAAATGTGCTTCCTTTTTTATGTAGCCAGTGAAATAAGCCCCAAAGTTTGACTCCCTGTTGCAGTTTTCCACTTGACTGATGCAGTGACATATGAACTTAGAGGAGATTTCCAATCCTAAACAGTCTGAATACCTGCATTGCATCAAATCGTTTTTCTGTGTATTTGGAAATAGCAGGTTTCTGAAATTGTAGCAAGCTTTGCAACTGTCTTTTTGTGCATGGGGTGTGATGGTGTGGGTACTTAGATCCAGCAAGCTGTGTTTTTCCAGTCTGCCACATTAAACTGCCCATACAAGTTATTCTAAGTGTTTCTGGCACCTGAATACTTTATGCACCAAAAATAGGCCGAGAAATGCTGCTTTAAAAACCAGAAATGATGCTTTGAAAGCCTATCTTCCTCTGACACAGGTCTTGAGTTGTTATGCATCCTATCCAAGGTCCCTTAAGTTCCATTCAGTCATGTCTGGAACATGTTGCTACATATTTGATATTAAACATATGACATTTAACTGTCCACAAAGCAGACAGTATCATTTATTCTAAGTGGAAGTGCATCAATGTGATATTAGAACTTAAAAACAAAATGTGAGAGGCCAAAATCAGCAAAATGGCTGTAATGCTTTACTGATTGATGGAAAACCAAGTATATGCTTTTCTTAAAAAAAAAAAAACAAAAACAAAAACTAATGACAAGTCAGCCCAGCTGTGGCCACACCATTCTGCCACTGCTTTACCACACCACATCCCAATCCCCTAAACACTGCACAGGGAATCAGGCAACACAAAGCAGGAGGGAGGGGAGAAGTACTTCATGCTTCATAGAGCATTGTTTTAACCTGTGCTTATGTATGACAGAGTATGACAAAGAACTGAGCTGAACAGTGCCTGCAAAAGCCAATGGTTTGGTGCTTCTGTGATTACAAAAAATTAACTTGGCAAGCAAACACAGGCTGCTTAACAGCTGTTAGCTGGATTTCTGTTGTCTGTGCTAGGAAGGATTTTAAGTGATACCTGTAACAACTTACCAGGCTGGAAAAATCTCAACTTAGACAGAAATGCACCAGAGCTTTGAAGCACAGGACTCTGACAAATGATGTAGGAACACAGTGTAAAGATGTTTATTCTTTCCTAGAATTCAAGATTGCCATTATTTTAGTAGCTACATAAAATGCACTAGGACTTCTGAGCCTTGTGATCTCTGGTCCTAGTTTGGACTCTCTAAAGATGGAGGGTACAGTGCAGAAGATAAGAAAAGCTTTTACTACTTGGAAGAATACTCCAGGTGATGTCTGGAGACCCTGTCCCTTGCTTACACTGTAATCCAGGAGATTTGGAATGACAACATCCCAGAGATTCTGCCCAGATAGGAATTAGGGGATGCACTGTTCAGTGCTCCATTTGGTGGATTTATTCTAATTATAGGGGGATCTCTACTCCGCTCCACAATCTGTTTATAACCTGACCATCATTTACAAGAGCAGTATCCCATGGTAGATATAGAAGATACCCATCAGCATGTGGAAATTGGAAATGGAAGACTTAAAAAAGGGCAGGTATCAGGTTTTCTGACATCTTGCTTGCATTACAGTAAAAGACAAAGACCTGCTAAACAGACAGGTTACTGTTTACACGAGTGGGGGTGGGATTCTTTCTTACCGAGTAGTTCCTTTAATCACTACTTACTTCCATTTTTAATTACATGAATTGATGAGCTATGGCAATCTAAGCCACCACTGTATTTCTCCCAAGTCTGATCAATGGCAGATTTTGTTTTTTGTGGTATGACTTGGGGGGAGTGAGTATAAAATTTTTAATCTCTAGCCTGCATTGGAGACATGAGCATATTTTAAATGGCAGAACTCCTACTGGGGCTGCTTTATGTATTTTTTACAGAAAAATGTTAGTTGAAGTCTCAAAGTTTGTATCACCAGTTCACGATGCACTAAAAAAACCTAATGCAGTTCAACCTTAAATGAAGTTTGTTGGTCTGTATAATTTACAGTAAACTAAATGTTCTCAGACATTATGTAATGTAATGCAAGAGAGAGAGACAGAATACGACCACCTCTATCCCTGCCCAATCTCTCTCTCTCTCTAAGGAGAGCCAGTATTTCTGGGCAATAATGAGCTGTTGTCTGGAAGAGACTCAACAATGTTAATTGCAGGTGTAGTTTTTACTTCATGAATGTAAAGAACAAACTTCAAGTATATGAATTACTTTCCATATAACTTATCCTTACAGCTGTCAGTGACTGATGTGAACTTTCTATAAATTGCCATGATTTTACATTGACAAAGCTGTAGCAGCCATCTGTTTCTGCAACGACCATATAGAGCGATAGAAGAGCAATAAAATAATTAAATAAAACACTGGTCTGGAAAAGAACTTTGTTAAAAAATGTATTTTCCAATCACTGAAACACATGAAAAGTGCAGAGACAAGTTAATCTATGTAATGTACTTGCATACTTTTGCAGACAAAATTAGAACAGAAACACATTCAGAATATAACCTGATTAAATATTTAGTTCAGTCCTGAGCATTTGATATTTAATACAGTATAAACATAGCAACAGTAAAAAGAAAAATAATATTAAAATTATTTGTTTTCTATTACACTTTCTGCTAAACTTTGCTCATTTGGCTAAATATTCTTGTACCAGTAATATTTACTTTTTGATATATTCAACTGCACTGACATTGGTACCTGGCAATACAACTGATTACATTCGTTATACCCTACTGTGCAGGGTAAATTTCACTTCAAGAGTTATATTAATCACTTTACACTGACGGGAGTTTATTTGTATGTAATATTTTAGCTTATTCTATTGAGTGTTTCAAGTGTGACACACTGAATTAGTAAAAAAAACCCCAAACTCCAAACCCAGAATTGTTAAAAGCTACCTGTAAATATGTTCAGCTTTACCAATCTGGAAAATGAAGAGCATGAATATGTCTGTCTCTCATTTTTAAAGGAGTTTTGTAAGCTGAAGCCAGCAATACTCAAGTTTTGACTTCACCTTATGCTTACAAATCTGACAGTAATACTTTCTTTTGGAAAATTATTCAACATTTGAGAAAAATCACCTAACTGGGCAAGAATTTAAACACCTCTAAGTATTTTTCACAATAGCATCCTTAATGACAAATACTTTTATGGCCAGAACTGAACTATATTAAACAGAACATAAATAAGACTGTAAATAAATAAAAGAAAGATCATAAAGTAGACCTCTAAACATCATCCTACAAACATATATAATCAAACTGAGAAGTTGAAACTGTCAACCTTCATTTTACCTCTACATTAAATAATTCCAGATATTTTTTTTTAATTGACCTTTCAAACATGAATGTTATCTCAAACCCAAGACACAAAAGACAAATGGGGCATTCATAAAGGGTGTTCAATCAGTCATCTTGCTTGAAATAGCATGTTTGGCTTTATATTTCAGCGAACTGATGTATCTGTGCATAAGAAAACCCTTGGGTGTTACACTGACCTGTCATTACAGAATTGTCACTTTGAATCTAAGACAGCTGCTACCATATTGTGGTGATATTGTTTCCATTTGCTCAGCAAGTAGTTACAACATTTCCGAAAGATGAAGTTCATGCAATGTGGCTTGTTGCTTGGGGAAGAAAACTGTAGCCAGTAAATGAAATACATCTGAGTGCAACATACTAAGTAGAAAATGAAATATTTCTGTTCTCTGCAATATCCACCTACTTACACAGTATCCACAGAAGATGACCCCAACTGCTTTACCAAGACAGGGCTGCTTCAACACCTATATCCAATGTTCTGAACTTCTAACAGAAGGCATCCAAGTTGCCTTCTGATGAGGCAGCCTGCTAGGAAGAAGCATGTAAGCCATACTTGAAACAAACTCTTCACATCTATTCATTAAACATGTGCACTCCCAACTGCATGCAGGGTCAGTTGTGTATTTTAAAAATTGTTATTTATTGTACCAAAATTCATGCAGACTTCTAGTAAGGAGCTTTTTCAGAAAAGGGTTTACCTTACCAACAGGACTTCTGTTATCTAAGTTAGCATGTCAGATATTTTTTTCTGGTATAAATACTTCCACGATGCATCTTCAGATCTGTAAACCTAGCACACTCCTTGATGTATTCTTAGCTGGCAATCAGACAGCCCCCTAGGACAAACAATTAACAGAGAAAAGCTCTCTGTTTTAAGAGCACAGTGGGTATACTATTCCAATTTCAGTGGTGGTATTATGAATTTGATTCATCCTGTTCAGAAAGCAGCTGCCCCTTTTGGTAGTCTCAAGGTAAGTTTTTAGGGTTACTTGTCTGCCTTGCCTTTCTCACTCTCCTGCAGATGCAAGAAACCTTTTAGTGCAGGTTAAAGTACTGTACATTCACAAAACTAAACTATGAACTCTGTGTCTTCCTATAAAGTATTAAAAAACAAAACTAGATGAAATTTATTTTCAGAAACAAAATTACATCATGGATGATGAATCTAATCAGCAGCTGTTGCGAGGCAGCCTGGATGTTTTGGAAAGGAGCTTACACTTGTGGTTAACTTTAAACTATAGAAGTTACACTCTTGTACAAAAGTATTGCATGGCAGAACAGCCATTTTCACAGTCTGCTCACATGAAAATAGTGAAAAGATAAACAATTGTCTGTTGAACATAATTTTTCTCAATGCAGTGCAGTTCAACAGGATACATGCTTAGTACTACCTTTGTGCCTTTGTTCCATCTTTACAAAATAAAAACACAGATGCGATACACACAAACTGTACAAAATCAGCATGAGTATACCAAAATTAATCTACTTTGGTTTTCTGTTTGTTGGGGTTTTTTGTCATTTTTTTAAGCTTACAACAATTCAGTTCACTGTATTTTACAAATAAACATATCAATAGTGAATGTAAAATAGAAGATCTTTGAAAGCACATCATGGGAACTACAAAGCTCATCTGAAAAGAGATGAACAAATGGAAAAAACACTTCAATGAAAATGTATAATTATACATCATCAGCTGGAAGGGCTGGTATACTGATCTTTGCTCTTGTGAAGTATGCTATCTTCTCCCTGAAATTGGAAAAGAAAACAAGGGATTGTTTTTACCATTTGTGGCATGATTCCAATGTCATCTGCTGTAGAGTTGCTAATATAATGACACAGTTCTTTAAAACACATGTTTGGGAAATACACAGAAAATTTATTTACAACAAATGTGGCATTCTGACAAAATTGCCTTCTTATGCAGATTTATGTAAAAAGCAGTTCCAATTTTGAAAGAGAAAAAATACCAGTATTTCATTAATAACTGCAATGATAAGACTGAAATATTGTTCCAGTCACTGCATTTTCAATGGTGATATTTTTAGTAGAGGGATGAGAAGGTAAAATAAATCATTTCATCCTGACATGGGAAAAGGCCAAGGAGGGAATAGTTGTGTCTGGGCAAGACTCAGAGAAGCAGAATTGTCAACCCATTCTCCAGTTGCTTCCCCTGTGCTGTTACCGTCTCTGTCACCTATGAACCGAGACATTACTGAAGCATAACAAGTTTACACAGGGTTGCCTAGCAGCAGACTAGAAAGCAGAAGAGAAATATTGGGGGCTTAAAAATTAAATCTCAGAAGAGTCATTCTTCTTGAGAGCTTTAAAAATGTCTGTGATTAGTCTGAGGCCACAGCACTAACAAGTCCAACTAGCTAGACATGCACAATTCAGCCTCCAGAGGTAAGTATTTATCCAGAAGACTAACCCATGTTTTCCACTGGAGAAGCTTGAGCTCCCAAGAAAAACAGTAGCTCAGAGAGCAACATCAACCTAAATTGGCTTTCTCTTCCTAGTTGTGTGGTGACTAGAAAATAAAGAAAAATAGAGCCTTTTGATACCCTGAATGGGGTTTTAGGCACTATTACACACTCTTGTAGATTTAGGCAGCAGTTGGTCTGTGATGACTCTTAAATAACAAGCATTGACCAAAACCCTTTCTCAAGACATGCACAAAAAGTGAAATCTTCAGGATGCTCTGAATTTCAAACTGAAGATAAATAACTCAGCTGTAACACAGCTGAGGAACCCCATTTCTTTTTCTCTTGCTTTGATTCTGCATTACTTACAGCTATGGTTTGCAAAACATGCTGCCTCACAGGCCCCTACTTGCTTATGGATTTCTCCAACTGCTCACAAAAGGTTAAAAAAAAGAAGAAAATCACAGCAACTGACTTAAATTTCCTATAAAGGAATCCAAAATTCAAACTTTAAAAATGTGTGGTAATTGACAAAACAAACTAAAATAACTTGCAGTACTGTTTCTATGTACAAGAGCAAGCACTGTATTTTTCCATCAGTAGATGTATATTTATTTGTATATAGAAGTGTTGCCTCCAGGCTGCAAGCCCTGCCACTTACTGGCCTTTTAGCAATTTAGACCAGTGAGAACTACAGTTTAAGATAGTGTTCATTCTGTCTTATGCTAAGCAAGAATACTTCATTAGTTGCTTCAAGTAATTGGTTGCTTTACAACCAAAAAGAGAAGGGAAACAAAAGAGAGGATGGATTCAAGATCTTTATTAAATACTAAGTCTTGAGCAAGGCACAAGTAGTGGCTAATGAGTTTCCTGATGAGCTGTATCCTGTCCTGCTTTTCCTTGAGTGGCCATTTGTTTCAGGCTCTTGCCATCATCGGAAGAGCTCCCATGACTTAAAGCCCACTGTCAACCTGTTGTGGGTGAGGTGAGCTACAGCAAGAGTCACACACATGCCTGCCTACAGCAGATGTCATACAGGGGGTGTGACATTCCACTCAGCTTCCTCACCACCCTCTGAACTGCCACATGAGCAGGTGCCCAAAGCCTGGCCCTCTGAAACTCCAACTTAGAGCCATATTAGAAATCTGTGATGTTTCTGGCAAGTCAGAGCCATGTGGACTTTTTACTAATACTACAGAGCATGTCTGATTATACCTAGAAACAGTTGTTACTTCACTACATAAAAAAGAGCACGAAAAGCAGGCCATACCTGAATGACTGCACCTGTAGTGGCACTTTCTGGCTCTGCTCCCGTAGCCGGCACACATCCTTAGAAGCTTTCCTCATCAATTTCTCAACACTTAAACCTTGTTTCTGCTCTTCTTTTGACTGTTCTGCCTGTATCAAGAAAAACAACTGTATTTTGCTGATAGTGAACAATTACTTATTTCAAAGAAGTGAGAGATGCTTCTGTGTCGAGTAAAACACTTGGCAGTGTAAGTACTTTTGGGCTTAATGATATTAAAGGTCTTTTTCAGCCTAAACGAATCTATGATAATCCCTATGTAAAAGGTCAGATAAAAGACTGACATCACAGGCCTAAGCCATGGCTGCAAAATAAGCTAATGGGGCTTTTCCTAAAAAATAAATAGAGCAAATTCCATGCCATCACAGGTGGCTACTAGGTTTTGTAAATACTGATATTTCTTAGAACTGTAGTTAGACAATACCTAACATTGTATGAACACTTGTCTATCCAAGCATCTTTTCAGAACTGTGAGCCACAGATTCTCTTCCCACATAAAATACTTTTATTTCCTGACAAAAGCTCTCAGGAAAGTTGCCTATACCTACTCTAAAGTGACTGACAGAAAAAATAGGGTAGGTTTGCTCTCAAAATACATTTTCAGGTTTTGTTGACCATGTTAGCAAGGAACATGAACTTTTGTGCCTTTATTCATGACATAGAACCTATTTTGCATGAGACTCACTTCTTTTATCTCCATTGTAGAGGCGTAAAAGCCAAGGCAAGTGAATAGAACACCAGTGGTAACAAGAGATCAAAGGTCTTTCGTGAGCACTGCTGAGCAGCTACATACCCCACAGTAAGTGACTGAATTTCTGTACCTCAGTATTGCCAGCTCTATTACTTAGGTCTTTACAAAGCATCAACAGGACAGCTGCAGCTATGCCATCCACCATTTCGGAAAAAAAACACCTGCTATTAATAGCTGTGCTTTGGCTTAAAAACTTTATCAAGGGTTTCTGAATATCCAATAATTTGAACAGTGACTCTTTTTTGGTGGGCAGTCACCTGAAATTCTTAGATAAATTATTCCCCTTCATCCATAGGTGAGTTCTATAACAAACGCGTTGTCGCCCACATCACATCTGGGGTTCATGGTGTGGACAGTGCTTTTCTAGACTGCAGAGGCTGTCAGACAAATGTTATTAATTGTATTTTGAATTTTGTCAGCCACCAAATTTCAAGAGCAGTTCACATTTTTAAACAGCTATAAAGTTGTAGAGACTTTAATTTTTGATCTTCAGAGACTTGAAAATGCTGTTCATTACCTCAAATTAAAATACATTTGCAAGCCTGAAACAGCAATCTTCAAAGCTAGTTTGTGACTTAGAAGTTCACATTCCATTTCTGAATTCAACCCAGTAGACTCCTAAACAACAAAACCAACTAATTCAAAAGAGCTATTCCATACTATCAGTTTCATACTGGGTAGTTATAAGAAAGCTGCTCACAGCAGGATAGTGGTACCCTCTGTCTGTTGAAACGCACTGTAGTTTCGATATGAAAGTATTTTACATGAAAGAGAACCACCCTTTCAAAAACTCGCTCAAAATCCAGTCAGCTTGTACTGCTGTTAACTTCTTCAGTCTCCAAGTCCAAAATAGCTATGATTTTAAAATTAAATTAATCTATAAATATTGTTTCCTTTATTAGTTAGTAAACATAAATTTGCAATCTACAATTGGTAATGTCTCAATTAATTTTACAGATGTCACTGGCCATATGTTTTACTAGTTCCCCTAATTAATATTTACCATCAAAGCACTAAACATACAATATTTCAAAATTTTCTAATTTTATTCTTTCCCTAACTATACATGAGATTCTTCTGATTACTGCATTTCAGGTTTAAGAGCATAGATGACCTGTTTTCATACTCTCTGTTACAGTGTATTCCTTTTTCATTTTTAAATCCATTAATTTTTTCAGGATGCTCTAAGAGAAACCTGGATTTCAGCCCAATGTCTCTAGTAATATGCATATGAGAAGGTATGTACATGACCATGTTTATATTTACATTATGTTTTTTCAGTGCTTTATATAAAATACAGATAATCACACTAATACAAGGGCCAGACATTCAATAAGTCCCAAAATCTGGCACATTTTGTGGTGATGTACCCCCCACCCTGGAACAGCATGATCTGATTCTGGAAGTGACCTGAAAACACTCATTCATTACACTTATCTACCAAATGTAAGTGTCAGATAGGAATCTCTCTATCTGGGCTTAGCTTAATCTTAAGTTAGTTTAAGATGACAAAGAAGAAACACTATCAAAATTAGAGCTCAAATACTATTTCCTGCCTTGTTCTTCCATGGGCTTTGTATAGAAAAAAACTGAAACCAAAATAAAACTAACTGTGCTAAACACCTAATCACTGGGACAAGGCCATACTTACTGGAATTAATGACACAGTTACATATTACCTCAATATAAAGGATGTACTAAAAAGAAATAAAGAAGATATTTACAGGAATCTTTTTTGGATATAAACAGCAGTAGTACTTCAGAGGACACTAGGTGTCCAAAACTTACTTGTATGAGGATGTAAGACTCAAACTTAGAAACACGGTATGATTTCTCACAAACATCCAATGTAAACAGGAGAAAATGCTTCTGGTGCACGGAATTATCTTTGCTTTCTGATCTGCAGGTATTCTGATCTGCAAGCATTACATGCTTGTTGCACTTAGGAAGGTGTGGAAGGAATGAGAGGGAAGGTATGGAATCTGTGGATCTGGCTTCAAGCAGAGTAACTAACTGTGCTAGCAAGCACCCACTGATTTTTAACATCCCCCACATCTGCAGTTTCATTTTTCACTTCAGACTCTCTCGATTTCTTTGGTGTTTCCAGCTGCTGCATTAGTCTGTGCCATTATAATGCCTGCAGGATCTAAGAAATAATCTATGACAAGGTTCTCTAGGCTGCTGTGTTTTGCTAACCCAAGGGGAAACACTGACAACACAGTACAGCACTCTCAGGGTTGTTTTGCTCCGCAGGGGAAGGCTGCAATGATTTTAAGGGTAGAAATATTTCTAGAAACTTTGTAAGCACTCTTCAAAGAGGTGGAGTAACTGTGATCATTGTTCTGACTTTTACCTTGGGAAGGAGGACTTAAATGCTGTGCAACTGCCTGCATATATTTTAGGAATGTGTGGAATGTGTATTATTACCCTTATTCCTCACCAATTTGTGTAACAGTGTTGATCACTGACACCAGCCATACAAAATGTGACAAACTTACCCTCTGCCTTGGAAGAGCTAGCTGAAATAAAGCACAAATCCAAAGGATTCATAACATAAAATGTTGCAGAGGCATACTCTGTTCTAGAGGGAACAGTTTTAGAATGGGAGTAGTTTTAAATTAAACACTCAGAAAATACAATTTCTATCCTGCATCCAGTATTAAACATAAACTATGAAATTCCACGTAAATTTAGCTATGCTTCTTTTCTATAAGTTACTATTTCTATGGGTTAAAGCTTGGATCAAATTAATATTATGAATTCACATGGTAAAAACCAATACAGTTACACTAAGTTTAAACATTGCACTATCTTCTACCATTTTGTCCAATGTTTTTCAGAACACTCATCAATGTTCACCCTAAATTCTGCTAGTGTTTTATAGTCATTGTAGTACTCCACTAACTATAACCAAAAATAGATGCCAAAAGAGGGACCAGAAGACACAACAGGACATAAATGTAGAACTGGGAGAGCATGCTGGGGAGAAGTTTAATTTCCTATGGTATCAGTCAAAGACTTCTTGAAATATGTGATGCCATTACATGCATTTTTCTACTATGAATATAGCTAATCAATAAATTAATAATTTTTTGAACCTATGCAAGCTTGCAGCACTCAGTGTTTTATTGAAAACATTTTTACAGCTTCTGAATGTCATGCTATGTTTGCTTGCATTTAACTTGCCATCTGTTCAATTTGCTACTTCTTGGAGAATACAAGACCATGATTAATTGCTCTCTTCCACCTCACTCATGGTTGTATGGACTTCAGGTGTAGCTACTTAGCCGTTCCTTACACAGAAGTTGTTTCCTCCTGTGACCATCCTTGTTGACTGTCTGTAATTTCATCACTCACTTTGAAAAGGGAAACCAAAAATGAACTATGTTTATGGTACAGGCATAATAATATTTAGACCTTAACGCAATGATACGTGTTGTTCCAAGTATTTTTCTTAGCAATTCCCATCTTATTTGCTTTTGGACATCTGCTGGTCCTGTGATATTTTTATTTTGTCTTTATATGTGGAGTACCTAATTCCTAACATTTCCTAACAAAGAGCTAAGCTTTGTAAATGTAAATATTAGGATCATTCTTTCCTCATATACAGAAGGCTATTTACTGACATTTAGCTTTTAAAAAACCAAAATAACAGAACCAACAACTATTGCTTACAAGTGAGGAGGGCCTCTGCACCTTGTTAAAACACTCAATTTTTACAACTCTGAATAACCTGGTGTATCAAAACAATAGTCTGTATGAACCATAAAGAGCTAAGGAGCAGAGATCCCTCCTGGCAGTCACTCACAACCTTCCCTCATTGATATGATGTACATTGACTGTCTTGGATGGGAAGGGGGCTCCAGAAGGTGTCTACTCCAACCTCCTGTTCACAGTAGATGATGCCAGAGCTGAGTAGTCAGGGTCTTGACCGGTTAGATTTAGAATACCTCCAACTGTGCAGGTTGGGTGGGTTTGTTTTACGGTTTTTTTTACTTGGTTGAGTTTTTAACGCCTCCAACAACCTCTCCAGGGCCCTATTCCAGTTGATGATCTCCATAATGCTTTAAAAAACCAAACATCCTCCCAAAAAAACATAACGTAACTTATTTATCTATCTTGTTGGAATTTTCCATGTTCCAATTTCTAACTGTTGAATCTCTTTCTTCTACCCTGTTTCTTGACTTTTAATCATGTGGGAGCATCCCACTACCTTATGGCAGTGTATATATACTTGTACTGTTTGAGAGACCATCATATAGAGAAGAGAATTTGGCTTTCCTTTGCCAAAACTAGAACAAGTATGTCCTGCATGAAGATATAAGCCAGTGCCTTTTCCCCATGGCCCAACCACTCTAAGTAGTGGCAATTGCCCCTTCTACCTGTTACAAGCATCTTTTGGCTACAAGTTCTGTGCAGACTACAAAGCAACTTGATGCTGAGGGACAGAAAGTACACCCAAGTCTGTAAAAGCATGGCTGGGATGTGAGAATTCTAAATTAAGTTTTAAGTAAATGCTATTTTACTACACCAACCATAGCTATTACTCCAAATAGTAGAGTTTCTAATGTGACTTATCAAAGTATTTAGATGGCACTAGGAAAATGTTACCTCAAATTCTACGTTTAATGTTGCAGTATTGATCAATAAAGAAAAACTATGTTTACACTATGTAATTCAGAGATATAATTAGTCAAATGTGAGCTTCTGTAAAAACCTTTTAACATCATTGAACAAATTCTTTAACAAATTTATATCAAAGGTAGAGGCATACTTAGACACATGTGAATGCTGCTCATACCTGTTTTTCAGCTTGTTTCAAGAGTTTCTGGAAACGTTCATCCTCTAGCACACACAGAGGAAGATCTGCCTCTCCTCTACCTTTCATTTCCTCAAGCTTCTGTTTAAGGTCCCGCAGGGCCCGGAGCTCGTCGTTCAGACGATTCTGTCTTGTGCGTGACACCTGGAGCTCCAGCTCCAAGTCCAGGGAAGTCCGCATGGGGCACTCTTGTGCAGCTCTTCGCATGATGGGCTGGCAAACAGGCTGAGGCGTTTGGGAAACAGAACAGTAGAAATGAATACCTGGAGAGGCTGCTGGAGGGTTTGACATACTGCAGTTAGAAAAGCTCAGATATTCTGGGGATTGGGAGGGGGGGCATTTAGCAGTCTTTTATTGAAATAAAAGAAAATTACCTATCCTGGAATTTTTCTTTAGTCACTAGCTAAAAATAAATGCTCCAACCAAATGCACAATAATATGTTTAAGGTTAAAAACAAAAAACCCGTTCTGATCCCTGGGGTGACACTGCCAGGAGACACAACACTACACGGAATTCCCCACAGATGTTAACTACCTTATTTATTTTTGTAAATATTTGCTTTTTCAAGGCCTAACCAAACACATAATGTTACAAACTCTGTAAACATGCACTTCTTCAGCATATTTCACATTATTTACTGTCCTTTCACAATGACTTTTTGCTTAAGTAAATCAGGCAGGAGAAGTCATCTTGGGCTATTCAGTATCCCAGACTTTCTTTCTTATGCAAAATCCTTGCATCCTGATAATGTATCCTACGTCCTCATAACAAGGCTTCCAAAGGTCATTTTTCTAGTTACAATTAAGATTAAAATATAACTCTCTAAATTCATGTAAGAATGAGTTTCATGCCAGAGAATCTTACTCTCTTGTCCTTCAATCCTTCTGCTACTTGAATACTTTGGTGGAGCATCAATTCCCTTTAAAAGGACATCTAAATCCTTGAAATCTTCATCAAAATTTACTCAAGATGTATATTGCTGGTGTTGACTTTTGTGCAGCAGAGGCCACCTTGTGTCGTGTTCTTTAACACAGATCCCTTTGACAGTAACTCAAGTTCAACAAGAAATGCCATGATGCTGAGCATCAGCATCTTGCTGCTGGCTTCAAGCCATGACTAAAACAACACAGGCTTTGTTGGAGGGGGGCTGACATTGGACTTAGACCACTATGTTGATATTTCAACCTGAAACTACAGGGCACAATTGTGGTAGTTGTGTTGCTTTTGCTGAAATACTTGAAATAAAGTATATCCTTGATGTCATTTGGTATTCCCATTGTCCCCCAACTTCATTTTAAACTACATCCAGGTAACACAGCACGTACCCGTTTAACTCTCAGGCTCCGTCGTTCTGTGGCATTTCTCACAAAGAGAGACTTCTTGGCTAGTGTGGAGCTGTCGCTGTCGCTGCGATTCAACTGCCAAAATGTACACAACAAACAGACATAAAGCACCTTCATATGCAAATACACCTGCACTGGTAGAACCAGTCAGGGAACCTCAGCCTTTATATACACGTAGGTCATATTCTTAGTATAAAGTTAACAAGTTTGCAACTAGAAAAAGCATCTACTCTAAAATTATAATCCTACAGCAAGACAACCATTGATCTTACTGAATGAAGAGTAAGGCTCTTTAGGAATGCAAGGAAGGTAACTATGGTTATTAAGTACTGACAAATCATTGTCTGGTTGCAGATACAAACTAGGGATTTCACTTACCCAGGGCAGGCTTTTAACAAATTTACTACAGGGAAGGTAAATTACTGTAGACATGCACCTGTCCAACAAGTGATATTTTTGTATTGTTGTTAATTGTAACAAGCAAAGTTGTGCCTACAGCTTCCTTCAGAAGCACTTCTTGCTTCTTAAAATTATGTGCCACAGCTCGACAGTAGCTTCTTCGTAACTATTTTTCATACACATCAGTGCAGAATGATTGTTAGGTGTATCAGCATCAATAGGTGGTCAGAAGCATCTCTGCAGAATATGTATTTCAACTCTTCAGGAAAGGAGAAGAAAAGGAATCATTCTGCTAACATTTCAGTAAGCAAAGGCAGGGCCCTAAAGTGTGCTTACACAGGGCTGACTGGGAGCTGGGGGTCAGAAATACAACCACTTGCAATACAAAGTACACCTCTTGAGAGACAATCTGTCTTTTCACCATGAGCCATTACTGGGAGCTCACTCCTTGATACAGAGAGGCGGCCATTGTCACTAATGTTCTTTAGGCACTTTTCAAGGGACATTTTCCAAAGCACCAACAGACTTTGGTTCCATCCATTAGGCCTCAAAGATCTCTGTTTTCTGTAACATCAGAGGTGCTCTCTTAAAGCCAGGCCATCTCTTGTGATTAGAGAGCAGCTGGCACTTCACCAGAGTGTGTCCAGCAGGCACTTTCCTCTCATACAGCAGCATAATGCACGGAAGGCTGGATATGTCTGTGGTACAAGCTGGAGACTGGACTGAGGAGACCCCAGCTCTTCAGCCCTCTTTGTGAACTGGGATGCAGCTACAGTGCCCACTCTGGAGCCCCCAGCAGTGGGCAACAAGTGTTTCTGACACTGTAAATGATACATCTGCAAAAATGTTCTTTTCACAGGGTACTTTGCTTCCAGGCAATACCATACACAATGAGAAACAGAATGGTTTATTCAAGGTAATTTTTTTTTATTCTGGATCTTGGCAGCAGGTATGTAGCAGTGTTCAAAGCTACAAAAGCCCAATGCTTTTCCAGATGCAAAAACCTCTGAAGTTTACACTAACTAAGCTACTAAAAGAACTTGTTTTACTTCCTGTTGAAGACCTACATAGGCAGCAGGCTAAGGTGATATTTTTTTTGTCAATACTACCAATTTCCATTTAGGAAATAATTTCCAGCACAGGAACTAAGATGAAGGCTAGCTTTTGAATTCAGCCAATAATGTATCCAAATGATGTAAAGATTGTTAGAAAACAGTCTGCTATATTTCATTCTGGAGGGTATATGGAATAGTTATTTAAGTATGTAGGTATTGACTAAAGATTTTTTTTTTCAGGCCAAGAAGAATCACGCAGAAGTGATGAACATTAATGTTCCCAAATGATTAAGGCAAATTCCTCTAACTGAATTGGGAAATTAAAGCATAAGTATTACTTTTTTAAAAGCAACTGATCTTACTGAATGAATAGTAAGGCTCTTTAGGAATGCATGTATGAATAACATGTATGAATAACCTGTAGAAACGTGTATGAATAACCTGTAGAAACTAAAGATAAAAATAAACTGCCTTTTCTAGGGTATCTGTAATTAAAATCTTTAAACATATGATTTTCATAGTAAGTTTAGCAGCAGCTAAAAGACTTAAAATTTAAATATTTTTTTCTTTTTCCATGCTACCATAAATCTAGAGAGACTGGAGAACTTAGCTGCCAAAGCCATGTTTAAAACCCAGCCCCGAGGTAGTGCTTGCACATCTTTCAAAGATGCAATTACAGCAGGATTTGGGCTGCCTAGGTTTAAAACCAGTTGAGATACAAAGCAAGATTTAAAATTGATGACGGAGCTCTTTCCACACTGTTACCCTTAAATGGTTGCATTATTAAAATATGGTAATGCAATGGCATTTTACAGTGAATGCTATTTCATGTTGTAACAAATTGTTTTGCTGCGAGAGTGCTGGAGTTGCTGACATGCAGGGAAACACTTGCAGAGAGCCAGCACAGGCATCTGTGTTATTTGTCTCCAATAGGACGTATTTTTGCCCTAGCAGAGGTGTTTTGCAAGAGTATGCAACTCTGCTGAAAGTCAATTCTACTATACATCAGCTCAGATAGGGAAGGACTCTAGAGAAAGCACAGGCTCTGCCTCTTGCAAGGAAAATCAGTACATGACTCAGTGTCATTAGCGCTTCATTCCCAAGAAGTTAAATGACTCTTTGGTTAATAGCTCTTCATTCAAAGTGTCTTTCCTCTTACCCTGCAGATGTATTGGTTCCGCTCGCCTGGAGAGAAGGTTTGGGAGCGCACTATCATGCTGTTCCTGACAAAGGGAAGCTGTCTGGAGCTCCAGCTGGCTCTGTCCTTGGGTCGGACTGCTGTGTTCTCTTTAACCAATTCCTCAGTGTTAGTCTCTTTATCAACCTATGAAAAGGAATTTAATGGATAAGACTTACTATCACCAGATACATGCCCCCACATGGTTTCTGTGCCTTCAGACTTCACAAGCATCCTCATTACCTTACGGTGAATGGAAAAAGACGAGTGGCAAAAAGCATTGTGCATTTACAGAGAAGCTATCCTAAGTAAAGAAATGCAAAATTCCCAAGAGGCTTAAGAGTGTGTGGACAGGCTTTGAAGGTACTCTTCGTAGCCAGTAAAGCCAAAGCTTTTGCAGAAAGGCCTTTGCTGCTTGGCAGATGGTTTGATACAAACACAGTGCATGTTTTGCTTTGCCATTTGCAGACATTATGATTATTGCACATTTATATTTACTTTGTTTGGTATTTGCAGAAGAGCAAGGTTCTGCCATGCCAGAGATGGTGCCTGTGCACACTGAGAGGGGGCAGCTGGAAAAGTTACACTGATCAGGTCCTTCCAGATGTACTGCCATACATCCCCAAGCCTCAGCAGCAGGGCTGCTTTATGCAATCTCCAGAGCTTCACCAGCCTTGTGAACCCAGGGAAAAGACACTGCTGGTTGCTGTCCCTCGGCACAGCCTGCTGCCTAATAGAGCTGTCCCACATGTGCCAGAGGGAGCCTCAAGTGGCCCCATCCTCAGGGTCGCACAGCCTGTGCTTACTTCCATGCTGAAATCATCCTGGCTGCTGGGCTAGACCAAGCTCTGCAGCAGCTGGAACATTCAATGTAACTGATGTGCAATGGGACTTTCTCTTCAACTTGGATAATTTGATGAGGTTCATGGTTTTAACAGTGCAGGTGATAAATAGTCACCTAAATAGCACAACAGCAACCCCGAGAGCATGTGGCATAGAGAGATCTATGCTGTGTCTGGCTCTGCAGTGCAGACTGCTGTCTTTCACTCACTGTCTGGGCCCACCCAGCCCAGGCTTAGCAAAGCACTTGTGTGCGTGTCTAACCTTCACATGTCGTCCTTGCCATCTCCCCTTGCCGAGTTAGGGCTTTGATCTATATTTACTTGCTACCCAGCAGACTGTCAGTCCTTTTAATACCACAGCCTTAGCTCATTTGGCATCTTGCCACATTAATTGGAAGTTAATTACAGTTTCCAGCAAGTCCACTGAGATGTTAAACTTTTGTATTGTCACAAAGTTGAAGGAACGAGATGTACTCTTTGTCTTTTTACTTCTGCTATTTTATAGAACTTGTGGGTTTAAAACATGCAACCGTGTTTTTATTAAGATGCAGAAAGATTCTAAAAATGTTATTTCTGAGAGTGTGCTACCACATCAGGGATATGTTTACTAAACATTTGCTAAAAGTGCTTTCAGGAAAGTGGAATTTAATTTAAAAAACAACAGTTACCAAGAACATGGAATTAGAATTTGCTTTATGCAGTGTGTGGGTACAACAGTACCTTCAATTGTTCAAAAGTATACACAGTTTTAATACACATTTTGGAATTTTCTGTTAATTAATCTTTTGTCCCTTTTTCTGCTAAGACAGTTCTTGTATTTCTCGCCCCAAAAGTAGGGGAAAAAATAAGGAAATCCCTGCATTGGCTTAAAGATCTTGACCCTTGTCATGTGTTTTTCCTTGTTTAGCAGACAAATCAGAAAAAAAGATAAGGAAACAATAAAACAGATGTGCAGAAATATTTTAATTATGCACAAGCTGAAGCTATTGAACTACTCTTGTATTTTGAATGTACTCCACATGCAACAAAAAAAAGTGAAGATAGAGAGTCTTGGTTAATTATCCTGGACTTAGAAGTCCTACTCAGCATGTCTGTCCAATGTCCTCTTCATAGTTCAGAAGTGACCACACCAATTTTGTTACATGTACATACTGACAAATGCTACAGCAAAGGCTACATCCAATTGTAAATGCATAGGTGCAGCAGACTTCTATATTCATTGCTCAGAAATAGATTTTTTGACATAGTAAGATATTTCAGGAATGTGAATTTTAAGATATTCACCAATGTTAGAACTACAGCAGCCTGCTGGCTTTCCTGGGCCTCATCATTGTTCTCTCTGTTCTTGTCTTCATCTTCATTCATTTCTTGTGCATCCATGAGTAACCCCATGTCATCATTACAGTTGCCTTCTACTTCCAGCTTAATGCCACCCTCCTCTTCATCCACAATTTCATCAGAGGCCTCTGCGAGCATCTCTAGCCTGCATAAACAGAAGTAGCCCAGACTTACTATGAAACTAAAAAAGCTCACCAAAGAAAGATACCAGAAAGCCCAGACCTGCACTAATGTGTAAGACATGTATTTTCCTGACAGGGAAAACAACTATCATCCAAATGCTTCCATTAAGTTCATGTGAAGGCCCATTTCATTTGCTGCCTCCGGGAAAACCCAGCACTGCTACAGTTCACCCTCAAGGTTGTTATGACAGCACTGCACTATATTCATTAGTTGTAATGTTGATAATGTTGAAGCACTTTCATTATAAGTTCATAAAACAAAAAGCCACTCCCCCCTTCCCCCCAGTAAAGCATGTATTTTCTTCTACATTGCAGCTAAGAAATTGCACAATAACAGAACTCAAATAGCAATTTAGCAAGAAATCTGTTTCTTGGGAAAGCTCACAGTTTCTTCAAAAACAAGACCATCAATGGAAGTACACCCACACTCACTTTTATCAGAGAGCAGCTCTCTTTTCAAATCTGTTTGCTTGTTAGAGTTAATGCAACTATAATATTTCATACTTTGCTAAACTTCTAGTGGCTGCACTACCCAGGTGGCCGCACAGGAAGATGTATGTGGAATGGAGGAGCATTAGTAGTAGGAGTTCATAGAACAGCCAAGAGACTGTAAACCTAAAAGAATGTGAATAAATTGGCCATACAAGAAAACGAGACTTTACTCCAGTTCCAGTGGTGGTGAGGCACTGGAACAGGTTGTCCAGAGAAGCCACAGTTGTCCTGTCCTTGGAAATTTTCAAGGCCAGGTTGGATGGGGTGTTGACCAACCTGGTCTAGTGGAAGGTGTCCCTGCCCACGGCAGCAGTATTAGACTGGATGATCTTTAAAGATCCCTTCCAACCCATGCCATTCTATGAATCTATGATCTCCAAAAGTACAGCCCTTTTGTTTGTCTAAGAGGAAGAATGAGCTGAATCATTCAAGCATGAACAGTGAGGGAGGGAACGTGTCTTTACCAGTCTTCCTCAGAGGCCCTTTGCTCCTGTTCCTTCTCCTCATCTTCAGCCAGCTCTTGTTCTACTGCTTCCAGCTCAGCAGATGTCCTCTCCAGCAGAGCTGACACAGCATCCTACTCACAAGGAAAAAGATGAAATCAGAGTTGAATGATACATAACAGGTAGGAAAATGACAACTCTTGCAAGAGCTGCATTACCCTACTGCAACCTGATGTCAGCGGACACAATGACCCCCAGATCAAAAGGATAAGGGGTTTGAATTGTCACTTCATAACACATTGAATGATTACTTTTATACAGAGTAAATCTCAATGAAAAACAATTGATTTTAAAATTACAGTGTAATCATATATTCTCCTGTCATCCTTCAATGTATTTTCTCATCTTCCCTCTCATACTTATAATGTTCTTAGGTGAAAAAAGGGTGCTTTTCAAAGTTACATTTTCTATGCAGCTCTCTTAAAAAGGGATTAAAGCAAAAAAGCTTATTTATCCAGAAGAGTTAGTATGTTTTGCATAAACAGCATGCTCAATGCAATGGCTTTGAGTATGCAGATTCAAATAGTTAATAAATAGCAATTTTTAATGTATGGATATGAAAATAAATTACACACTTAAGGAAGCTCTTCAATAACATTCTTTCTAAAAAGAAACGTAGCTGAAGGGTTTCAAATTGGAAGTGCAATCTTGTATCCAGTAAAAAGCATCTGCCCTATCCCCACTCCCGTCTGAGACCCTACTCACACAGCCCCTACTCACACAAAGTCACTCTAGACAAAAGTGCCTGCAAAACAGGGCCTTGGACCTTCAGGCATGGCAGTTCACACATTCAAATAACTACAATGCAATGGCACAATTGGAGTCTCTGGCTTTTTCCTTGCTATCACAGCCAACTCATCACTCACCAAGTCCAGTGAGTCCAATGACTGTGATTGCTTGCTTAACAGAAACATGTATTCATCATTTTGTTCCTTGGGCTTTTTGCCAGGACTCTGCTTGCACGGCAACAGGTTGTACCACAGAGTACAGGTCTCATCAGAAAGTGATAAATCTGCCAGGCTGATCTGAATTCCAGCCTGTACAAAATAAGAAGAGGGAAAAGGGAAAAAAATTATTTAAATTTGTTCTGTTTCCTACAAAACATTCTACTGTACTCATCATGAAAACAGGCAGCCAAGATTTGACATCAACCTTAATTCCCTTTTTAACTGTACAGTTTTCTATTTCCCTCCAGTTCCAGTTAAAATAGACAAATAGAAGTACATGGAAATGTCCTTTATATTGTCCATTCTGCCATCTCTTATTTCAATCTGTAGAAATGTCTCCCCACACACACACCCCACACCATACCACAGTATTGCACACACCTGCTCTAGAGCACTCAGTAATGAAAACCTGTGCAGCACCAGCTTGTGGGACAGCAAGTGTCACATGATTTTTCAGCTGTCCCATGCATATGGCAAATAACGGATTAGATGACCTTGCTTGCTCTAACCAGGGAAGGAGGAGATGAAAAGCCAGTAAAAGAGATTAAGAAACCCTTTCATTTGGACAAGCACTGCATCCACTGAGTTGGTACTCTGGGAAAACTTCTGATGTACTCTGTGCCTTGGAGATGAAAATCCTCTGTTCTTTGGCAAAGCATATTATCTCCACAGCTACTGGACTGCACACATAGCTCTTGCCAAGACTCTAGTCCTATTGTCCAGGGCATTCTACTGGGGATGGTACTCCCAAATCTTTAATTTGATCTGTGGAATAACCCTTGTTTTCATTGGAGTTTTTTTGTTATTGTTGAGTCCTTTCTTCACCTTTCTATCCTGCCCGAGGTTGCATTTTTGTTCTGCTGCCCTTCCCTTTCCTCAAGGGGAAAACTCTTACATACTGAAAAAGCCAACACATTCTCCAGGAATTCCCCAGGAATTAACTTCTACATTCTGAAAGCAAGGCTGTTTCACAGTAGTCAGAGCAGATGAACCCCAGCAGATTCCAGCATCTCTTCAGTGTGTAGCAACTGAAAAAAATCTCACTGTGCTACTAAACGCCCTTATGGTGAAAAACTAGAGTTGAGTTGTACCAGACCATGCAAAAGCAATTTAAAAGTAAATGAAGCATCACTGATTCAGTGATGACTACGATTAACAACACATTTAAAGTGACAACTTCCAATGGGTTGATCTATAAATGTCATGTTTTTTTATTTCAACAGATCATAAAGACCAAAAAGGTGTCCATCATATAATCTAAAATAACGTCCAAAATGTGATTTAGTGTATTCTTTGTGGCAAGTGGTGATAATGAGGGTTTGCACCCATTTTTTTTTTTACTGTGGCTCTTCTTCACTTTTTGATTTAAAATCTAGCATTAAAATAATATTGCACTGAAGTTCATAGGGGGTTTATATATAAAATGGCAAAGATGGAATATCAATCTGTAATTAAAGGGTTAAATCAGTGTTAGAATTATCAAAACACCTTCCATCCAGGATTAGATCCTGTATCAGGAGTTTCAGAGAAAGGCAGTATTCTAGGTACTACAGCAATAACTAAGTTATGCTCCAGACTTTGTCTCCAAGTGCTGTGGAATTTTAGCAGCCTTGACCATCAAAATAAGAGGGGACATTATAAACAAATGTATGCCAAAAAAGCCCCAGAAATAAAACAGCATACCAAGCATTCTTCCTGACGACTTCTACTGACAGCACAAACATCTACTCTCAGTGTCTTCTCTAGCAGTGCTACTTGAGAAATGGCTACTCTGAATATCTCGTTGAACAAAATGGTTTCCATGGCAGGATGAACTTTAGTGCGGAACAGACAGCTGATATCACTGGAGGATGGAAGGACTGCTACTCTGATATACCTGCCAGAAACAAAACAAAATCTTTGTTTAAACTGGCACTTGCTGATGATACATGAGAGAAGTTCACCCCATCAACTTAAGGACTGCATAGCAACAAAATGGAACAGTAACTTATCAGTGGAATGGAAAAGAGTTGACAAAGATGAGTGAGGAACTCCTCTTGTCCCTAGCAGAAACATTTCCCCAGAAGGAATTTTTGTGCCTGGTAAGGCAGTAGTAGCAAGAGAGAGGCAGCAGTTTCTGACTATTCAAGTTTAGTACAGTAAAAAATGAAGATCATGTCACAGGTAGAAGGAAACATATCCTTAATGTTAATTTAAAAAAATTAGAAGAACTGGAGTGGATGTAAAAATTAAATTCTTAGACTAATGCAAGCAGCACTGAAAAGCAGTGATGTCTTTTAATCTTTTAAGGAAATAAATCAAACAAAATTTCCAAAGAAAGCAGAAAACTAAGGAAAGCAGGGAAGAAAATAGCTAGGGCCATAGCTGCTTAAGATCAATTCATAACACATTAAGTGAAACTTGGAAGAATGCATCTTGCAAGCCTGAACTGAAGCACAGAGAGTAACTTGAAATTGTTACAAGACTGCATTCATTTCATACGACCAGTAGGAATGCATATTATGTGGATAAAAGTTGTAGTAGCTAACTTGCAGGTCTCACTTTAGTAGCAGCTTGACACAGTAAAGACATTTTTAATGCAATTTGTATGTGCTATTTACCTATTGCACAGTTTCTCATACACACAAATGAACCTAGTAATAGTTTTGCATCTTTTCTGTGCCTATCTATTAGTCTGTTTCTGGTACTGGCTTTAAAGATGAATGGCATTCACTGGAGAATAGAATGCAATGAAGCTGGCTAAAACAAGAAGAAAGAGGGGTCAATGTAAATAATTCTGAAAAATACTTTTTCTCTCAAAATTTATAGTACTACTACTATATTTTCTAACTTCATGTATAGTTTTGTTTATTTTATTAAAAACTGAATTTTACATTAGTTAAAACAAATTAGGTCTGTGAGAAACACAAATTTTTTACTTGAATTTGGCACAGATTTTATTTCCCAGTTATGCCAAACTTCCTAGAATAAAGAGAAAAATCTAGGTTGTTTGGTTCACACATATAGCCCAGATAGCAGGTATCCAGCATTTTGACATGCCAGTCCTGAGGTGAAGTGGTACCATATTGTAACTCCAGTAATGCTGCTGCTGTATTCTTATAACTGTAGGTGAGCAACTGGCAGTCTACTGAAAACAGCCATTTTAACAGACTAAGCAATTAAAAACATTTATAAAAAATTTAGGAATAGAAGATAAAGTATATCAAAAGTATGTTTAAAAGGTGGTGCATTGGAAGTTTCTTTTAACAAATGTTTGCCAATTCATTGGCCTCAGGCCAAATGAAGGGTAAACAAAGAAACAAATTGTGAAAGAAATTGTTCTCTCACTTTGTTGTACAGGAGTGGACACTTTCATTTTAATTAATTAACTTAAAGAGTTAATCAATGAATCAGATTTTTCTGTGACAAACCTATGAATTCTCAACTGATGAAGAAGTGACCCTGACACAGTAACTCTTCAACTGTGCTCTAACTAGACTAAAAGTAAGCAGTTTTTATAGAATCAGTAATACCTCATGTCAAATCTATTCTTCCATGTGTAAAGGTTCAGTAAAGTACCAATTTTTTCAACTGATATTCTAGGAAATGCAGCTATAATATAACAACTTTTTCCAGACCCAATTTTTATTATTGTATGTATATGTACAGATTATTCATAGATGCACACAAGTGTAAGTGACAGAAAAAATGGTATTTGCAAGGTCCTGCCTTAACCCTGCCCCTTCTTCCTCCTTTTTAAAATCCTTTTTATTCCAGTTTAGTGGAATGTGCAAATTTCCCGATAACATCTTATTCTTGTAGCATTGCTGGAATACGCAAATACTAAATACTACATATTACATAAATACTATAATGCTAAATCCTACAACAGTTTTAAAAGTTTTGTACATATTTCAGTGCTCTTAAGCCATAAATCAACCAATTCCTTTAGAGAATTTTTAGAATTTATTATTACACTCTTATATTTCAACACTACTTCTTCAGTGATTGTTTGACTTACACCTTAGAGCCAAGGGGGACAGGAAATGCTGGAAGGTTTCTAAGCCGTGCTATGATTATCACAAAACTTGAATTGCTGTGGTCATATCTGTTAAAGAAAGGACAACACAAGGGAAGTTTACTGTTCACATTTATGGATCAACAGAAATATTCCCTTTGCTGGTCACTCACCTGAGTCCTATTTGTACCTGAGCAGCCTCTAGAGTTGTTGCATCGTCTTCACTATATACGGTGTCCTCAGTTTCATTTGGTCTAGGAAAACCAGGCAAATATTCAAATTTTGGAAAATTACAGTTAGCTTTCAGCAATTATTAAGATATGCATACACAGAACATATATCCATTCTTCTAAACATGCTAATTTAATTACAGCATGCACTCCAAATAAGAATTTCAGAGCCTACACATCAGCAGTGCTTGTTTTAGGGACACTTGCTGCTGGAATAGTTTGACAACTGCAGCAATGATTCGGAAAGGCCTGAGGCTGATTACTGAAGATTACAGGCAATACCATATAAACTAGTATGAAGAATCCAATAGAAGTTGTCTGGTCAAAAAATAAGAGCAAATATGTTTCTTATATCCTAATCACTGCAGTGAACAGTAAGTCTCAACCTGGATTATTTTAATACTGACATTACAACAAAGTTTTTTCATGTCTTTTCTATAACCTCTTTTTAAAAATTAAAACATTCCAAAAAGTTGCTATGCAATCTTAAAAATCCTTAACAAAACAAGAATTAAAAATAGTAACTCTGAGTATTGACAATAGAGTCACATGGCAGAACTTGTATAATTTAAATCAAGCTTTTCTCTTGGGAACACTTCTAGCAAGGAAAAATCTCCAAGATTATATAAAAGTATATTAATGCTATTCAAGCAAGTTATACAAGCACAAAAAATAATCCAAATCAAACTTCACTGTTTGGCAAATATGCTTTTCTTTCCATCTGAAAATACAAATTATTTCTAAAAAAAGGCAGGGCTGATTAACAACTTCTGCAGGTACTGTGTAACTGATCATAGATATATTTTAATTTTTGGTGGAAGGACTTGCATGATTACTCAAACGTACTGTTTCACAGAAGCTTCATATACACCACTATCTCCAGCTACAGACTCATCAGACACAGCAGCAGATACACATGCTGTTTTCTCCTCAAGCAGATGACCAGCTGTTCTTCTTGGTAAATCACCACCTACAAAAAGGAAAAGGAATGAAAACTAGTCCAAGAGATTAATAGTCAGAAAGAGAGATGAGCAGAGCTTAGAAAGCTGTCACGCTGAAAGCGGTGACCCTTAGCTGAGTATCACGGAGTAGTTTTGTTCCATATCATTAAACATTCTGAGACTGTACTGCTGTTGCTACATATTCTGGCTACAGATATAACCAGGCTGATGAACCTGAAAATGTACTATTATTTCTTCCCAGAGACACAGACTCCTATGATCACCCTTATGCATTGAGCTAGTTATTATCCTTCATTATCAGCCCTCATTTTCCTGATCTTTAAACCAGTATTTGCCATCTTCACATTCAGCACTGTGGTAACACTGCAGCTACACGCCAAGTGCTTGCCTATTGTTTATTAAATATTCAAAAGTCAGACAGATATCCTCTCCCCAGTGATATAACTGCTAGAAATAAAATCCTCTCTGGTTTACTATCATCAAAAACATTCTATGCTACAGGCTTTCAATGACTACTTAGCTTTAATCTTCAACTTGCATTCATATGCGAGTGTCATGCCATGAAGCCACATTCTGCAGCACAGCAAGCTGAGGGCCTATGCAGTCCTTTTATCTGCCAAGGGGTGAGAATATTGGTATGCATTATTATCCCTCTCTGAATCATGACTTTACATCCTGTTAAGATGTTAAAATGTAAGGCTCTAGATTAGATGATTGATTGCTGCATTTGTGCTTTTATTTATGGCAGTAGGAATGCTTTTTCCTTGATGATGAAGTGCTCTTTCCCTTCCCCCTCACTATGTGAAGGGTGAAGGTGATGACATGATTTATTGATTACCCGTAGGAATTACCACGGCAGCCTGAATTGACTTTGACAATGACAGAGACTGACTGTGGAAGAACTACAAGATATTCCAACTTTGTTTCTGACAGCAGGGACATGTGCAGAAGAGCAAATATCTCTATGGTTCACCTGTACAGAAAAGTCAGAGACAGCCAGAGAAGCGGGTGAACACTGCATCTAGAGAGCCAGTGCAGATTACATGACAAGAGGAGCTGTACTACCTTTGAGTCTTTGTCTATGCCCAAGTTAGGATTCAGCAGTATTCAGATCTGTAGTCCTGTAAAAACCTAAGAATGTGGGCTGAATTTTTCAATGCAGGTTTAGTGCCTCTGGCTGAGTTTGTTCAAGCCTTCCCATTCAGCATCACAGCAGTTTCAAGGATGAAATTGGAGTAGAAACACTGAGCAAACCTCAGATCTGTGTCTCACAGTTAATTACTGAAATCTCACCATGAGGCCTATTTTACTGTGGAAAACAGAGGTACTGAAGTGGAATTAGTTAATACCTGGCTATTCAAAATTCAAATACTTGTTTTGGCAGCCTTAATACAAGTTTAAAGACAAATTGTATTATGCATATGGCGCTATATGAGGAAGTATCAGTATGAAGAATCACAGAATGAATTTACATATTAAAACCATAACTACTTATATAGACTTAAAAGGCAAGCTGACAATATCCAGAATAAGAGGTCCTCAAAAAGTGAAAAAAATGTTAGAGAACCACACAGTGCCTTTGAAAATAATGATCTATACAAATAATTAAAAAAAAAAATACTGATTTCACATAGCCCAAAGTGTTCTCAAATTCCAAGCCGTTTTGAATTCAGTTCTCCAACTATGTGAGCTGCAGACAGATTGCAAAGACAGACTGAAAATTGTTGTTAATTTGGAAAGGATATGCTGCTGAAATACAGGCAGGAAAATTAATTATTGTTTCAATCTTGTATAATATGGCTCTAAAGTAAAATAACTGCTCTGCTACACTATCCTGAAAAGACACAGGACAAAAAGACCCCCACGCCACAAATTCCCTTTCCATGCTTTTTCGACTTTGCATTTTACAGATTCAGACCATTAGGACATCAGTCAATTTCTTGTTTTCTTTCTGCACAGTGAAACAGAGTGGGGCCTCTCAGCTTGTAGTAAGCACACTATACCTTTCCCTTCTGGTGCCACATTGCTCTGGCCAACATTGGAATTACCACAGTACTGTAGTAAGTTAATCTAATTAGACAACAGATGTTACAAAAATTCCTTGAGAGAATTAAAAAAATAAAAGCAAATTTCTCATTAAAATATATAACTGTATGAATATGACATGGTACTTTTATTAAAAATTGGAAAACTCTAAGCATAAGTGTTCAAACATGGTAACAAATCGGACAATACCCAAGAGCTAGGCCATGTTTATTCTCTAAAACACCAAACTCCTTAGTTAGATGCTTCCCTACCAGCTCATAAATACAGTTGGAAATGCCAGGTACTGACCAGGTTTCAAATAGGGCTGCCAGTGCTCAGCACTACTGGAAATCTGTCTCACTCAGTTCTTCCTTGAGAAAACAGGGTGTAACATAAACATGAATGGTTTGCAACATACTTGAAGACAATGACACAGAATGACACTAGAAAAGAATAAATGTGCAGAGAGAGCACAACATATTGTCAGCCCTAACAAAAGGCAGCAAAGTGAGCACTCCAAGACTGAGCACAAGCCATCTTGACAGCTGGGATTTTTAAAATTCTGGCTCTGCCAAAAGGTTTGACAATATAAGATGATTAAGTATGTTGCATGGATTTTCCACCAGAAGTAGAATTCATCACACCTAATTTAGCCACCTCCAAGTTAGAGTTAACTAGAAACTAAGGATACCTTGATAACTCACAGTCATTCATCCCTTCTTCCTTAAAAGGAAGTATGCTTTAGGACAAGATGCCTCATTCTTTTGGAAGTTACCCACAGACTGCAAGGGGAGCCTAGACTCACTTAGGAGTTCTGTTCTAGTTTGGATAAAAAGCTAAAGGCTGTGAAATCCATGTTAAAAATGGGGAAACTCTCACTGTTACTTACATGGTATGTAGTCACCTGTCTTTCTCAATTCAAAATGAACTGCCGATCTTTCAGTGACAGCAGGCTTAAACAATTAGATACAAATAGCACATAATTTACAGTCCAGAAGCCTCTTTTACTGAGGATGTCAGTTTGTAACTTACTCTTCAATGAGAAACAAAGTATCTGATTTCATGTTATCAAAAAACCTGCAGAGAGCATTTGCTCTATATCCATATATCCTGATAAAACCTAGCAACACCATACATCCTCCATGCTTTCAAAATCCAGCTTCAGGTTTTTGTGTTATTGTTTTCATGACAGACTGCAATACATGAACTTACTTTCCAAAATAGCTATTGAAAAATGTGGACAGAATCAGGGTGATTGCAGATCTCTGTTACCTAGAAGTTAGGTAACATATCTGAGAACATGCAAGTGCATGCTGATCAAGATACTCTTCAGTTACACATAGTACCTCCTCATTTCAAGAGCCAACTGTTAATTTTCATGTTGCATATACATTTGACATTCCATTTTTGTTTTTAATTACCTGAACTTCCTTCATGTAGAGAATGCAGAGGCTGCCTAACGTTTAGATGTCTTTCATCTGTAGGAGTTTGAGATCCTGCTCTGGCTTCAGAGTCCAATAATATTTGGTTCTCACAGAAGCTAATGCCTGCAAAATCACCTGAAAGGTCAGAGTCTTCGAAGTCCGTAGTGAGGTGATGCAGAGGGGAATTTTGAGCTGACACTGAAAATGCAGCTTCTAAAACCAAAGGGGAGCCTGGTGGAGACAAGGAGGAGAGTGAGGATCTGGAAGACAGTGATGTCACAGATTTGGGAGGTTCAGTCAATTTGGGGTGGTCTGCAGCTGAAGGAGAGTCACTGTAACCAAGTCTCCCATGGGAACTGACCACTTCATTTTCATGAATAGTAGTGATAGGCCCTGAAGGAATGTAACCAGTTTTCTCTTGCAATATGAAATCAAGTTTGTACTGGTAGTCCAAATCCGTAATTTGATCGCCTTGGTTATAGTAGAGATCCGTGGAGCTGAGTGAGTTTAGTGACCCTCTACTTGATGTGTTCAGAGATCCCCGGCTGGATGCCAGGGAGCCCAAACTGCTCCCTGAAGACACAGACAACGTACTAGCTGAGAGGCTGCAAAGAAAGCACAAACACATGCTGATGTTACTGAACTAAACCAGCACAAGACAGAACAAAGAGAAGGAAGCTTGACTAAAACTGCCTTGTAACAGATTACAGCCAAAAGCTGCTTGGGGCACTATGTTTTTTAAGCATCTATACTCGGCTTAGCTGAGTGTGCCCAACCTGCACACTACCAGGGCAATTTACCCAGCCTTTGTCCACCTGCTGAAACCCCATTTCTTCTGGAGAAGGCGGCAGATTTGACAAACTGGTCTGGCAGTAACAGCAGCCTTCTCAGCTGTTATATCCCACTGGAAACCTGCTCCACTCTGATGTGGGTACTCATGTGGTCAATGTGACAGCACAGGGATGCCCCAAGATGGAGCTTATGACAGCAGAGGAGTGTTGCCACCTCTAGAGCAATTCACACAGCCTACCCTATGCCCAAGCACCTGGGAAAGATGCCAGACAGACAGCTTATAGCAGAACTGCTTCCCATCTGTGTGACAACACGCACTCCACGTGCCCAGTAAATCCAACTATGTAAATTATGACAAAGGCTGCAACATGCAATCTTGTCCTGTTAATAACAGGAGACAGGGAGTCCTACTGGGCCAGAGAAACTGAGTGTCACTGCCTTTGTTCTGGAGGACTGCTGGGAAAAAATGTCAGAAAAAATAATTCAAGCAGGTCCTTCTAAACACTTTAAATATATTTACTGAACAATAACAGAATTATCAACTTAGAAAATCTGCTGAAATTATAAAAGTACACCAGGTTTGCATGATGACAAAACGCTTGAAGCTATTACATTTGCATTTTCTTACTTTAATATATTTTGCTTCCAGCGAAGAGGAAAACCTAAGAATGAAGTTGAGACATTCAGGCCTACTACAAAATAGGTTTTATATCATGCAGTACAGTCTCACCTCCGAAGTTGTGAATGCAAATAAGTAGTTAACTTTGTAGTTTCTTCAAGTTTCTGTACCAACTCTTTTCTTCTCTCCTCCAATTTTAATCTGCAAAATTATGTACATATTAGTTCAGGAAAGCATTACAGAATAGGCTAGAACATTTTATAGATAAAAAAGAAACAAAGTGAAGATCCCTCATTTTTTTATCAGGTTGCCAGTGACTAAAATCCAAAATTCTGTGTTAGGTCTCAATCTGATCATAAAACCCCAACTGCTTCAGCAGAGTGACTTTACCTGCAGAATACCAAGCACTGTAACAAACCTGCTGAGTGTACAAGCAAGCACAGGGTTGGGACATTCACACTGTACCAAGGGGAACATGCACCCAATAAAAGAGTAACAAATGAGCACTGGGAAAATAGTTGCAACTTCAGGATAATAAGATCTGCACTCATACAGTTTTTAAATGCCATACTGCAGACTCCCTAGTCATTTAATATAGTTCCAGGAAAAAACCAAAATAACCAATAAAACCAGGAAAACCGAAAGAACACTAATACCACTAATACCAGTATTAGTAATATCAGTTTTGATAATTTGAAGTTTAAAATCAAAGCACTTCCTTTAATTTCAGAATATTTATATAGGGATAAAGCACAGCAAATCAAAGCAGCATTCAGTGAAAGGTTCTGAGATTATAGACCATATTTAGGAGTCCTTGGTAAAGATTTCTACATTCCCAACAGCTTTGTCAGCACCTCAGAGCCACACAGCATTGTAATGCTCATCATCAATTCACCTTTATGAGAAAGCAGGATTTATTGTCTCCTGCTTTGTTATCTAAACAGCTCTTAAGCCACAAAATGGGGAACTCTCCTATTCCTCTCGGTCAGGAGAAATGATTCACTAACCTTTAGAGTGATTTTTCCCCCTCTTTTAATTCACTTTTATCACTCCATTTACACTAAATAAAATGCTTTCTTTCCGTGGATTCAGCTAAAATCCTCCTGTACTAGTGGATTACTATATTCTCCTCTAGGCCTTGCTCAGTCAACTGATATGTCGCAAGTTCTCCAGCCGCTAATCTGAGAAACAAGAAACATCAACCATTGCTTTCTTACACAAAGTGAATTAACTGAATTAGATACTCAAGAGTGCTCAGAATTCACTCCCTTTGAACATCAGATAGCAGCAAAAAGACATTAAGTCCCTGATTCAGCAAAGCATGAAAAGCACTTGCTTACACCCATGCTTATTCAGCGAGCAAATCTGGGTTATGCAAAAGTGAATAAGTTACCCCGAGGTCAGCCAGGGTGTGACTTCCACTCCACTGCCCACATCACATGTGCTCTCACACTGCAGTGATGTGTTCATCTGCCAATACCTGCTAAGGCTGTTAAAAGCATACCCAGTATTTCATTCTTCACTCAGGAAGACATACACACAGGTTTCCACACCAGGAACTATGTTCATCTGTAGTATCAGAGACTCTTTCCAATAATTTTACTATTTATTGATGCTTTCTGTCTTATTTTAAAGCCTAATCTATCCTGCTTTTCCCAAGCAAGAGTGCTTTTCACTAGCTCTTTTGTGGATTTTCAGGAGTGAACTATTTTTTTTTCTCAAGAAAGAGGCATAGAAATTGCTCTGTGTTCAACTACTAATGGTAGAAGACTAGAAAAAAAAAAAAACTTAGGAATTTCTCTGGTTGAAGTCCTCAAAAGACACACCTACAGCCACCTTGAGAGAGACACTATAGCAACTGAATTTGTACTACTGAACTAAAAGGTTTTGTTGTTTTTTTGTCTCAAAAGCACAATTAACAGTTTGTTTTCTTGTACTTTCTTAAGGAGGTTGATAAACATAATTTATTCCTTATAATTTAGCATCTGAAAAATGTTTCTTTCCTGGAAGTAATTTGATCTACTAGTAATTAAATACAATTCTTAATACCTGCAGGCTAATGTCACAAAGATGCTAGTCACAAATCACAAACACAAACCAAGTGATGAATCACTTGTGGAAGTTTGAGGAAATGCAGGAAGTAATTTTATTATCTCACAACAAACTGAGATTCAGGGAAAGTTTTTTTATTCTACATCCAGCCAACTGGAAAAAAAAAACTAAACAAACAACAACCCCACCTCCAAAACTTTCAGACAATGAACCTTTCCTCTTTATAGCACAAGCAGGAACTATAATATCCAAAAACCCCTGTGTAAACACCTAAACAACCATTGTGTTATCTGTTCTGACACAGGCCTCTCTTGGTCTCTCCTGTTTGCAACGCTTCTATTTAAATTAATCTACTCCTCCTTGCAGGAGGGACTTCAGTGTTAGTGAGACATCTTTCTCTTTTGATCTTTAATTATAACATTGCTGAGAGGGGCAGAGAATCTTTAAAGAAAATACATTAAAAAGTAAAAGTGCACATACCTAACCTTTCAATGCAAACTTAGGTGGACATGTTTGTGACATGCCAATTTTGCAGGCAACAGCATAATCAAGTACTTAAATCATGGACCTGTTCAAATGGCTGTGTTTACTTGAGACATACTGCCAAGGATTAAAGCAATAATGGAACTCAGAGGCAAGAAAGCAGCCAGTAGTTCTCAACAGTTCCACAATCCAGTTATTTCTACACAGTTGCTTTAAGGCTTAAAGCAGCCAGAGTATGCCCCATCTCTGCCTTTTTGAAGTTGATATGTTATGATCTATACCCTCCTTCTGTAAATTGAATCCACGTACATCTACTACTGGCAATTTCAGCATCCTGCTCCAAAATAACCCAGGGCTATGCTATAATGTTTTTGTTTTAAGTCAGAGCATGTCTCCTGTTTCTTTTCCTTTAGAAATAAAAAAACCCAAACCACTAAACCAAATGAAAGAACCCTCATTGCATTAAGCTCTGGCACAATCCACAGCTTCTTATGCTGCTGCTTCATTATCAGTACCTGTGAAAACACTGCAAACTGAAGGCATTCATGGAACCTCATAGAAGAAAATGGTAATGTAACAATAGCACAATATTTTGAAGATGGCATGGCTCCTCCACTGAGAATGCAGAGAAGAATCTCCCTCATCTCCAAGAAACAAAATCCTGCTGATTGATCTGATACAATTAAATGCATTTTCTTAAAACTAACATTCCAGAAAAAGTTTCAACATCTGAATCCTTCTGAAAAATATTTGCTTTATGTTTATAGTAGACAAACCAGAAATAATACTCAAAATAGCCTAGTGTGAGAGAATTTATGTGCTCTGAAATCATCAAAGGAGACAGTTTTAATATGAACAGTTGAAGCTAAAAATTCACTGGAGATTCACTGGAATAACAAAAAAGCAATCCAGGAGCTAGAGCAAAAAATCAATCCAGCTGCTGGTTGAGGTAAGTGCTACCTTAAATAAAACCCAAACACTCCATGTTTTCAGGATTAAAAATCAAAGGAAAAAAGATTGAGGAAAAGAGATGGGGGGAAAAGGAAGCTCTAACAACTCATTCTGTCACTATGCATGGACAGTTCATTTCTTCTTGACAATGGGGGACAATTTTACTTGCCTTTGGTACTCCAAGATCAGCACCTTACATGTTTGGCATCTGACATGGAACAGTCAGGTGCAGAACTTACTCTGACATGAAAGCAAATCCAAACCACAAGATTCAGATACCAGCTACCTATTTATAGCTTGAGTCAAGATTTAGCTATACAACAGCATAAAATCAAAATCTTAGATTGAATTTACCTTAGACAGGTAGCTTCTCCTGTGAAAACATAGTTCCCCTCTTCTAAAACATATTTATTTTATTAATATAGTGCAGTTTAAACTATTATAAAGTTTTAAATGTTTTAAAATGTTTTGAATGTTTTAAAATGTTTTAATGTTTTAAAAAATCTTGCATAATACACACATCTGTACTTCATAAACAAAAAATCTTCCTTGTTGCTCAGCTACAATTTAGGACTCAGCTTCTAACCCTATAACAGGAATCTGGCCATACAGCACGCTGGAGCAACAGCAGGTGCTCCCTAATAGAGGGAAGTAAGAAAGCCAAACAATGCTGATTGTATTACTTCAGGTAAGGCATACTACATTGATACACACAATGACATTTT
Organism: Chloebia gouldiae; assembly: GCA_003676055.1. Taxonomy (NCBI): domain Eukaryota; kingdom Metazoa; phylum Chordata; class Aves; order Passeriformes; family Passeridae; genus Chloebia; species Chloebia gouldiae. The sequence continues at coordinate 16,531,069 of QUSF01000005.1, read as the reverse complement.
GTGTTTATTGCATTTTATGTGGGCTAGAGGTGCTTCTAAATTTATTTCCACTTAGAGCTGATGAAAAGTCCATCTGTGACAGTCAGCTTTGATTTTTCTCAAACTCCGAATATGGCTAAAAAACATTTATTGGGAGAGTAGCTTCACTTACTAGTTAGGTAGCAGCAAGTTAGGAAAGTTTAGCAGCAATTATCCTTCTCATCTGAACTTTTTGGGGTTTTCTCCCTTTTGGCTGCATTTTTGTGTGTAATAAAACTCACAATGAAAGGCTTCAGATGTTACAACAATCAAGATAATCTTCAGTAACCTGAGTTCAAACAGTTTACAGCTATTATCAGAAACGAGCGAATGATGTATTGCCTTCCCGTGGTGTGTTGACATTCCTCAGTTATTTAACATCTGTCACAGGCATTTTTTCATGCTGGTAACAAATGCAGAGCAACTGATACTGCAGAGCAGATAAAGGGTGTTCACATTCTCTCATAGTACTGAAGACTTCTTTGTTTTTGTGCCCATTGGGCTAATAACAAATTTAATTAAGACCTACATAGAACAGTCACTGAAGGAAAACAGCCCATCAAGGCATAGTTCAGGGTCTGCAATGAGTACAAAGGTTCGATTGCAGAAAGCAGCATTTAATATTAGCAAAAAGCAGCCACTTACCTTTCAGCAAGTGCTTGACTGGGTGTGCTTTTCACAGACACCAGCTCTTCCTCAAGCCTCTTCCTTTCTGCTTCTAGCTGCTCTAGCTCGTCTTGAGTACGTTTGCGTGGTGTAATAAACTGAAGCTCCTTTAAAAGCTCTTCTTTTTCATTGATTAACATCAGTTTTTCCTTTTCCACATCCAGTGCTCCAGGCCAGGCTTCGCTATCTAGCTTAGAGAGTTCAATCTTCAAATTAGCCATGCTAAAATAAAACAAAGCAGATTTACTTGAGTCCAGCACAGCACACAAAGCCCAGGAAAGAGATAAGCAATACACTATTTTGAAATGTATCAGGATATAACAACATTTTATACTCAAGGCCCTACTTTTAGTTTTGTTTCACAAGAATGCAGATATGCCAGAGAATCAAGCCACATATCAAGGCCAGCAGCAACATGGATATGCATTAAAAATTAGTTGCTCCTATTCCAGTTCAAGTAGAAGTCATGATGGTATTAAAAGCTTTATTGAAAGCAATCCGTCTGGTAGCATAGCAGTGGCACCATGCTTTACTCATTCATGAGTATGATGATTTCTCCTACACTGTGGGAGGCTGATGGCTCCTCAGAAACAGACACGGCCATGGTGAAAGAATGTGCATCACAGCAAGGTGCTCACTTCAGCCCATCTTAAGACAAAACCATTACTCTTTTACACAATTAAAGAAAAAGGCCAACAGTAGCTACCTACAGAGAAAAGAGATGAACTCAACAGTTTGAGTTTGTGCAACTGCTGTTCCCATTGCAGTGGGGGGTTGCGGGTCAAGACCACCAAAGCTCCTAAAGCCCTCAACCCAGTTCCAGAAAGGTCTGGAAGAACACCTCATGACAGCTAATTTGCATAGAAAGTGAGAAATGTAACTCCAGGGCAGGGAAAACTTGGCTATAAACAGGTACCCATACAGGTGCCCCAGCACCTTGGATGCCTCATCAGATAGATTGATGCTGGGGCCAGGGCTGGTGATGTTTTGCTTGTTTCCTTGCTCTTTCCTCTTTTCTCTCCCTTTCCAATTTCATCCTACCCCTATTCAAAATCCATCATCACTTGTTAATACTTGGAGGTCAGGGACTGGCCAAAAAGGAATATTATCCAGATCTTCACTACATCAGGATATGATTGTCAGCATGCTGTGTCAGATCCTTTTGAATAACAACTGCAGCTGAATTCAGCATAGTTATGAACACTCCACCTCTTCAAGACATTCTGATGGCTAAGCAATGTCAAAATTATCTGATAATTTTCAAGTAGATATGTTCACTTACAAGATCCTCTTTACAAGATCCTCTCTTTATCTTAGCTATTTTACCACAAAATAATTGAGAATTTGCACATTTAGTATTTCAGAGAAGATGGTCAACACTTATTAAATTACAGTGATGGTTACACTGCCCACAATACTTGGGGGAGAGGTATAATTAGGTACTGAACCTCATGTGCAAACTGGTATGTATCTTCATTATTCCAAGTTACATACACTGAAATTTCAACCCATCTTCTTGGCTATGTAATTTGTGAGAAAAAAAGATCTTGTGCTGCAGTGCTCCATATTCTGAGCACTGTACTGTTTCTCCTTCTTTTCTCTTTTCCTCATGCCCCAAATAGAAGTGGTAAACTGACTTACTTCAAGAAGTTTTTTATTCCTACAAAAGAAAGATAAAATGCAATGCTGCGACTTCTTGGTATAAAGACACATCCAAAACAGAGGGTTATCAGGTTTAGGATCAATTATGATGAGAAACAATGCCACCTATCTCCATCTAATTGACCACCTGGCAATTAACATTATGTATGTCATGATTCTGAGCCAAAATCATACATGTTCAATGTTGAACAAACACAATAGCCTTGGTGTTCTTTGATGAATGTGTTGATTATACAATGAGGTTTTATGATCCATGATGAGCATATAAAGGATTACTGTTACTTGTAAGGATGGTATCTACTACACTGTAGGAGGAAGTATATATTTGAAATTAGGCAAAAAAACAGTCATGCAGGCTCCTGCCTTTAAAACCTATAAACAACTAAGCCATTACCTGGTACTTCTAAGTTGCAAATTTATTGTTTAGTTTTTTAAATGATCACACCACAGTTTTCCAACTGAAATAACATTTAAATCTCAGATTAAATGGCATTCTAGGCACAGTTTTCATCTGGGAAAAAATGTTATTTTTTATTTTGTTGCTTTGTTTAGCTTTTCATAGTAAAAAACCCCAAAACTTTGGGTGTGGAATAGTGCTTAGATTTCTATTTCCCTGAAATTACAAAGATCCTCCACAACAAAAGCATGAAGGCTTCTGAATAGCTGACAATAATTTGCTGACAAGTATTAGAAAATAATACCACACAAGAGTAGTATCCCAGGAGTAAATCTTGTCCCAGTATTATGAAGCACTTCTGGTGCACCAGAAGATGTCATTCGAACCCTGAATGTTCTGCTTTCTGATGCCCATTTTTCAGTGCTGTGGCAATTCATCAAGATGGCACCACTTTCACGGGCAAGCACCACAGAACTTTGTTTGAAAGGCATTCCACATTCATCAGCGGAGCAGTTCCTGCCTTCTTTTCTCCTCGAATTAAACTAATAAAAAAAAAGCCAACCCATAGTGATAACAAGTTTTTAAATTATCTAAAGTCCCAAGGGAAAAAAAAGAAATAATTATGCCTACTAAATCTGCGTTGAAAGTCTGAAACAACTCTAAAACTGATGAGCCTTCAGTGGTATAGTAAAGTGAAATTATGATCCTGAAGAAGGATATAATGGACATAAATAACCTGGTGACTGCTTTCCTCAGAAAGCCAGCTCACTCTATTCCCTTAATCCTGGAGCAGCCAGTAATTTGTCAGTGTTTTAATTTTGTTTCACAACACATCCAGTTTAGCACTAAGGAACAGCCGCAGCGTTCCCGAGCGCGGCAGCCCCCGGCAGGACGAGCCGCGCTGCCGCCCGCTGGATGTCGCTGCGAGCGCGGCCTTGGAGCCGCGGGCACCGGAGCTTCCCGGCACCGGAGCTTCCCGGCACCGGAGCTTCCCAGCACCGGAGCTTCCCTGCCCCGCGGGCACCGGGAGC
>QUSF01000005.1:16434402-16527285 GCA_003676055.1 Chloebia gouldiae | reverse complement strand
CCCGTTACCTCCGCTTGGCCTCTTCGTACTGCAGACTGAGTCTGACCTTCTCTGCTAAATTCGATCTACTTCTTGCTCCAATCTGTTGAGGGAACAAAACCAACCAAACAAAAAAAGCAGCCTCGTTACCGTGCAAAGCTTTTAAATGAACCAACAAAACCCAGGCAGAGGCTAGAAAAATTACAACTTAAAGAAAAATAAAACTACTGCCCTGCCCCTGCAGCCAGCCCCACACTTGCTCTTAAATACCTAGTTCTCATCTACCCTGCTGTACAAAACAGTGCTGTTTTCTTCTGAGCCACTGAATACATTTTTAGCTACTGTACTATCAAGTGCCAATATTCCATCACAGTCAAGACAAAGCATTTTCAAAGAATTCTTACAGCAACTGCACTGAAAATTCTGATCTACTATGAATTCTGTTGAACTCCAAATTTAGAACTATGTCAGTGCATTTCAAAGTTAGACTTTAATAAATCTGTTACAAAACATAGGCAAGCTCTTTGTCTGGAAAACCTTGTGCACTCTCTTTCTTACAAACTTAGCTTCAAAGAACATATCAAAATAAAACAGCCTTCTGTGTATGTAAAATATAATATCAGTGAAACAGGGTTTTATTTTCAGCTGTGTGAAATTAAGTTGTGCATTTAAATTCTGAGATATTTTTTCCTGAAAATTTAAAAAATATTCATCTCCATATTTAATAGGTCTGTAAGGTGAAACATATCCTATAGACAGACCAAAAAAAACAAATACTATCCACTTCTCCTGATCTTCACTGTACTGGAACCATTTGACTAAATCAGATTTTCATAAATGCTTCACGACAAATGTATAAAGTTAATCTGAATCCTGATTTAAAATTCAAGGGCAAAAAATCAGAAAAGTAATTCAAGTGTGAGTGATTCTAAACAGTTCTGTGAAACAAGTATACGTATATATGCTATCTGCAGCAGTGAACAACCATTTGATTCCAATTCCATTAACAGCAGCATTTCCTCTTCATTCAGATTTCTCTTTACACTGGACAAAATGAAAAAAAGCTCACCTCACCAGAAATGTCAGTCTGAGACCCTGTATCCAGAGTTTGTCTAGGAAAATACAGCTGTGGGTTTACAGAGCTGGAACTCAAGTCTGGTTCAGATGTTTCAGTGGTTTGGTCAACACTGAATTTTTCCCTCAGCTTTGCAAGACTCTGTCCAGGAATTAGAGAAGGAAGTGGCAAGAAAGTTCATTTGCACTTTACCATGTTTAAATCAGTTTATCTCCAAAAGATATTTACATAAAAGACTCCACAGTAAAAATTCTGGGTTTATTTCATATTAAGCCACCCATCCTTTTAATCAAGCCATTGGTAGGTGACACTAAGGGTAACCAACAGACGTGAAAATGTAAAAGCTACTCATTTGGGTTTGTGTCTGTTTTGAGACTTTGTGTTTTTTAATTTATCAACCAATTATGATTTTTTTCTGAAAAAAAAAACCCCAAAACCAAAAAGGAAATCTGCTTTCAAAAATGGAAATAAGACAATTTAGATTAGGAAAACTTTCATTGATTTACAAAATGGTCAGGCATCTCAGAATATCTCAATTTTGTCCATTATTCTAAATTGTGCTTTAGGGGTAACATATGCATCATACCTTACATTCAAGTCCCCAAAAAAATCTATATGCTCTGACACAGAGCAGCTTTTTGAAGTAGGAATGTCACAGGCTTCAGAAAATTAATTTTAATACTAGTTTGGCTCAAGAGTTTTGAGAATCCCTTAGAAGTATAAAATGCAAAGTATTTATCATCAGGGAATTGAGTCATGTTAAAACAAATCCACACAGAACTTTCATTACCCAATCAAAATACCTTCATTAAATCTTGTTTTTCTCTCTCGCCTGAGCTGATCGCCTTTCTGATGGACTTCAGCTCCTTCAGGATGGCTTTGGCCTCACACAGCTCATACCCGCTCTGACCTCTGGACATTTTTTGGTCAATTCTGTGGAAGGAGAGAATATTAATAGCAGATAGAGGAAACCATACTAATATCTCTGCTGTTCTACTTCAGGCAGAAGCAGAGTTAGAGAAAAGAAGGGAAGGATGTGAGATACCATTTCTTTCAACAGACATGGAGAGGAAAAATGACATTGAAATTTCCATTCAAATACAATTCAATCCTTGAGGAAAATGTCAAAGAGTTATTGCTGATAATACTGCCAAAATTCCTATTCTCACCATACCTCTGTGCAGCATAAAGCAGCTTTTGGATACACCTTTCATAGTAATAACTGTTTGTGCTCCTTACAGAAACAGAATTTATTTCCAGTAGTATCCTTCCACCCAAACCCACAGTGGGACACAGGCAGACAGGCTGGCTTCTTGGTACTAATCAGCCTTTCTGAGCAGAAACATAACCAGCACCATTCTTGTCTCAGCTTCCCTCTAGTTCACCCTAATCCTGGGCATTAACTGTCTGGAACAGCTGTTCTGCTTAGCCAGTCACCAGGCTCTCTTTATTCACAAAATCTCTGGGTAATTAATACCATATGTCATAGATTGGACAATTCATTAAATTCCTGAACTACCAGTGATTTTAGAAACTGTAACCTGAAAATAATAAAAGGCTACCCTAAACTTAGAGATAAAAAGATGATTAATTTTAGTATTTCCATATTTCCTTCCAGAACTACAATTTGTAAACACATTTCTCTGGTCTCTAGTTAACAGAGTATTTCATAGCATCATGGAAATGATTGCAGCTGTGCTTCAAAAATTAAAACCAACCAACTGCCATCTTGATAAAAATCAAGCATTTAGTAGAGAATACATTCTTGTATAGTACAATTGGTTTTCTGTTTTTATCATCATGCATTATCTTTGCTGGAAGTTAACAGCCTTGTGAGTGAGGAGAGAACAAACCAGAAGTGATCATGAGCATCCCCAGCAAGAACAGCAATTTGCACAAAACACCTGTAACTGTATTCTATTTTTCTTTAAGTTTTGGCCACAAAAATATCAAAGTTCTAAAGTAGTCTGTAAAGCTGTGAGTGTGTCTGTTCTCCTTTCTCTGCATTCCAGTTTTTGTGAAAACTAAACGGCATTTGTGTGAGGAAATTACCTCTGTGACTTGGCAATCATTCCTCTTCAAGGATATATTTATTTTAGCTTGAAAGTTTCTCAAACTCTTTCATAAGCAGGCACTTACTGTCTGACAACTCTCAATTTTTGGTAACTTATCAGGTTGCTAAGGTCAAATAGATACAGGATACACCAACAATTGGGATCATGAATGAACGGTTGGGTAATACACCACATGCTGTCTAGTAATATGACATACCACATTCAAATTGCTACTTCTGTATATATTAATAAATTGCTTTACTCTGTATATAATTAAGATAGACAAGGAGGATCTCTGATATATAAGATATTCCATCATCCTCTTTTAAATTAATGGGATTAGTACTGTTTGAAAGTGGCTGACTGAATTTTAAAAACGTCCATTGTGTTTCTGTCGAATGCTGTTGACAGTTTCTGAAACAAGCTTTGGATTCCTATCAAAATGGCTTGTGAGCAAGCTGCTTTAAAACAATACTTCATTGTTGAATTAATATAATAAAACCAGCATGATTGGCTAACCTTTAATCCTGGGACAGCAGCATGAGTTTTTATTACCTTAAGCTTTAGAATCAATATGTCTTTCTTTTTCTAAATTTTACTACAAATGAGATCTGATTCACAGTTCAATTCAATCAACTATCCTTGCTGGCCTGTATATATTTAAATAAAATCTTACATTTCTGTTTTAGTCAAAATGAAGGAGGATAGAGATTTAACTGGCATCTTCCTAATGTGCTGAGAATTGCTTCTGCTACTGGAACTAGTGTACTAAGGGCATGCAGCTCAGCATTTTACTGTGGCAGTGTATCCTGAGTGTACGGGTACATACCACAACATGGAAAACAGTAGCATTAATAAATTCCTCTGCACATTACTCAAGAAAACACACTTGTTAGCAAGGTTTCCTGTGAAGCAAGTTCTTTATGGTGACAGTTCCAGTAATGTTTAATATTTTAGGGCCCAATGTTGTAAGGCAGGAGCAGCCAGGAGTTCTTAGACTGAAAAAAAAAAAAATTAATTCCCTAGTAATCTAAGTGGTTAAATGCCCAGAAAGCTCACCCAGTTCAGCATCAGCCCTTTGGACACCAGGCATCCCAGCAACTGGAACAAAGAAAGGCGGGTCTCTAATCCTCAAATTGTGGCTAATTTCCAACCCTGCAGAGTTGTGTACTGTTTGTACCTCCAAAAGCAGCACCTTTCTCTTTCTTTTGAGTTCATAGGTGAGGAAGGAGGAAAGAAAGACCTAAGTACCTTTCAAAAATTAAAAAAAAAATTTAAATTGGACACACAAAGCAGCTAATTTTGTCCTTGGGACCCCTGACCATTGCCCTTTTTTCTGCCTCTTTGTAACACAAGCTATCTCATGAAAAAAACAATGAGGGGAGACACCTTTCTTATGTTAATTTGCATAAATGGGTTGCCATTTCTGCAGATTTCCCATTTCCTAACAGAGTTATTAGATTCTCCTTTTTCTCCATAGTAATTCTCTCAGATAAAACAGATTCAATTCCATGCCAAAGAAATCAGGTGACTGAATTAAGTCAGTTTCTACTATTTTAATTTACTCACTGTTGCAGTGTTTCAAAGCCCTGCTCCTTGTACAGCAGCTCTTGCTTCATCTGAGAGAGTTCTCTCTTCAGCTTCTTAACCTTGTGTGTTAAATCAAAGCAAGAGTTAGAAAATTCCTCGTTAAACGACGGAACACATGGTTTTAAACAATTAAAGTATGCACTACATCAGCTGAGAGAAGAAGAGTAAATTGCTCTACTGACACACATTAGAAAAAAAAAAAAGGGTCTTATCTCTTCCTGATGTCTATGGGCAACAGGCTTTAGTATTAAAGGGACACAAGCAGATTAAATCACATTCCTTATTTGTATTGATACCACACTGTGTTATTAAACCTGAGAGAACTTTAACAAGTAATTTACTTCTCACTTGTTAAGCATGCATTCCAACTGTCCTACAGGGACATCCCTGTTTACTTTTAGTTTTATTATATTTTCACTTTATAATTCCTGGAAGCTGTTCAGTCATTTGCACTGTAAAATACAAAATGGACTCTTTTTTTCCCTAGGAACCATCCATTCTTTTAAAGATTTACACACACTGGATCCCAAAATATATAATTCACACTTATTCAATCCAAATACAACAATCACTAAAGACATGCGAATCACAAATATATGTGTCTATTTAATAAAAACGTCTTTGGAAAGATATTCCCTTCTTTCCCTAAATCTGCATGGTCAATTGCTTCTTAACCTTAATATTGCTATTTGAGATGTCAGCAGATATAAGTACACTACAAAATATTTATGAATCAAGATTAAATTAAAAAATCCTCCATTTAATTTTCAATGTCATATTTCCCAAATGTATGAAACAAAGTTTTAGGAACCACCTAAAAATGAATGTATTTAAACACAAATTAATCATCAACATACCCGTAGAGACAAATTCCTCCTTCAAGTGTAGAGTCCAAGATTTTGGTATTTATACATCTACAGCTGGCTCATTTGAACTCTACATTCTAGCCAGATATTGTTAGGCTTTCAAATTTTCCAATCATTAAGGTGAAAAAAGGAAAAGCCAGAAGTCCACTGCTGTCACCTCCCTAAAATTCTTGCTTGGTTTTATAAGCTCCTCAGATATTCAAGTCTTGAAAAATTTATTATACTAATATCATGAACTTACTGAAATGAATTTGAAAATATGCCTTCAAGATATTTTGTATCCATATCCCCTTAGACTTCCTACTTGCTGATATTCTTCAAATAAAAAAAAAAATTTAAAAGAATAATTAAAAAAAAAAGTATGATTCCCAGCATGCCAGGTAACTAAAAGTGCTCAGCATCAGCAGCTGCTGCAGCTCTCCAAGAGACTTAAAATGCTTTACATTTCTAAAATAACTAGTGATTTACTCAGTCTTTGTAGGGGGTTGTGAATGATACTTCAACATTCCAGCTTGCAGTTTCTGGCTAATGTATTTTCTGTGACAGAAATAAAACGCTTTTAATCTCCATTTTCTTCAAAGCAAAATCTGTTCTCTGGATGAAGAGTTATGTTCAGGCTTTTGGAAACTATCATATTATCATCTAGTTGCTTTACTTGACAGAAAACTGTTTTTATTTTGACCATACTGAATAGTTAGCATGACAAATAGACAATTCTCCAAGTATACATTCAGTGCTCCTCAGCTATTTTCTCCTTGACTAGTATGAAAACTCAAAGAATAATTTCTCAAGTGTTCTGGTGAAGGTTAAGGAAAATGAACAGATATCACCTCTGTGTTCCAGCTAAAGTGATGTGTAAAATATGAAACAAGTCTGAATTTTTCTGTCTCCTTCAAAATCAGAAACGTGTATTTCTATTAATAACAGAAGGCATACTTGATTTCAACTCAGATTGGATCTCTCATATACTCTTACATTTTTCCTCAAGATCATCTTCTGTGTGTCCTCTGCTGTACTTCATCATCATTTCATTATCAAGAAATGTGAGTTGGGTACATTATCCTAGAAGGATGTGACCTACATCGTAATATAGCCTCTGTGTTTACTGCATCATCCCTGCATTAAACTATTCTTAGGCTCCTTGTCTTCTCCTTCAAAACTTTCACATAATTCCTGCTTTTTCACCACTCTTCAACTGTTCTAACATTCACCCTCATCTGCACATCTTCTTCAGTCATCTGACAGATCTCTCTTTCCTACTCCTAACCACGTCTTCAAGCAGGCTCCTGTGCTAACCCCTTTCTATTCCCAAATCTATTCCCTTTCTATTCTCAAATCCTAATGGAACAACACGGCCATCTTCCCCAGCCCCTCCACCCCTTGTTATTTTATAAAAGTGCATTTCCTACTCACTTGCTGCATGTGCATAAAACTTCCTGTGATCACATATGCTTCGTGCTGTTTGAGTTATCTTGCTGATTGCTAATTAAGACCCCAAATGGCCCCACTCAAAAAGTCTACTGTAGGATGTGATCCCTAATTTTAGTCTGGTGAGAAAAATATTTCTTCTCCTTATTTCATTTAACAGGTGTCTGATTTCTGTCATATTTTCTCCATGACCTATTGCACAACAGGCAGTTCATGTATCCAGAAGGCTCCACACACGTGGCTATTACACAGAGCTAACAAGGAAAAGGCCAAAGGCCAAGTCAGAACTTCCTTGAATGCTGTTTCCCCCTCCGGCCACCATTAACCTGATGATACCAGTAAGCCTCAGATACTGTCAGACCAAGAAATGGGTTTAGTACAACTGATCTAACAAAGTGCAAAATCTAAGTAGCTGGCTGGCAGCTTACTAATGACTTTGTTTCTCATTAAGTCCATGCATGCATATACTGCAAAATGCCCAAAGCTAGCGCATTAGCAAGCATCTTCAAACATTCAAATAAGGGTAAACTGTGGTAATAGCCATACCTCTCTTGCCATCTTCCATGACAACCACTCTCCAGCCCTAGCATCACAGGGTTCCACTTTTTCTTATCTCAATTTTCATATCCAGTGGCTTTGGATGACCACACACTTTATGCTGATACAGATACTCTTGGACTGCACCCTTCTAAACTCTGCAGACAAGATTCAGGTCACCTATTTTAGGCACATATGCAGGACTATGCAATGCCAATAAATCAGGTGTTGGGAACCAGCAAGATATTAGGCTCCTTCACTCAAGAAACAATGAAGAGAGGAAAGCACCTCCAGAAAGTGAATTACTGTGATAAACATGCCTGACTCTCACCTTGGTGAGCTATTTTTAGATCTGCAGTCAATAGTAATGGGAAAAAGTGAGCACAGGACCATGCCTGAATTTTCCCCACTTGACAATTAGATGACTGTAAATTTCATCATGTGTTTTGGTCTTCAACAATATTGTCCATTTCCTAAATATACTGGTGATTGCCTTGCCAAAGGAAACATCTGTTGCTGCTCCACTCATTTTAGAAAGAAGCTATTGCCTTGTTTCTTCTTTCTTGTTCCTGATAGGGTCCTTACCACCTTTGATTGCCCCTACTAAGCTTACAAAATTTTTCTTCCCACCTCCAGCATTTGAGTAAGTTCCTTCACTGATCACCATCCCTTTGCCTTAATGGATAAGGGGCTACAAATTGAGACTGGTAAGGATAAACAGGTGTAGTCAGGAGGGCAACATCCAGACATGAGTTTTAGAGTGCATTCCATCCCCGATTTACGCTGGGTTTTAAAAGTTTAATGAGCTATTCCACAGGTCCTTTCAGACATGAATTGTTTCGATTCCTAATCACAACTCTTACTGCGGGTGAAGGAAGATGTTACTCTCTGAGGCTTCTGTGAGTGCTGCTCTGTGCACAAACCAGGAGAGGGCAAAGGAAGAGCTGAGTAAATGCTGTCACTTGTGCTGCTTCTGCTCCCCCAGAGTCTGTGTTTTAGCCCACATGGAAGAACTGTGCTGTGAGGTGCTGTCTTTTTAACATGCGAGCTTTGATCAAATTATTTTCATTACTAATTACAGAAAGTTTAGGCTATCCATAAAGCATTATATGCGACAGCTGAAATAAATGCAATTCCTACAGATATTTTAAATGTCTTCCCCATTCAAGACAGATTCACTAGGGACTAACCTGTGAATGGAAGTTCTTTCTATGGAGTTTGTTACTGACCATACTGAACACAGCTGACCAAATCATGGATTTCTGTTCAATAGCAATTTCAAAATTCAAACACAGACTTTCATCCTTTGATCTGAACTGCTCCATTTTGGGTTTCGCACCAATATTGAAAATTATTTTTCAAACCAACAGAAACTTCTGAGGCAGTTCAAGCAGCTAATGATACATTTCTCACAGAAGAAAGATTGTGTAAAAACATTCATCTAGCTGCGGCTCACCTTAGCCTACTACTTTTCTATTTTTACTCTTCCTTCAGAAAACAAAGGCATACAATTGAAAATAATTATAATATTTATTTAAACCTACATCTAATTAGAATATTTGTCAAAGTTTCCCGAAAATGTGTTATCTGGAAGCACCAGAGAGAGCTTTAAAAATTAATTTTAAACCTCAGAATGGTATCTCTTTAGAATATTAGGAGGTTTCAGTACCAGGGTACAAGAGACATCTGCTAGTTCAAGCTATGTTTATTCTTTAATCATAAACTTGGCAGACAGAATCCAAATGAACATGAGTTAAGGACTCTCACCCTTAATCTTGTAGTGGAGATTTCAGCCTTCAGAATGTCAGGGTCATACTTTGTGCTTGATGAAGAGCCTGAAAACACTTTTTAAAAAAGATAAAAAGGACAAATATTTAAGTACTTTTAGATCACTAAATAGTCCCTTCCTTGATTAATCCACACTGATCAAAACCCTACAATGTTCTCAAAAACATATAATGCTTTAAAATCTAGCCTTTTATAGAGTAGTCATCATTGCAGCATGGCAATCACTACTGAATAATCAAAATTTTCCCCTTTTTCCCCCCTTACCACTACATGGTTTCTCTCCCCCTTTACTTATCCCAGGATCCTTAAGTAGAACCTCATTCTCCCTGACTTCCTATTCCTTATTCTGTTCCTATTCTTCTAGCTGAGCCATCTTGCAATCACTTTCTTCCCGAAAGTTGTAATTTCTAAGGAGATCTCAGGAAACCAGATGATTTATTCAGAAGTCTCAGAGATTTGGCAGTCTCAGTTCTTACACAAATGTACAAACTCCTTTCATACACTACTGCTAACAGAGGGGTTTGGCCCATAACAGGCCTCTGACAGTGCTTTTCCAGATGCTGATTCCCTGCCCAGGACAACAACCTGTATCTATCCTCCACCCCTGGTCACAGCACACAGGCTACAAAATTACTGTCTGCTCTTCTTATAAATCAGCAACACATTCCCTTTTTGGTCTACTGCAGACACCTGTCAACACTGAAGAGTCATTTCAGCATGCAGCCAGGAAGGCAAGAGATCCTATTCACCTTGAATGTAGATTTGGCAAAGCTTTGTGTCAACAAACTGCATGACAAAATACATTTCAGAGCCAACTGTTCTAAATCATGGCTCAAAGGAGTTCAATTGTATCAGAGAGAAGAGGATTATCTCCAGTAGAATATCTTTATCTTAAATAAATAAATAATGCAGGGATGCTAACTCTAAAAAAGCCAGAGTACAAGATGGTCCTAGCAAACCTTGACAAGTTCTCCTAAAGAGAAACAGGATCCCCTGCAAGGCAGAGATCAAAGAAGTTACATTGTGTTCTCTACTGTACTTACAGCTTGTACGAGAGCTTGATTTTTCCTTGTAGGCACCATTCAGCCGTACATACTCATCCAGTGCAAGTGCAAGCCTCTGTTCTTTCACCTGGTACAGTTCCTTCTGGGTACTGATGGCATCCTGGGCTATTGTAAGGTAATCTTTTAACATTCTCTCTTGTTCTTGCCGCCATTGTTTCCTGGGGTCTTCTATTTGTGTTGTTTCTTTGTAGGAGAGAAAGAAATTATTTAAAAAGACCTCTGCTGAAACCCATTGACAACTAAAATTGCTTCTTTGCCTGTAATTCACAGTTAGAGCAGCCTAAATCATAGTTTGCCTTTGGTTACTAAACAGATGCTTCACTTCCTCTGCCACCACAGTGTGTGTAAGAAACAGAATTCAAGGGATCAGTTGCAAAATTAGAAATTAGAGTAAAACAGGCAAATGCTTATGCAGATCATTCCCCTGTTGTCAACCTTGAATTAGCAACATCCTAAAACTCAAAAAGAAAATATCTTTTGCATCAGAGTATTTGGAAATAATAGGATCAACAAAGTATTTCAACACCATCTTAAACAATGCATTTCTGAACAAAAACTAAAAGCAATCTTAGCTATTACATTTTTTCAACTCCCTCCCCACTTCATTATTCTTACAGTCATATGTTATTCATGTTTTTAGTGGTTGTCTCTCTCCTTTCACTCTATAAAAACAATTTTATCTTTCCCCCTGTAATGGAACTAATAGATCAATAACTCTCCAGCTCACCTCACCTAACTGTGTCCCTATGCCTGCTAGACATCTGATGCAACACACAACTGTCTTTTATGGCCAATAGACAGGGCTGCCCTCGGAGGGCACTTCCAGCTCTTGAAGGCAGGTACCCAAGATATCTGGGACCAAACTGCTTTTTTGAGGTGCCTCCTTCTTTTCACTGACTGCTCAGGTAATAAAAATGAGTAGGCTGAAATGAGCCTTTAATTTACAAAGGGCTTCAGGTAACATTTTAAGTCCAGCAGTCACACACAACACAGACTTGCATAGGATACATAGACAAGAGGATCAGACATAACAGAGATGTGACATACGATCGATCTAACTGAAGATTTTAAGATTTTATTTCTAATGCAAACATACAGAGAGGATTATATATGGTTGAATGTTCAAACTTGTCAATATTTCCTGACTTGGTTCAGCACTTTTTGAAGCCGTACGATGAATATTCTTCCTTTAAAACTGTACAAAGTACAAAAATATTCTCATAAGACATAGCCATGAGAAGTCTGAAATCTACATGCACATGTTCACCACTCTTCCTAAGTTACATGCTGTAAATATGCATAGATCTACAGAGATAAAAGGTAACATTCAATACCAAAATATTTAAGTGCAAAGTATTTGCTTCAGAATTTCTCTGCAAAAGTAGCAGGCAGATTTATTTTCTGGGTTAGATTTCTGCCACTTTAGTCTTCTGAATTGCTTTACTGTGGGAATCAATGTAGGGGGGAAAATGGGAACAAGTGGCTGAAGATGTGGCAAGAAAAAAGAACTGCAGCCAAACCAACGTGATTGTTCTAAACTGCAGCTGAAGTGCACTCTTGGAAGAAGGCACTCTTTCATGTAAGAAAACATATTTTGTAACAGCAAAAGCTGATAAGGACAGGATCTGGTTAATAACGATTTCTAATAGTGACTAACTACCTGTTTTTCAAAAGCATTTTCTCTTGTTAATATCACAATAACAGAAAGACATACAAAGAAAAAGCAGCATCCCATAAAACAAACCCTGTAGAATCCTAAACTGACAATCTCTACTGAACTACTGATGCATTTAAAAACAATTAAATACACAAACACACTCCCTCCACCATTTACAAATGTGACATTTCTACTTGGGAAAGGCATTTCTTGGATGTGCACAATGAATGCATAGAGAGTATAACCCACATAAACCCAACCATGGCGCATAAAAGATTAAAGCAGAAAGGCTTTATACACAGTTGGTTTTCCAATAACCCCAACAGGAACACTCTCTCAAAAAAACCTAACTATAGCTACAGACACACATACGCATACGTGTTTATAGCCACCTGCTCTTTTACACAAAGATACTGGGCACACAAAGAAGCAAATCAATACCTTTTCTCTCCTAAATGGTCAACACATGTTCCTATCCGTGCCCACTTATTGTTGTTGTGCTTTAACACACTGCACATTCACAGTTATTTACACAAGATAAGAAGTGCTGGTTTCCAGAGTTGTCCTTTTTTGTGAAGCAGGTTGAAGAGCATGAAGCAGAATTCTCATGGGTCAATGATCAAATACGATAAATGCAGTTATGGGGGTTTTTTAGATGAATGTAATGATGTGATTGTGTTTTAAGAGTACAACCAGCCGACACCAAATAATCTTACAAGATTGGAAGGTCTCATCTTCGAGCATGTTGTAGGTAATTGCTTTGTAGGTTTTAAGTGAGGATTGCTCAACATGCAGCCCAAAGACCAAATGTAGCCTGCAGAGTTCTAAAGCGTGGCCTACAGATGCCCTGTCCTTGTGACTGCGAGAGAAGGACAAAGCTGATCAACAGCACATTATTTGCCACTGCTGACAAATACAAACATTTCCTTTTTGCGTCTCCAAGCTGCAAGCACAAAACAATACTATGATTATGTGAGCTAGCATCTTTTATACTGACAGTCATAAATGAGTTAAAGGTGACCCTGCATTTTAAAAAAATGCACACTAGCCAGCATGCCAAAGTTTGATTATTTGCATGTGTAAGTACATTGGCTGGTCAAATTACTCTCAGTCAACTCTAACTGCATGTATTTATTCTGGAACAAGTGTTCAGTTGTGAAAATACATTACCATGGAAAAAGCAAAGCATTATGGAATGACTGTCCTAGAATTGTACTCAACTTTTATCAAACAGAGAAGATCTGTAAAATCTGAAGGATTTTACTCTGTACTCTTCTTAAACAGTATGAATTGGAAAACTCAAAAATGCATCTCTCTTGTCTGGCAAGTTGTTAATATATATATCTATATCTATATATATGTATGTATGTATATATGTATGTATACATATTTGTAAAATCATGTGCCTGTCTAACAGTACCATATGTTTGCTATCTATACTTTTCAGTTGTCTCTATTTTCATCAGTAGGTTTACCCCATAGAGGGAAAAATCCCCAAAGACAGAACTATGGATGATATTTCTGGTTCTGTAGCACTACATTTTCAAGTGTAGCGCTGAAAAGTATGTTCATTTAAGCACATATACCTTCCAAGAGCCAATATTTTTTTTAAAGCAGCATTCTTTCAAAAACAAATATTTATACTTCTCAGAGTAAAGCCTCAGAAAAGATAAGGATTTTTTATCTTGGTCAAGAATGTTCCAAGCACCTGCTGTTGAGGTCAAACTTGTACACACAAGAATATTATTGGGATAGTTATATGCAAGTAATTGAGGGAAAAGTTTCCTGAACATTTGAAAATGAGTTGTGAAGCCTTTCATGCTTAAACCAGAGTGAGATTTAAACCACAAAGAACATCCAAACTTTTTCCTCCCGTTATTATTCAACAGCTAATGTAAAATAAAGTAGGGAGATCTCACTTCTTTTCTAAGGAAGATAAATGTTCCCACTGGTGACTGCAACAGGATGCCCTATAACCCTGTCTGCAGCAGATACGAATAATGCAGCAGTCTGCCAGCTAGCCAGATGAGGAGATGTTATTTCTGCTCCTCAGGTGAGGAGTGAGCATTGGTAATGAACACTAGACAGAGCTGTAGAGCTGCATCTGTTCTAGAAAATGCAAACTGGACTTCAATAATCAACAGTGGAAAAAGAACAAACCACCTACTCTTGGCAGGGCCGCTCCCACATTTTCTGCATAAGTAAGCAAAGGTTCTTGCAAAGCAAAAATACTCAATTATATTAAGATAGCTTAATTTAAAACAAATTAATTAAACTTGAAACAAATTACTGCAAGTGCATAAATTAATAAATTTAATAAATTTATTAAAATACTCCAATAAACAAGCAGTTTATTTCCTCCTATTTTTAAAGGTCTGGGTGACTACCCACACTGGGGGGAAATTCTGTGATCTCACCCAGCGGAACCACACAAATGGCAGATGGCACACTCCACCCAAGGACATTCCTGCCACTGAAATGATCACAGCCCTGTAACATAGAAGAGGAAGCTGTGCTGGCTTTAATCACACTGCTATTCATGAAATGCATTCTTCCTGGCTCACTGCCAGCAAAGTTTGATACACTTATACTCAGAAGAAAAAAAAAAATCTGGCCAGAACAATTAATTCAAAATCAAAATGTCAGGACTGACTTTATGTCTTGGAAGTCTTGTTTGTGCTTTTGGCAAGAGCATTCTTCAAGGGCAGCAATGTTATGCATATCTTTGTAATTATACATAGGATATATATTATACATTGGATACAGGTGAGAGTCAGACATGCCAAATTTTTTAAAATGAGATATTTTCACATGTTACTTTCCAGTCTGCTATCAAGAAGTTCAGCCAAATTTTTACAGTCTACTTAAATAGAAGGAAACTATTACTTTATCAGCAGTAGATCTTATTTCCCTAAAATAAATGGAATTACAATCCCACTAGAAAATCTCACTGGGAAGGGAATGGCTCCCTGACGCCCCACTGCTAGACATAAGAGAATTGGACATTTTACTACAGGATTAACAATATGTGGAAGCAATAGTTTTCCAACATCTCCCCTTGCCAAAAAAAATAACAGCATCAACTGGCTCTAGAACAGCACACATGTAAGCTGGGTTCAGTCAGAGACAGCTGCATTCAGGCAACACAGAGAACAAATCCTCTCAAGAAGTACCTCTAAAAAAAACAAGCCAGATATGCTAGATTGCTACTTGAGGAGAGCACATATACAACAAAAGGAGATAAAACAATGCCACGCTTTTAATTCTGAAGAGAGAACTCTCATCTGTTTAAATATATGCCCATGTTATTTCAGTTTGTAACTGTATGAGAATCACCATCTCAGAAGAGAGGCTAGTCCAAGGGAAATCAGCTGACCTGGAAAGAAATGAGGACCAGAGACCTAAGATCTGTAGGAAGAACAGGAGAGAGTTGCATGCCACAGCTGGAACTGTGTAATAGCTCTCTTTTCTGTCAGCGATGGTTTCTACCATGTCACATCAATCCCACAGTCCTCACCACTGGACATTCACATGTTCTCTCTACACAGTCTGGTACTTTCTCAATCCAGCACCGTCTATCTGATGTACTTAGCCCACCCAAGCACCACTTGTCTCTAGAAGATGACATGAAGGGAGACACATCATATGCTACTAAGTTAGGTGAGTTGTGACATGTTATCATAGGTACAGTGAGCCAGTACAAAGTAGAAAGAACAACCCACTGGGGAAAGATCTTTTTTCTGGCATCAGCAAGCCTACTTACAGATCTAGTAATCCATTGCATTCTTAAATATGGATCTACTCATCAATATTGTGTACCTTCTCCCTGACATAGTAAGTTCCAGGAATATTCCTAAACCTGGAAACCTGGACTACCAGTCAGGAGGCAACAGAACTGCAGTGGCTGAGCACTAAAAAGGGTAGCTGTGACTGGTGCAGAACTGCTCCGTGTCATGGTTGAGCTCGATACTCTGTGTCAAGGTGCCAATTTCTCTGTCTGAAACAGTAAGTGATGGAAACATAACTCCACTACACCTGACATCTCCGGTTATCTTGCATAATAATTGCAGGACTACCCCTTCCAGCCAAACAAACACCACCTTCAAGGGAGTTGTGCAGACCTCAAACCCCTAAACACAACAGCTGACTGACTACATTCAGGATCCCTCATCACTGTAACTTCTCCTGAACCTAGCTGCTGAAGAAAGTGTGCAAGCTAAATACAGACTGGTTTTTCAACAGTCCTCAATAATTTTGCTTTGGCAGGATGACATCCTATTCCATGGAGGTGGTTTGAGAAGGAGATACCTTCAAAGCATCCTACTGCATCCTAAGGACAAGCTCTTGGTTAAGGGGGCGGGCAAACCAAACTAGGGCCAGGCAAAGCAAAGGAGAATCAAGATTTTAATGGTAACTTACACAAAAATGTCTCAAGATGGCACAACAAAACCAAGAACCTTTTGACATATAATATCAAAAGAGGAAAAATGTTGTTGGATACCAGCTACCACAGGATAGTATAAGTTAGCTAAGTGAGTTGATGGAAGCAATTTTATGAACAACATTATGTAATCACTACGGATATCCTTATTCTACAAGTATATCTCACATTATTTGATAAACAAACTGGCTTTCAATACTCCAGTACTTTTGCTAGTTTCAAGGAGAATAACCAAGTATTACTAGACTGTCTTAAGGAATGTACTTTATTGTTTACATGGCAAATGCTTTCTGAATTTTTTTTCCTTATTCCTCCCCCCCCCCTTTTTTAAAATACTTGCAATTCAAATTCAAACAACAATAAAAGCAATCTGTACTCAAAAATTTGTGGAAGGTTTCACAAGTAAATATTGCATCATTTCATACTGACATTTTTGTTCAATAGGTACATAAAAAATAAATAATTGCATATTACAGAGACAGCAGTTTCAGTAAGACCAGGCAAGCCAAAAAGATGACATATTAAAAATGATCTAATACATTGCTGGATACTCAAAGAAAATCACATTCTATCACATAATTAAATGGAATAGGGGTTCTAAAGAGAGACATGAATGAAAACTAGATTATTTAGAGTATGTTCAAAACTGACTTCTCTACAGTTTGTTTCCTGCCAACAAACTTTCACACAAAACGTGACCCTTCTCTTCCAGACACTTTCTTCACTTTTCCATGAAATAATTTTATGGTTGAATCTGGGCAATGAGAAAAATGAGAACTTTTTCCAGCTATACTCTCCAAGTATGAGCAGATTTCCAAAAAAGATTAATTCAAAGATTTTTACTATTAGTTTCCTCTAGAAATTGGGCAGAATATGCTTATATATTTCAAAGTGAAACGCAGTATAAACTCTTGCGGATTTTGTTTTACATTATCAAGCAAGTGGGTAAAGTTCTGCTGCTAAGGCTAGCAGGACAAAGACATAAGAAAAAGATGCAAGTATGGTCTTTACATATATGCCAGCAGGTAAAACCATCTTTTATCCAGGGCCTTCACTACTTGAGCCCTCCTTCTGTAGCCAGCATGCACGAGATTACTCTAATTCCTTCCTACAGCCAGAATGCAGAGAAAATACCTACTAAAAAGATTCAGGGTAAGGCATATCACACTTGGGTGTCTGCCATGTGCATTTGCTGACAGCAAGGAGTCTTCACAATTGATTGCATGCCACCACTTGCTTAGAAGATGGTGGTAGGTCATGGGAACAAACAGGGCACATTTGTGATGATATGCCATTTGATTCCCTCAAGCTATTGGTAATTACAGACTCATGGTGGGATTTTCAGATTCTTCCTTTTCTGAAAATCAATTCGTCCTACTTTCATAGATACAGATGTACTAGACTCCCAGGCTGGAGCAGTCTGTCCACAAAAGTCCCATGTCAGAAAAACCAGTTGCACAAGCATAAACTAGCAGGAAAACCTTTAAGATTACAACAAGAAATAGAAATCTTATAACATTGTGCTGCAAGTGTGAAACAGTGTAAATAGCTATATTTTCACTTTTTTTTTTTTTTTTAGCATGACTGGCTTAATTTTCCTTTTCTTTGTGAATGAAACAATGATAGAAGGATGTTTCTGGGAAAGATACATTCATGCTTCCAAAAGGGACAGTTAAAATTAAGTAGGGAGGAGCTGCAGAAGCAGAGTAGTTTTCCAACTCCATTTTGAAAAAAACTGCTGGGGAGTTCAGAGAGAAGAATCATCATACTTAGTACAGGACTAGGAAAAACTACTTCTTCCTGTCGTTATATTTTAAATGCTGTCACTCACTGCCATTCTGCTACTTTTGCTACTAAACATTACTTACAGCAGAGTATTTGTTTTATGAGTTAACTAGATCAATGCAATGAAGAAAACAACCATTTGCCTTGTTATTCCTGAGACTTATCTGAGAAGATAAGAATTGAAAGTAAATGGGTTAAGTTATTTAGGAACAGATAGGCTGCTGAAGGTAAGGCAGAACTTGTCACAGTATGGGATCCCCTGAGACCATGCACATCAAACCAGAAGTTTCCTTTTCTGCCATTACCTCCATAACTGTTCATCTAAATATACATAGACTGATCCAGATCAGAAAACCTGAGCAGCTGGGGGAAGGGAGATGAGGTGGAAAACAACTCACACCTCAGGGAGTAGAGCACTTCCCTATTGTCCATGTTTACTGCATATCCTC
Organism: Chloebia gouldiae; assembly: GCA_003676055.1. Lineage (NCBI taxonomy): Eukaryota > Metazoa > Chordata > Aves > Passeriformes > Passeridae > Chloebia > Chloebia gouldiae. The sequence continues at coordinate 16,508,572 of QUSF01000005.1, read as the reverse complement.
ATGTGGACACAATGTGGGGACAGGAACTGGATCAAGCAATGACTGCTACTTCAGCTGCCACCACTGCCTGAGAAGTGCACCTGGAAATCATAGCCTCAAAGTCAAAACTGTTTTCTAGCACAGAACAGATGAAAATTCAAGGGAGTAATTTCAAAATTTTAACCACTGCTACTATGAAAAGTAGCTATCCTCCATATCTTCCACCTGACTGTTCATTCATATCCCCAGGTCACCTTCCTTTTTGTGCTTGCATAAATAGAGGTGTGGAAAGGGAAACAAATAGCAACTTTTTTTTTTTTTTTCCCCAATACCTGATTAATTTCAACTTGAATCAGCTCCCTGATCTGATTCACTGTCTGGCCATGCAGTATAAGCAAAAACATTGCAGAGACAGAACAAAAGAACAGAGGTAGCAATAGAGCAGGACCAATACTTTCAAAGATTTTATCAGCTTAATGGTGTTTGCAAATCCGAGCTCTGAGAACATAAATGTTTACATCTCAGACACTTAATGCTTGATGTGGAAAACCCTACAGAAGAATTGGAAAAAATTTGTAAGTGATGACTTCACCTGCAGATATATGAAATAAAGTGGAGTAATACTTATGTATTACTTTTAGTATTGTCTTGCGTTCCTAACTATATTGTTTACAAAAATTAGTAAATGTTAGAAAATTAGATGAAATAGTTGAACACATGAGAACAGGTATGCAATAATGATTATAGGAGTCAACAGCACAAATCATAAAATCTTTGGCCTCTCCCAAACCACAGTAATAAGGATCTGGCACAAAACAAACTCCTCAGGCCCTGCCTATCAAATAATATCCTTTCAGTCATCCTCTAACAAAGGGTGCTACTGAGGCACAGGGTAAGTATTTAAGTTCTTACAATATTAGCTACCCAGACCATATGCATGTTCTGCCTTGCCAGATGGCCTGTAATCTGGTCTCCCTTGAAGCTGAAAGCATCCCATTGAAACTCCTAATTGGGGTAATATATTCATAAAATAATGACCTCAGTCAGTACTTTTCAAAGTGGGTTACATCATCCAAAAGGATGATGAGAAAGCCCTAAGGCTGTTGAAAAACCCAAACTGTATTTGGGGGTGAAAAAAATTAAATCTAGAAAATACAGAAAATGTGAATTATAATAAAACTAAATTATCCTTAAACATATTGACACCAAAAGAATCTGAGGGATTGTTCTACATTCTCAAGACTGCTCACAGACAATTCTTAACCCTCTGTAGAAGAGAAGAGTAGGCTTTTCTCAGGTTTATGTGAGAGAAGGGAAGGAAGAAGATCAAGACAATAATTGCACAGATGAGGAAAGTGTTTTGAAAAAAATAGTAAGTACATTGATTTACATAATTTTTGAAAAAAATTACAGAAATTCAGTAGAAGTTTTACAAGGTGCAGTCTAGTATTGCTTCCTCTAAATTATTGGGGAGTTTTGTCAATATCCACTGCAGTAAGTACCTATCTGATCATTAATGGAAACTCCACCCTTAACATTTTCAACCTCAAATTTTTACAGAAAAGGAGGGAACAACCATGAGTAACAACCTGCTCATCCATAGCTCACTGGGCTGGTTTGAGACATGCAACAAAATTGGAGCCATCATAGTAAAACTGGTCCAAGTCCAGCCTGAAACTTCACAGTTGGATCAAAGGTAGCTTTGTACAGAGGCACACAGTAGGAACAACACTAGAAAAATAAATGAAGAAAAGGACAGATAAGAGAGAAGTTGTTCAGAATAATTAATTATGGAATGCAAAAGGAGAGACTCAGTGAGCCTTCCCTCAAACATTTTGCTGAAATAAATCCAGCCAGACAGTGGTGAACATGAAGCATCGTTAATCACCTCTCCCTACCTAACACATGGGAGCAGATTTCTTCCCAAGGTGTTATCCCTCAAGCTGCTATTTATGAGTCCTGAAATTCTACTTTATGCAACATGTTTTTCAGGCATCTATTCATTTGTTATTCCTCCTAGCACTAAGTACAGTTTTTCTCCCTCATTTGGCTTCTTTGTCCAGTAGCAGAGAGAATTAACAAAACCACTTCCAAAAGAGTAGAAGAGTCTTCCTTGTTCTAACATAGCCACTGTCCTGACAGAAAACTGTAACAGTTCAAATCCAAAAAGGCAAACTCTGCACATCTAACTTGTTACAAAACTAATAAAGCACTAAGCAGACACAAAAACTGTTTTCTAGAAAGGCTTTTCTCCACTCATTTCAAGTGACCTCCATACCAGAGATATCAATAACATCAAAACATTACATGCACCCTAATCAGATGAAGTAGAAGTTATAATCTCCATATCTGGTGCACAAAACAAATGGCTTACTTGTAAGATTCTCAGGCAGTTTACCACCCAGCAACTGAAGAGTACTCTCACCAAAACACTGTGCAAAATACAGTGTACAGAACTAAAATACACCACTTTACGAAATAAATTTCACTGAAATTGCTACAAAGGAATACATATATTAATATAAGAGGAATCAAGTGCACTACTGAACAAACAAGGGATGGAAATTACCTTTAAGTATACCAAAATTTCAAACCATGAATAGCTCCTAATATTAAAGAATTCACTTTCATTGCATAGGAATAACATTTAAGAGTAAAGAAAGCATTTAAATTCTTTCTTAAAAAAAAAAAGAGGCAACAAAGCTACAAGAGGTTTTTAAAACTGATTAAAAATTTTCAACATACATAAAATAAAAAGACTATAATTATCAGGGCACAGTGATCTAAAAGCGCTCTCAACACACCCAGAAATGCAATTTGGCTCTCGAAATTTTACTGTGTATGCCCTACAGTTTTTGCTAAAGCAGAATTTAGAGACAAGTTTAAGCTGATAATTGCATTTAGATTCAGAAGAAAACCCTTTACTTTCTTCACCTTTTGAATTTAACCAAGGATGCTTGTATGTTTAAAGGTTCATGAGTGTCTAACAGTATATATAAGATCAGAGGACTGTCATTGCAAAGCAAGGCTTTCTAAATAAGAGCACAAATTAGGTTATTGGGTGAGATACAGTTCAATATTAGGTGTCTATATGCAGGTGCTCAACAAGCACAGCTGACATCTAATGTCCCATTCTAGTTATCAGAGTTCTAGTCCAACCCAGCCAAAGGAAGTTAAATCATTTCATCTGCAAAGCAGACAGCCAACCAGTCAGCTACATCACATTTTACATTACACCAGCTGGACTGACTAGAGATTTGCAACTGCAAAAGTGGCTTAGACAAGGCAGGGTGGATTCACTTGCCCATACATTTGAGATGCCATTCAGAAGGCCACTGGTCTCTTACTGTCCATGCCACACCTACTGACCTTGTGCAGTTGCCTCTGCTAGCTTTAAGCACTGAAATGCCTGTAGATTCCTCCTAATTTTTAGGAAGTATAGGTAGTGCTAGCACAGATGCACGTACCTAGATTCAGGTGTTGATCTCAAATAGAACCTTTGCTATTGTGCTGTTAAAGACTATTTCTGGGAAAATAGAAAAACATATCAATATGGAGTAATAAATATATAAAGAGAAAATAGAAATGCTTTCAGGAATATATTCATTTCAGTAGGCCTGAATGTATTTCACATTTTGCTAGTTTTACATGGTCTAGACATCATTACTATGCAATTAGAAACACACAAAGGAACACATGTAGCCATTTTGTACCAAACTTTCCTGTAAATATTTTAAAGCCAATAATGTTATGCCAAAGGGAAAATTTTCCCCAGCATTTTGATTCTAATCAATAATTCTGAGTCTAATCCAGATGAGTTGTCTTTTATAACCAACGTGGCAAAGCAAAAAGTACTTACGGTTTATGTGGTCAATGTAGTACACACCAATCTGGGGATCATACGCGGCTTCCCATCCCCATGGCAATTCATCCCCAACACAATCCGCAAACGACAAGGGCTTTGTTAACCTACAACAAGGAAACAATCCAATGATATGGCTTTTCTCTCTTCCATATATCTCTTATTCACATTTATTCCTATTATGACAGAAGCTAAAGAAACATAGCAGGAAGAAAGGAGAGCAAGTTGGTTTTTTTCCTCTTGAAGTAGAGCACATTATTGCAAACATTTTTCAGTACAGGAACTTGAGTGAGAAATCCAGTGCAACACCCTTCACATGTGACAGTCTAAAACTAAACAACAACCAACAGCTTAAAAAAAAAAGTATCTATATTCCTATTTGTCCCCAGGAAAACTGGACCATTCAACATTGATTCAGTGAAGAGAGCACAAGATTTCAAGATCACTGATTCTAATGACCACAGAAAGTCAGGAAAGAGAATACAGCTACCTAAAATGCAGTTCGCAGCACTTATCAATCCCTGCACTTGAATAAAACTAGCAGCAGTGCACACAGAGTAGACATTTTACAATCAGCACTTAATGTTCACATGTTGCTTTTGCAGGAAGACAGACTATGAACGTTTTTCACTTTAATAATAAAGTACCTATTTGTTATAAGAACTAGAGTGATAAATGTAATACATGGACCCTTTTCCAGCTGAGGCTGACAAAGCTGACATGATCATCTTTTGGTCCTTTTTTCAAAAAAGAAATTAATATTGAGTTTCCTATTGATAAATTCACAGATAAATGCCATCTCTAACATAGTGATATATTTAATAGGAAGAACCAGAGATTTACGGTTTTATTGTTGCCATAGTGATAATAAGATTAAGTAGATATCTAGAGTGTAAAAAAAATCCACAGACTGACATGATGAAAAGCAGTTTATGGGACACACAAGCAGCACTCCTTTGCTCATTGCTGATTTAAGTTTTACCAGCTAAAACTGTTTTTCCACCTCATCATTAAAATTCTATACAAATAAAAAAACTAATTCATGTGTTTCAGTATTTTTTCTTCATTAATTCCTGACCAAAAGAAACAGGTTTATTGACATTTTTTGTGAGAAAAGAAAGAGAAAAGAATAGTATATTTTACCTTTTATAAAGTGAATTGTATTTTGTGTACAAAACACCAGATAGAAAGTACTTTACAAAAATATTGAATTCTTTATGCAGATGTAAAAAGCAAATTATAGCACAAATTTGACGTAGAAATCATTGCCCCACTATAATCCTTATTATTATCATCATCAATGGATATGATCTATCAGTTCTTTAAGTTGAACAGTATTCCTCCAAGCAAGGGTTGCAGAAATCACAAATAAGGCCCTTGGGATTCAAAACATTTTGAATATTGACTCATTTTCAATTTGTTTTTTAAATTGCAAGCATGGATCCACTTCCTCATATTTCCCCAAAGTTTACATTGTAATCCTGTGAACATTACTAATACTTCATTTGAAGTTGTGAACAAATTTCCAAGTATAACACAAATTTGCTAATTTATTGCCACTTATAAACTGCTATGTTAAACCACTAAACACACCAAAACTATTACAAAATACAGATGAAATTACCAATGTGGAATTACATTTGGATCACCAGGATACAAAAATACAGATTATAACCAGCACAAGTAGGTTGTCAACTCGCCAGTGACTCCCAGGGCCAGAGGAGGTCTGTAACAAGCCAAGCCTATGTACTGTATCCTCTTACATGCTCACCTGCATCCTTAAATCCAGACCCTGGCACAGCTCTGAGTGGGGCTGCTCCAAGGACTCCCCAGCAACCCCAGCTCTGACCTGCCACCTTGCTCCTCCTCTCTGGGCAGCAGAAGCCGTGCTGCCGTGGCAGCTGTGCAGCTCAGCAGGCCAACAGCTGGCCAACAGCTGGCCAACAGCTGGCCAACAGCTGGCCAACAGCTGGCCCTCTGGCTGCAGCTGCCTAATGCTGCCCTACCAAGCACACCTGCCCAAATGCTGCCTACTTAAAATTACCAGCACCGCTTCAAAGATTACTGTTCTGTTGTAAATAGTGATTGCTAGAGAGAAAGGGATAGCTCTTAGGGAAACAGGAGAAGCCTTTCAAATCCAGGATAAACACAAGCACAATTTCAGGGCAAGCAGCATGCAGCAGGCTGAACACAGGGCACCCATGTGAAAGAGTTCCCAGGCCACTAATGCTCAGAGGAAGCATCAATCATGTAAAAGCAACAGTGCTTTTGTTAGTCATGTGAATAAGATGTGCCAGCTTCAAGGGCACACCTACCTGTGAAAAAGTCCTGTCTCAAATATGATTACAAGTGTAGATGTTCGTGAAACAAACTGAATAAAAATTAAAGTTCAGTGTCATCCTTAGACTTAACATTATATTAACTCAAAACTCAATTCATGTAGTTCAAGTAGAAAAAATGTTTTAAATGCCATACAGCAACATAGAAATCATAGTATGAACTCAAATTCATATGAGCACAGCCAGATGGTTTTTAATAAACATTAAATACATTCACCAAAGTTACACACCACAACACTTATGACGGGATTTTCAGATGACCTCTACAGGAGGGACACAAGCCCAGTACAACCCTGACTTTTCATCTGCAGTCTATACCAATTTTATTTTTAATCAAATACTCTGTACTATAAACAGCACATTCTCTAGGTCAGACTGCAGTTGACTCTGATCATGCAAATGTTCTGTCCAGGTGCTCTCACCTGTCTGAAACCAGATATGATGGGAATGAGCAACAGCCATTCTCTCATCCCAGACACTCCATAAATTAAAGAGACGCTAAAACACTGTGGAAAAGTCCTTGAGTGACCTACACTGGACCTTAAACAAAATGAGAAGAGGGAGACAGAGGTCCAAAAAGACAGGTAGTACAGGACAGTTTGTTTCATGAATCCTGCTTTGCTGGATCATGCTAGGACATTGAATCCTTAAGATCTGAACTATGTCAGAACTGTTCCAGAGTAGATTTTTAAAACATGAGAAGGCTTGTTCATAACAATATCACAATTACTTAAAAGGGCAACATTCCCATGACTCCCTTTTTTTGTTCCAGAGTCTTTTAATAGCACACAGTTTTTGAGCCTGATGCGTCATTTTACAATTGAACAGCAATGAGCACAAGGTGATTGATACCCGATTGCTTATGGCCCTCAGAACTCATCATAACCATTATTTACTTTCAAAATACATATGACAAATGGATGAAATTAACACAACATGAAGCAAGGGAACATTTGCAAGACAAAAGTTGAAAGCAGAGTTACGAGATGTAATTGGACAGGAAATAATATCCAGGAACAAGGACTGAAGGAACCTCGTCTGTGTGAAGATCATTATCTGTGACATACAGTAACCTATGAAGTAACCTATGATGGACTGCCATTACATTTATTAAATGTCATCCAAGAAAAATTAGGTTTATTGCACCATAATTGAGGATTAAATGCTGCATGTCTTGGGCACTGATATTCTAAGGGTAGCTCATAATACTTAGTTTCAGTTTGTAGCCATACATTTAGATGTTCTTAAAAGAATGCCAATACTCTAAAGATGACTTCAGAGTCCACATTTAGTGTCCAATGAAGTTCAATTAGTTAATAAAATGCTTGGATTTCTTTAATGAGTATCATTAAGCTTAAGTATTCTCACCTAGGGGTGCCTTTTTTTTTTTTTTTAACCTAAGTGAACACAAGCCAGGTGTGTGTGAGGAAAAGTGGCTGTTTTAAGGAAAACCAGGAAGCATTCTGCAATTCCATTATGTAAACAATGCATGATTATGTTAATCACTTTACAGATGCTTTGGGGAGACTAAGGAGACAAATACAGTTTACAAATTGAAGACCTCTATTATCATATCAAATCCACATTTTTCTTTAAAGTTTTCAAAACACAGAGTTAGCTGGCTAAGATCTTAAAATGCAGATTCTGCAATTATATATTTGTTATCATTAACAGATGTTCTTGCTTCTACAGCCATGTCTATAAGAATAAGTAAGAATAAGTCTTGTTCGTATATGCAGATAAAGTTAATAATGAATCACAGAACCACAGCATATTCTGAGTTGGAAGGGACTCAACAAGGATCATTGATTCAACTCTTAAGGGAATAGCCTTCATGGGGATGGAACCCATAATCTTGGTGTTATGAGCACCATGCTCTTAATAAATGAGGGTGAAGACACTGGAAAATGGAACCGTAACTGCAGACTGATGGATTGTCAGTGCAGAAATACTGCTTCATTTGGACAATTGTCTTATTTGATGTACATCATATTGTGAAGTCCCCAGATCACAGAAATACATAGAAGACAGGCTTATTTCCAAAAGTGAGGTCCACAAAAAATGAGACATTTATTACAAATACCAGTAAAACTATATTTCTGTCGAGATACAGAGAGCCCATGATATTTTTCCATTTCTGTGATCTGAGAATATCAGGAGGCATGTTCTTTAAAATGTGTATGCACATATATGCATATACACACACACACGCTACTTTGAACAAACTGTTCTATGCAAGAGAAATGCTGGATTCTGCTGCATTCCTTCTCTGACTCCTTTTTTTTCTCAAAAATCCATTCAGGATAAAATAAACTAATAATGAAACATAAGTCATACATGATTAGTACTCCACTTTATCACTAGCAAAAAGAAGGTTACAGTAGGCAGATGTCAGAAAATGGCAGGGGAGGCAGGGGGCAAGAGACCCATACATGAAAAATAACCCCAGCCCACTCAAACCTGAAATTACTTTTCCTCAGTTAGAAAGGAAGAAAACACAGGTTTGTTAGAGGTACACAAATACCTGAGAATTATTAACAGGTTCATCTTAATGCCTTTCAAAATTACTTCCAAGACCATCTCCTTTGCTGTGTGGTACTTGACCTCCAGTCAAGATTTGTAGTTTGGAATTCAGCTGTAACTAGAGTCAATGCTCAACTTCTATAGCAACTTCAATGTGTTTTTTAGAACTTTCTCCAAATACCCAAAATGAACTCATGTGCTTTGTTGTGCAGCAAGATTCTGTGTGACACTTATACGAAATGTTGTACAGATTAAATTTCATTAATTTCTCATGTATAATGATGTATATTACACATTAATTCTTTTACAATGCAGTACTTGTTAGTATTTTTTCTTGACAGAAATTTTTCTGAAAAATATACCTCTTCTCCAAACTCCAAGGAAATGAGAAGACAAAACATAAGCTGTTATTCAGGTGTGCAGAAATGGGCAATCAATTCAAATGTCAGAGAAGAAATCCAGTGATGGAAGAATTGCATGCATTTATCTGGAATCCATACACCATTACAAAAGAGTGTACAGATGGTTTATCCACAGTAATACCCACCAATACAACAGTTTACAAAAAGTTTCCTTCAAGCACTTTCAGTTAGCACAATTACACAGAACAGAAACATAAAATCAGCATCAACTATTTTTTTTTTATTTTGCAAAAGGATGAGTGAAAGTATTTCATTCTTATTTTGATTCATAGCCTGAGAGAAGCAAATGTAAACTTTTAATCAATTAAAGGAATGTACAAACAGAAGAAGAAATATGTTCTCAATTCTTCACCAAACCTCTGGAATTTAGTGCTCACATTGGATCTCAAAATCAATTCAATTCTTACCCAACTTTCAAATGCTATAGGCATTATTACTTTGAAGAGTATATAAACACGCATTCTAATCCCATACTAAATATGCTTACAAATGTGGATTTTACTCATTTCAGGCATTCAAGACAAATTTCTTATATAAAATTCAGGGGTGCAATTAATCCCATTACCTAAAAAAGCCTGTTACCAAACCTGAATTACTCCTTTAGGTTCCGTAGAGAGGCAGAGTCAGCACATCTATTTCATACCTGAAGGTTTCCCTGTTTCCCCAGTGAGTACAGGATTCTGAATGCAAGAATCCTTAGCATGTGCAAAGGTAACTGAATTTAAGTGGAATGAATTCTGTAGCAGGCAGCAGAGTGCACACAGAATAGCAAAAGAAATGCAGCTGCTGCTCCACATGGCAGGTCAGATTTAAAGAGAGACACTGATGTTCCCTATGGCCAAGGTCACTAACAGCATAAAAATTATATTGTATAGGGAACACAATTTTCTCTTCTACAAATTACAGTGGCCAAGGCTGTGAGAAAATGCATTTACTTGTATTAATTATATTGTAGTCTCTTTCCTAACTTTAAAAAGTAGTAACCAGGTTGTTTACCTGTCAAAAGGGGCAGAATTGGCCCACAAAACACCCTTTTGCCATATTCTTTGTTGATTCAATTCTATACGTTATGAACTAGCAAATGCCACACAAAATCTCTCTGTTAAAAAACCTCATTCCTGAGTCTGTCAACAGGATTTCTGCTGCTAAACACCATGTTCTTAACACAGTAGTGCCTCCCATTCAGATAGCAGGCCGAGACATTATGTACAAACTTTGAATTGTTTAGGTACATTCTCATTTAATAAGGGTATTATTAAGACTGCCACTTTATTACAGTTATTATTTTGAAAGAGTAACTAAGTGGACATCAATACCAGAGTAGAACAGATCAAACAAGAAGCAGCGTGGTCGCAATCCCAGCTTGAAATAGTGGTGTAAAATAAACAAATATGATAAGGTCATGCATGCTTACCTTGTTCACAAGACGTGTGCAACCAAATGTCAACAAATGCCTGTGCTCAAAAGACATCAAACATGCATGTTACCTTTTCTGTGCCAAAACAGAATCTCTAATAGCTCAAACTAAATGTAACCCATTTCTTAATGATGAGATATTCTCAATAACATTAAATTAAACTTCTCAGTAGCACTGAATGTATGCCTGCAGACACTAGCATGTGCACCACTAACATGTTTGCTTTGTACTAGACACACGTGCACACAACAGTATGGGTTTATAGGCAAATGTTCACAGCTACACTCCTGGCTAGAATGGATATGTAACAGTCAACAGTACTGCACCTTCACTTTTTGTACCACAATTAGTTTTACTCAAAAACTAATTGCAGATACTGAACCCACAGCAGTTATACATTTTCTGGAGACAGAGATTTATTAAGTCCAACAGCAAGTATATCCTGGATATATTGCATGAATTGTCACTTGTTTTCCAGATTTCAGATCATTTTGCTCCTGGTAATACGAAGAGAGGTAGAACACTCAAATTTGTATAAGAATGGAAACTTGAAATAAGCACTAACTCTAGTTTTCTAAAAAAATATACAAGTATAGTACCACTTTTAATAGCTCTTAATTTCTATCCTGTGATTCTTTTAAGTCCTTGAATACTTACAACAGAGAGCAGGCCTTAAAGAAATGTATTTTTTGGTTTTACAGAGTTTCCTTGGTAAAGAAAAATGTACAAACATGCGCATGGAGAATTATATTAAAGACATACATTATTTCTCTACCTCACAGCCACCCAGAATGAAGGGACATTCTTGGAGTACATACTACTTGGATAACAGGCTCTTACAACTGTTTAACAAGTTCAAAAACTTGGTTTCCAGTACTGAACTCGTACTGACAGTGATTTACTATAACTCCCGTTTAGAAGTGAGCTGTGGGTTCAGATAGGTATACCACATTCAATGATGTCTCAGAGCATATCTAAGACTTTGAAAAAGACACTTTCCATTAAAAGACTCTTGTCTAGCTAGCCAACAACCCAGGTAAACAAAATATATTCAGGAAGCACACAAGGTCCAAGTAGAAACTAAAACTAATCTTTTTCTGTCCTCATAGGGTTTGGGATTTTAAAAAACCTTTTTAGAGTACTGAATAAGTGGTTTATTCTCTGTAATTTAGGCAGAGTACTACACCTAAACTAGGTGTTTTTGAAATGCTTTGCTGAAAAGGACAGTGTGCTGAAGAGTGTCTCAGTTTTCAGTCAGCCTTCCAGAGAGACAAGTGCACTAATACTACCAGGTAAAGTGACAATATCAGCCCATCATCAGTTCTGATTGCTGCCTTCCTGCAGACTAACTCAGAGTCTCCTACACTGTAGCACAGCACAAACTGTTCAACATATTCAGCAAGTCCTGCTTCGAAATAACAAGTCAGCACCTCACCAATGATGGGGTTTGGAGACAAGCACTAACTACAGTATCAAATTGTACTCTATTCCTCAAATGTTTTCCAGCTCTTCTTGATTCAGTTAAACATTAAACTGCCAGGACAAGGATGAAAACAAACCAACAAACTGCACTGCAACCACACGACAACAGAAAGTCTTAAACTTACTAAACTTGCACAACATAGGAAAAGCCAGGAATCTTGACAAAAGTTCTTAGTTTCCAATATCTATTACAAACATAAGTAGTTTAAGCCAGTACAGCTATGGATTTTTACTACAAAAATTGTATTGAACATAGAGAGCAAGTTCTTTAAAACAAAAATATAACTGCAAAGTTTTTGAGTCCACTTATTTTAACAACAGTAAAAGTATTCAAAAGTAAAACCTGATAGCAAAAATAGCTGAACAACAAAACCCCTACAGAAAGAATGCTATAGCTTTAGACAAGTAAAGGACATATTCAAAGTTAAAGAAAGCAGGCTTTGGTTAGATATTAGGAAAAAATTCTTTACTGTGATAGTAGTGAGGCATTGGAAATGGGTCACTCAGGGAAATAGTGGATGCCTCATGCCTAGATGTGTTCAAGGCCAGGCTGAACAGAGATCTGAGCAATCTGGTTTAGTGAAAGATGTCCCAGTCCATGGCAGGGGAGCTGGAACTGGATGATCTTTAAGGTCCCTAAAGTCTATTTTCTAAAAAACACCTTCCTCCTTCATTTAGCAGTTTTGCAAGTGCAATGTAAAAACATCAGAAATGAAGTGCTTGCAATATATTAACAAAAATTAATACCTTTTTTATTTCTTTATTTTAGAAGACTTGTTCTCAATGTTCAAAAGTTCTACACATCCCCAAACTCCCTAGGCCTTATGAAATACAGAAAATCTAAGGATGAAAATCTTCAGGTCATCTGAAGACTTTGCCTGCTTCCTCCACAGAAAAAAACCCACACAAAATGGGCAACTGATGTCCTCTCACACACACGCTCTAAGGGAAGGAAGCAGAGAACACACAAGTTAAGCTTTCAGTCCAGCAGGCAGCAGACATGGGGAGGCGAGTACAGAGGGAGTGCTCTGCCTCCCAGCTCGCCGTGAGATGCTGTGTGCATGTTAATGACTGCCATAAAAATGTGCTACCAGCAAGGAAACTGAGCATAACTGCCTCCTCCCAGTTACAAAGCGGTGGCATTAGCTCAATGTCAGCTCACTCTGTCCCCTCACAGGTACTTCTGTGAAAAGGCAAATGAACTGAATAGCTGTGACCCAGAAAAGGAAGAATGCATTTGGGAAGGAAGGGATCCACACCCACTGGTTGCAGGACCAGGTCAAACTGCCTGCTGGCTTGGTTTTTTGTTTCCTTTTCCTTTTGATTATGATAAACTGTTTTGGCTTTCCACTTCACAATTGCCATCAATGAAGAAAAAAACCCACACTGAACTCAGCTATACATTTTATCACATTATTTCACCATTGAAGGCAATAAAAGTGAAAAGGAGAACCAATATTTTCCAGCTCAGTATACCAGCTATTTGTTTCTATAGGGCAAAGCCTCCAACCAAATCACTATTTGAAATTCATTTATCTGTTTAACATTGCCAAGTCCAATGCAAAGGTGACATTTTGAAAGGTTAGGGGGAAAGGGGACCACAGAGAAATGGAAATGGGTAATACCATGAAAGTTTTTTCTTTGACGCAGCAGTTGGTCCTGCACTGGCATGTAAGCACTATAATATTAGACCTGGAATGTGAGGAATGTCTGATAACCATACCCTGGCAAACGGATAATTCCACAGCCATAAACCAGTGACATGACCTCTGCACATTCCCCTGGAAAGCTCAAATGCAGTGACATTATGAAAAGGCTATTATGTGCAGCGTTGCTATACGTTATTTATATATACATGACTGTACACTGTTGTTAGAGGGAAAAATGTTACCATCAATTGACAGCACTGTTAAGAAACTTAGCTATTAGTTTTAATTTAATTACATAAATGCCATGCTGTTTTCTGAGCAATTTTAAGTGTTCCCTATCCTCAAATCTCTGGGTACAAACTTGACTTTGAAATGTTTTCCTTTACTGCACGTACCACTCTCCTCTTCATTTTGCATATTTACTAGCAAATATTCTTCCTACAACAGGTAGATGTACTGTTAAGAATACTCAAGAAAAAAAAAAAGCCAAACGGAAACCAAACAAACCACAAAAAATCCAGTCAAGCATTGGTTCATGAAATTCAAAAAATGGCACAAACCCTGCAGGAATTTCCACATGCAAATAGGAGCAACCAATCCATACCCAAAAGCTTTCTGTTTGGTAGAAGTACAATGCAACAAACTACAGACAGAAGAAGTCTATAGACTAGAATACTTTATTAGGAATTAATCAAAACAGACAGACTAATGATAGATGATTAAAACATTTATTCTGTTAATTTTAATTTGTCATCTTGGCTGTCCAGCAAAAAGTACCAAAAGCAGTTTTCATGGCACATCGTTAGGGCTAAATTTAGGATATTTTTGTATTGTGATAATTAAATATGAGAAAGAGAAATGAATTTCAAAGAAGAAACACTGTCAAAACCCAGAAAATTATTATATTTAATATCAGCATTAAAAGATCTTCCCAATCTCTTTCCCCCTTCCTCTTTTCTGTAATTTCATACACATAGTCCAAATCATCCCACTACTCACCAGCTACAGAAAATTATTTTGAAAATTCTGTTCTGTAAACTCCACTTCTCCTGCAAACAAACCCTTCCATTTAAGTGACCTTTGGATTTATAGAGAGGATATTTAAAGAGTCTCCTCACCTAACTCTCCTCCCATTGAAGCCAGGAGTGTTACCAATTTCAGTAGCAGGAAACATAAATCTAATACTTTCAAAAAGTACTATCCATCTGAACACCTGAGATAACCTCACAGATATTCGACTTCAGCACTGTGAAGCCCTTCAGCCAAGTACACCAACCATTCCAGAAGCAGTGAAAAGGGAACTTAAGTTAATATGTCCAATGTCTCTGCAGTTTGGTTACAGACCCCAAAACTGCACCCCACTCTGTTATTCTCAATACTGAATTCTTCATATCTTGACTCCAGCTTCTCATCCAACCACTTGCAACAATTTTCAACGTATTTTCATTCAACGTATTTTCATTTCAACAATTTTCATACTTCATGAAACATTCTGTGTTTTGCAGTACAATGCAGCTCCTGTTGCAAAAAGAGTGAGCTAGATCAGAGCTCAAATGACACACAATCACTTGGTAGATCTCTGGTCTTTGGTAAACTGTTTCCAGATGCTATAGGAGAAATCTTTAAAAGTGTGTCAACAATTTTTTACATGGAAAATGAACAAACACAGCACTGATTTTATAAAACTGCAAGCAACATAATACTAAAGAGAAAAAGGACAATATATTTGTATTTTAATATTCGTAAGAGATCATAAAAAAGTCTGCCAACCCTTGGTGCAAATGGTTCAAAAAGATCCCTCAATCTCAGCTGTTTACACAGATGAGAGACTCTAGAAAAATCATTCTTGAGTGCAGAGTGATGGAAGTCAGGGGCTAACATATATTACTAAAACTGTACAAAATTGAACTAATGAGTAAGGGCTGTAGCAAACATTTGCTTCATTCAAATCTAACTTTTAGCATAAAGGTGCAAGATGATGAAGTCAGGGTACTGTAAGATTACAGCAATGTAAAATTGTAATTATATGATTTCAGATATGTGTTCTGGCCTACGTGTAATCCCTCCCACTAATAATTTTGATACAAAGAACTCTGGTTCGTAATCCTTTTTTAAACTGCCTATCTTCATATACTCGGAGATACTCAGGAAATAGTGTTACATTAAACAAAATCAATGTAGAGTTCCTTCAGCTTCTCTACTGTTTTTACATTTCTTTATTCACAATATTAATTGACTTCAAGATTTAGAGCAAATTTATTCCCAGTGGCAGCACGGTTTGAGGAATGGGAAATATGTTACAATTATCCAACAGGAAACGCTTAAGTTTGCTGTGACTTCCTTCGCACACACCCACTCCCAGAAACTGCCTGAAAAAAACTACCCCAAAACCTGTAATGGAGGCAGCAAATTTTCTAGCAGTTCCTAGCAGAAACACAGCACAAACACAGTTTACTGAAGCACAGCCTTCTATTGGAAGGGAAAAAAAAAAATCAGCTTCTGCTTCTCACATCATACTGACTAAACCCCTTTCAGGTCAGCTATCCTTTTTGGTCCCCATTCCCTGTACACTTACAAGCCTTTCCTTTACCCTCAGCCTATCACTTCTTCTCATACATCCCTCTTTACTAAGTGTGGTTGGCACAAAGTTGTTTAGAGCAGAAGAAAATTCAAGGCAGTATTTTGGAAAGATTGCTGAGGAATTATGTGAGATACTGTAAAAGGGAACCTGGAGTTTCCAGATGAGTTAATACTCTACTTACTGACTCAAATAGAGCTGCCTACCTTTCCCAAACATGAAAATGCACTCCCTTCAGCTTTATTAGCAGTTTGCATTACTGATTTAAAAAGATTATTCTAAACCAGGTTAAATTATTACTTCTGAGAATATAGTACATATTAAAACCTCATCCCTATTTGCGGTTGTTAACAGCACAGAGTAAATTGCACCATCCTAATGCCACACCAAATACTGCAGTTCCATAACAATTTAAGTTGATGTAACCTGGCTGTCAGAGTTCTGCTTTTCCTCCATGCTACATGTTCATACCTCTTCTCTGGCATTCTTATGACTCATAATACGTCAGTTAAAAGGAAAAACAAAAACAGGAGGAAAAACTGAATTTTAATTTTTTTAACCAGTTTACCTGCCTAACTAGTTCCCTATCAGTAAAAATGCCAATACAAGAAAAAGGGTGGAACCATTTGCAGTCTGAATTCAGATTGGTATGAATTGGTCATGAAACAGCAGAGTTCCTAAAAGACATTGAAACCCTTGCTTGTGATGGAGATCAAAGGCAGTGCTGCAACATACGTGATTCCACCTCCTCCTCTTCCTATTTATGATTTAGCTATTAGAATAAGACAGATAGGACTAAGCAAACAAAACTGGGGAAATGCTTACCTGCTTCATAACGTTTTCATGTGGTAAATGTTAGGCGGCTTTTTGTAGGGTGAGGGGTTTTTTGACTAATGATGAATCTTAACTGGTTGCTATTGTATTGTGAAATGCAATGCTTGGGCAGTTAGGAAAATTTCTATTTATTCTAATCCTTGATCTACTGGCTACTTGAATTTCAAATTGGAGTAATGTAAATCAGTTAATTGCCCAATCCTGCAAAGGATACAAAACTTCACAGGACAAACCAAGGAAATATCTACACTGAAGTCAAAGGCAGCCTTGCCTTGGACAGGGCTAGAAGCAAACTTTGTATGTGATTAATACTTTTGTCACGCTTGCCAAAGCAAAACCAAAAAAATATTTCACCTATCTTTGAGAGCCTTCACCTTAGGCATTTTGACCATTTTTTAAGATAATGAGGTGCTCAAAAGAAGAGAGTTTAAAAATAATTGCCAATGACAGAAAAAACTACAATGCTGTCTCAAATATTGAGCAGAGGCACTTTCATAGAAAAACAACACCTAAGCAGAAACAATTGATTTAATGGTAATCTCCCACACTGTATGCATCTTTTGTACTGTAAGAGGCAAGCTGCCATATAAGCAATGCTTCAATAAATTCAGCTGAACTAGGACGCTGCAATTTTACAGACTTCTGGAATTTCTTAGACACAGTATTTTTAAATGAATACTTCATAAAAATCACTTTCAGTATTTTGTTAGATGTAAAGTTTTTATACAGTTTGAGTAATGAAAAAACCTCAGCATTAGCTCATCCAGTGGAAATATGGTCACTCCTTGCCAAGATAACCATTACATCTCCATTTTCCATTTATTATTCTTTTAAACTGAATAGAGAAGATTGCTCTTAAGAGATAGTCCAGATACAAATCTCTACTATCCAATTACTTATGTACTCTCTTTCAATTTATCAATGGAAGGCTCTTACTACCTCTCATAAATCAACCTACATCAGTTGCTTTTGTGAAAAATCTTTAACATAAATATTAATGCTTTGAGCTACTATTTTTCCTGCAATTCTACATAATATCCTTAGGTTCCTTTAGGAAATTACTTCATGTATCATTCAAGCTTTTAAAATAAAATGTATCTTCTTGGAGGCTAGGCTTCTGACTCTCATCCTATAAACATCAGTCACCTAAAACAATTTCCAGAAGCACTGGAAAGTTTAAAAGTTGGCACACTGTAATTAACTAGGAGTCAAACTTCTCATCTATTGGAAATACCATTGGATATCTACATGCATTTTAATGCTTTTCAATATGCTATGTACAGAAAACAAATACAAGGAAAATTAATATTCAGTCAGAATGTGTATGAGCATGGGGTTTGACTAACAAGAGGAAAGATTTCCAAGCTCGTGACAGTCCATGCAATTCTTTTTTAGTTTATGTGCAGGAACCCAGCATGGCTAAAGTTTTAATTTAGAAAGTATGTGGTTAGGAAAGGTTAGGGAATAAAGAGAGGACCATGATTATTCACAGTCCAGTAAAAATCTGTTTTCTGAGTTTTAGACTCCAGGAATTCCCCAGTAAATTTAAGAGAAGAAGCTGGAATTTCCTGATCTGGCATATGTTACCTAGGGCAGGGAAGTATAATTCTCAAAAGAGTTTTCAAAGGTAGACTTGGAATTTTGCTGGACAGAATAATAATCAATTTAAATCAGCCATAAAAAGAGAGATCTGATCTTCTGTCAAGTTCTTGAAAAGGTAGAAGTTCATCAGCACTACATGGTTGCTTAAAGAAAACCCCATATTTTAAATTTGGTTTAAAATATTTTTAACCCACTTATGAGTTGATCAAATCATGCTTTGAGTTGTCAGTATAACAAGCACCTCTTTTTGGGCCATACTATGAAGAACCGAATTTTTGTAGGTAAAAACAATAAGGCAGCAAGGCAGGATTTGTAATAAAATAAAGCATTTTCATTCCTTCTTAAACGCAATCTGCATAGGTCTTCACTGATGTTTTCAGTATATGGTAATTCATTCTCTCCCAACCCAACTTCTATGTTTCATCAGTTTTTTACACTGAAGAAATAGTGGGAAAACTCTGCTCTTTACTAGAAGTCCAAGTGAAAGAGTCCAAGTCCTGTCTTTTTTGTTGACTTAATTGCTTCATGCCACAGATACAAAAAGGAT
This sequence comes from Chloebia gouldiae, assembly GCA_003676055.1. Classification (NCBI taxonomy): domain Eukaryota; kingdom Metazoa; phylum Chordata; class Aves; order Passeriformes; family Passeridae; genus Chloebia; species Chloebia gouldiae. The sequence continues at coordinate 16,489,338 of QUSF01000005.1, read as the reverse complement.
TTCATTCTGCCCATCACATTTCCTCTCCTTCACCATACTGCTTTCTCTATATTAAACTCATTGTACTTCTATCATTTGCATTTGCAATAAACAGATTGCAACAAGGTCTCTGGCTTGGTTTACATAAATAGCAACAGGGACTGGAGACCTCTATCAAATGGTACCAGAACAGTCTCCAGGTACCAGGGGAGAAAGAGAACGGATTATTTTTTAACATTACAGTATTTCAGTAATTATTAGTATTTCTGCATCCACACATACAAGACATTCTGTCTTGGAGTGACTGCTGCTTTCAATAATCCATTCATATCAGCAGACATCTTTTATTTGGAATCCTAAGAAACACCAAAAAAATCCCACCCAAACCCAAGCACCACCATATATAACTTCTGCTAATGAAACCAATATTCTTAGACAAGAATCTGCAGAAGAAATGTATGGCCTTGTGCAACAGAGACAAATAGGCTCTATTTGCAGGCTCTTTCTCCTTGTTTTTCCATGCCTGGATTATTCTTCCTGTTGTCTCTCTAAAGCCAGCTGCAGGGAGATACACAAGGAAGCAGCAGTGCTTGGTGACCCTCAGTGGCAGCCAAAGAATTAGTCTGGCTGATGGAGCATGGCAATCCACTGTGCCAGCTGAAAAAAGCTGGCTCTGGCATTTTTTGATTCTTTCACTGGGCTTTGGGAAGACAAAATCTCTTCCTTTCACAAACCTGACTAGGAAGTTTAATTGATGTCCAAAGGACCTTTACTGTACTGACATTTCCTATGCTTATGCTATAACCAAACTCCTTTATAAATGGGCCAAATACTTATGGATGGCCAAGTGTGACACAGAATGGATAGCTGCAGGGACAGGAGGGACACAGGCAAGAAGGTTCATGTGGTGTGCTGCTCCTATGACACACACACTAGGCAGAAAGGCTGCCGAGTCCATCTATCAGAAGAGAAAAGTGGCACAGAGTATTTCTTGCAGAGCATGATTTGCAGTCACAAGGTGCAAATGAGGTCAGGGAAATCCCTCAGCTGAGGTTAGGAGAGATGTTTGTAGCCTGCAAACTCCCCACTAGGACAATATAAAGACTTAAACACCCCAGCCCTGACCTTTATGTCTTTGTTTCCTTCTGTTTTGCTGTTGCAGTCCAAAAAGCAGACCTAGCAAGAACCAAACAGCACAAACCGTGCTCCTGCCAGTCACTACCAATCTTAGTAGTGTTGTTAAGCTGCCAACAAGCCAAAATGTACTGTGGATTCCAAAGCATTGAAAAACGTTGCATTCTCCAGCTGCCATCACCCTAACCTTTTATTTATTCCATACTATTCACACAGAGTGATATATTCCAACAGGCTAAGACTCACTCTTTTCATCACATTCCTATCTGCTGCTTATTCACTCCAGTTTTTTCTGAATGTAAAGAGAAAAGATCAAATATTAGGAACAGAGAGCATTCTGGACGTGGCAGCCAAAGCTGGGAACTGGAGTTGATAAAAATTTGAGAGGAATTTACATAGATCACAGACAGTCCTTGATTGGCTAAATGCTTCTAGTGAGAGGCACACCTCTCAATGCTATCTAGGGGACAATGATTACATTCCACAGGAATTTCAGCAGCATTGTTTCTGTTTATTTATTTGTCTGCTCCCCCCCCCCCCCCTCCAGCCCCAAGTTTTTCAAATTGATCCATTTTCAAAACTGGAAACTAGATTTTCTTGTTGCCTTGGGAGCTCAGGAAACAGAACTGGGATGCTGAGGTACCTCTTCCATCTCATTCATTCAGGGAAGGTGGCTTTTGAATAGCACCAAGCCATTCAGAGTCAAGAAAGGGATTGGAATCTGACTTTTTCACAGTCTTGACCACTACACTGGCTAACAAGCAATAAAATATTCCCAGTTTTTACACTCCCAAAAGAGCCTCTGAGACAAATTTTTCATCAAAACTGAAGAATGGAACATTTTATACAGACTTATCAACACTGTTAACTTCTGAAAAAAAAAAGGTTTATTTAAATATTTTAACCAACTTCAACTGTCAGTCTGTCTTCAGACATTCATTTTTTCTTTTTTCTCCTGCCTGGTTTATTAGTGACCGTTCAATGAAATATCCATATAGCACGCTACTGCCTTATTGATACTCTCAATAAACTAATAAAGCAATTTTGTTTTTGTATGCCACTGTTCTGAATATCATTTGGAGCTATCCCTATAACAAACGTATCTCCTATAAATTAAACAGCTTCCAGTCCATCAGCAGCTATTAGTGTAATAATTATTCATTACAAAATGTCATCTTCCATTGAAAGAATGATGCAAAATAAGCAGCAACTATAATTTGCTAAAGAAGATTTTCTGTACATCTTATCTTGAAATTACATTTTTTTAAACAAAAAATAAATTAAAGATATAATTACTATTCTTCCTAAAATTGCAAAAATTTAAGAAACAATGTAGTACAAAACAGACCACGTAGTACAAAAAAAAGATTAGAAAATGCTAGGATCATCAAGAACCCCATGTAATTTAAAGGCAACTTCAAGATAGCCCTCAATCAAACCAAGTATGTAGCCAGCAGACCAATTCTTTCAAGTATTCATCCACAGGTAGTAATTTAAAAAACAATCACAGTAGTGAATAAAAGCTGTTATGATCTATGAAGTACAGCAAGGTGCCATTCAGGAGAGTTGTTTTCAATCATCCATTTTTCAAAGTGCCTTCTGGAACAAACTTTAAAAGGCTGTCTCTTCCAAAGTCACATTTGAAGGAACATGATGTTTCTAGTACATTTAGTAGTAACTTTAACATTATGCTGCAAATGATGTAGCCCATGCAGAGATATCTTTAATAAGCCAATCATTACATGTAATCCATATTTTCCCCACCAAATTCCAAATTTCAAATTATTACAAGAACACAGTATCTCCAGGGTGTTAGAGTTCTACATTGATATCAAACAGAGCAGAGTTGGTTTTTAAAGCGACAAAGAAATTTAATTTCTATATTTTTGCTTGTAGAATTGATAGCTACAGCAAACTGAGGATTTAAATCTTTTTAGGCACTACTGAAGTGGTTGAGTTACTTCTATTACACTGCTAAACAGCACTTAAAACTCCAACCACCCTCCTAATTCCCATTCCAATACAGCACATTTTAGTCTCCTTGTCCCACAGCTACTTGATCATGTAATTTGCCCTTTAAAGGCACAAGTGTTTGGGATTGAGGACTTCATGTTGGGTAGGGTAAGAAGTACTTTGCTTGCATTTACATAGATTACATCAACACTTCACCTTGCTAAAACTAGTATCCTTTTCCAAATTATGATATCTAGTTAATTAGATGATCTAACACTAATAAAGCTGCATTTACCCACATACACCTTGTAAAAAATGAAGGGAAGGCACATCTGGAGGTTGTCTGACCCAACTTCCTGCCCAATGCAGGACAATTCTGAAATCAGACAGGGGGCTCTGAGTCATGCCCATAAGCATTCAGGGCAACCTACTCTAGTGTTTGTCCACAAATCCCAGGCTACACTGATCATTTTTTTTTCTGATGCAGTAAATAATTGCAATTCCATTTGCAATTAATAAAGCTCTTCTGGGATGCAGATTAGATTATATATTGGCCCATCAGTTTCAATACAATGAATAGTATTAATTCTATTTTCATGTTAAGACTGTGGTTTCTATTGAAAAAAAAATTAATCAGTTGCCTGCTGTTACTTTAACATTTGTATGGAAGACCAAAGTCAGTATTCATGTGGTACACAGTCTATACTTAATTTATCCTTTGTCTCTACAATGTGCAGGGATTGTGTTCAGGTGATCAAACTTATCAAAATAATAACTTTTATTAAAAAAGGTAAATTGACTTTTCACTGATGCAGAAGAACTATAAACTTTTGTTATGATCTTTAATGGCATCTTTTTAATCTTTATTCTTGCTGCTTTTAAACCCTTCTACTCTGATGCACAACTAATTTCCACAAACAGATCTGTAGTGATGACTGAAGACTGGCATCCAAAAGAAGCAACACATAGAAAGGGAAATACCTTCAGCTGTTACTAGCATAAAATTTTATTCACAAACTCAAAACTTCAGAGTCTACTAGCCTCAGTTCTCCCTTTCATGAATTCATCAGACCACCCAAACTGAGAAGTATCAGCTGAATATTGCCCCATGAACCATTTCGTTGTCTGAAAGAAACCTATGTTTTCACATGAAAATCAAATATATCTCAAGCAAACAGGTAGAACTCAAATACAGTAATGAACTACTGTGTTTCTCTGAAATAGAACAGTAAACATGGATTTTGTAAAATTTTGTGCTTGCTTTTTATTTTAAAAATTGTTAAAAATAAAGACTGTTATTCATCATATAGACTGTCTGCCCACTCTCCTGCCTTCCAACTTAATATCTGATTTCTATTACCAGGTATGTCCTTAGGATAGTTTTATAGCTAATCCAAAGGTCTTAACACTAGAGGAAAACATTTGTCCCTAAATTGCCTCATTTGGACCTTGATGAGTTTGTACACTGCAGCAGGAAGCTTATTTATGCTCCTTGATTAGAATTCTATGACTTCAGTGTAAACATTCTTGAAAAGACAAAACATCATACAGTATAGGAATGGGCACTTTGAAAGATTTTACCATCTCAATATTCCTTTTTCCCTTCATCATCAAGCGATGTCAGGCTGATTCACAGCCAAAGGAGATACTCCAAGGACAAATACAGAGGTAATGCTCTTTGGGTACATCTCAACAGGCAAAAGTGTGGTTTCAGAGTGCTTCCAACCTCCTGGGCTGCCAGACAATATAATGAAGTGAAACGTGCTGAAGAACTCTCCCAGCTCTCAAAGCTGACTTCTGGATTAGCTGGTCCAAAAGAGACCTGTGACCTGTTCTGGTCAGAACTACAGTTCAGGTGACCATTGGACTAGATTTCCAGGGTATGTTCTCATACTTCTGTTTAGATGCAACCATTCTTAAGTTGAGACTCTTTAAGCTTCTTGCACATCAAACATTTTACAAGTATCCAATGATCTCATGTGTAAAGTTAATCACTAAGTTATTATGTAATCAAAATCTTCATCAGGACATCACCACCATCACGGCCATATGAGACCTCTCATGGTATCTGAATGTTACTGTGTTCATCATCAGTACAACATCAGCTTTAAACATCTCTGCAAGTCTTAAACAGATGGGTACTTACCACACCTAAGTAAAAAGAGGGCATTTGGACAAAGTTATAATACTGGCCATTTAAAAAAATTCAAATACAGTATTACAAAGTAGCTATTTTATACAAAATAGCTATTTAAACTTGAGTTTATTCTCAACAGATCTGTTAGAAATCTATTACCTTAATAAGCAATGACCTATTACCTCAATAAGTTCTGCCACAAGAAGGGTTCTTTAAATACTGTCACCCCTCAACATCAGATACCTGAAGTGAAAGTGTTTCAAAAATTTCAGGCAGCTGGATGAAGCTGCTTTACTAACTAGGACACCAGCCAAATTCCAAATAAAATAAAAATTAATTAAATTGATTAAATGATTAATCATAAGTGTTGATTATGGGAACATTACTTCAGGGCATTTTTTGAGTTTGTTTTGTTGTTATTGCTGTTTCATTTTTAAAATACTCTTCATACATTTTTTCAAATACTAGGCACCACAACTTTGGCCAGAAAAAAGATACATTACAATTTTTCACCAAAACCTGGCTGATTAAAAAAAAAAAAAAAAAAAAGAGACATGAAATATGAAATCTAGGAGGTTCTAAAGGTTTTTTTCCCTAACTGTTCTACATTCCTCCTCCAAGCTCATTTTCTTGCCAAAATCTTGCCTGGAAAAAAATAAAGTTTTGATGTCTTTCATGTATGAGCCAACAGGCCAGCCAGGTCCTGAATGCAAATCAGCAACCTGCTACAACACAGAAGCCTGTGGCTCATTTTACATCATTCTAAGTCATGCTAGCAAGCGAGCCGGAATAACAACCACATAAGCAAACAAGGACAAAAGCAAGAATGAAAACCCAAAATTCATACCACCATAATAATTTCTTTTACTATCAGCAATTTATTCATCTTCTAGACCATAGCATCATTAATTTAGCTAACAGCTGCTTAGCCAACAACCCCTTAGCACACTTCAAACTTCAGTTCACTAACTTTCTCTCCAAGAGTACATACAAAATGAGAGCCTAGGGATAATCAATAACAGAGACAAAAAAAAAAACCCACAAAAAAAACCCAACAACCAAAAAACCAGAAAATAATATGCAGAGATCAGAAACTTGAACAGAACATCTGTTTGCTGTGTACTAAATCATCCTGCATAGTCAGCCTTACTTGCTGCAGTAGTAAACCACTGACCAGGCTAACCTGACTAAAAGGCTTATGGTATTTGTATACTTTCCTGCATCCCATAATATCTCTAGTCAGTTAAACACTATTTCAGGAATGTCCTGTAGAGGCTTCATATGATTATTCAGATCCACAGCATTCTACTACTCATTAGAATGATTGTAAATGTGTTAGCAGTTCATTTCAAACATTGCAACATGACAGAAAGAGGTCATGTCAATTCCTCATCAGATTGCTGCCTTGAATTGCATTTTCTTACGTATGCCCATTTACTCCCCAGTGCTTAAGCCAAATATATTTTCAATATTTTATACTTCCATTCCAAATGATCCTTCCTCACTGGAGCCCATTAAAACACCACCTCAGCCTGGCACTTTTGCATAAAACATAGCTGCAAACCACAAAAGAATGTGGTAAATATTAAAAACTTTGACAAAACTCCTACTGCCAGAATCACTAAGACATGGAGATACAGAAAAGAAGTCATTGATTTCTGGGGTTTCTCCATATGTCTACTTTTCAAACCTATTAATTAATTACTCAATTCATAAATGAAAGGGAACGCTATAACTTACTTCAGAAGGGTGAAATTGGTGAAATTCAAGTCAGACCCTCAGAGATCATGTCACCTGAGGGCTATTTCGTTTTCTTAATCTTACTCCAAGGCTATGGACATTCCAAGGCCAGTTTTGTCAGTTTGTCACTGTTCATTCTTGAGTGTAATACTAAATAGTTTTGTGCCTTAACCTCATACCATATCTTATTTTGTAAATCTTTCTGAGAAAGGGGGATTAAGTGCAAGTCTTCGCACTTCACATTAGAAGTCTCAAGCAACAAAAGACCCAAAATACCATTTGAATTATATCCTGCACACAATAAAATTTTCCATTACTGGGAATGTAAGTAAAATAAACCTCAGAAAAAATACAGTCACAAATAACATTTTCAAGGTCATAATTTAGAATTTATTACAAATTACTGTACAAGATGACGATATGTTAAGACAGCACTAACAGAATGAACTGAAAAAGACTTGATTTTTCTTTTCTGTAATATGTGACTACACTGAATTTACATTGGGTCTTGGGGATAGGGGGATCAGATTTGGATGGACAGAGGGCTTAGGTACACATGGGAGTACATTCCCAAGAACACAAAACCATTATCAAGTCTCCTAGAGCCCTTAGGCAGATCATGACTTCTGTCACAGTTTTGACAGTAAATTAAGAACACAAGTAATGTGTTAATATATTTCTACTATGCTTCCTATATGAAATTTAGGCTCCTAAACTTCTGAAGTCTCCTGAATTTCTCGGGAAAGACTTTTTTTGCCGTCTCTCTTCAAAAATAATTAAAAGATATAAAAGTAGATTATTTCATGCTCTACCAAGAAAAAATGTATGCAGGGATAGCTCAAACTGGGTATTTTTAATGCAAACCAGAACAGACAAAATGTCTTAAAATTTAAATCACATCCCGAGAAACAACGCACATATGACAACGGAAGTACACTTGAGTGGTGGATAATCTATGAAAAATGTAACTTATCTCACAAGGAAACTTGGTATCACTAGCATCTCTTATGAACCCACCAAAGACTAAATCTAAGTCAAAGAAGCTTCATAAGCAGTAGTGACCACAGTCTATTTCATAGAAGCAAAGTCTATTAGATATCACTGGATGTCCCTACTTTTCCCATTGCCTTCCCAAAACTAAGAATAACATCCAAATATTCCCTGTGTAGTTCATCTCCCAGCTGTTTCAGCCTTCCTGCACTATAAATCTTTCTCCACTGACGACTGGTCTCTGCAGCATGCTTTGTGGAAGAGAAGCCAAAAGCAGCAACCCCTTGGTCAGGCTCTGCTCAGGCTACAGTCAAAATGGTTCAGGAACATGAATCAAACCACAGGATGACACTGTAATCACTTGCTAAATAACAGCATTTTAAAAATACAGTTATTTGGCTAATAACAGCATTTCAAAAATCTACCGCATAAATCTGAATCACATCTCTGATGCAAACTGGTTTTTAACTGCTTTTCTAAGAGGAATTAAGACTTTTTACAGAGACATTTTGTTAACATCGATGGAGAGGCAAAAAGTTTAACTCTACATAGACATTTTTTGCATAATCAGAAAATGTGCATTAAGAATAAAGGGACTGGGCTTTGAATAAGAGTACTCATTGTAGATCAGATCATCACGGCCTCTCACGAGACAGACATTTCTGGGCTGCACTGCAGTTTAACCATTTACAGTACTAGACAAAGGGAAAAATCCCATTGTTTCTCTATCAAGAATAAGTGTCTTTCCCTGACAATTTTCTGCAATACATCACAGACAGTGAGCAAAGTTAAAATGCCCACAATTTTTAGCCAAAGTGGGTCGTATCTCCTCTTTTGGAAGGAGAAAGGGAACGACACAGCAAATACCTGGCCCAGAAGTGTCCTAGCGAGTGACAGGCAGAAGAGACCAGAATTGCTCCTCCACAGTGTGATCCCAATAAAAACACTGCCACGCAGCTATACGACAGGGCACACCTGTGCTTTGGTCAAACCCATCTTGACAAGATGCTACTAAGACATACGCCTGCCACTTAGCTAAAAGGCAGGTGACATTCATCATGCATTGGGCATATTTTCTGCCATATGGCATGATGTGCTTGTACATAATTTGCAGACTATCAAAAGTTCATCTGCCATAAGATTAAAACCAGCCGAATTCCCAGGCAGACATTCCTATCTCTGTGAGGGAGATCAAAGGGCCAGGCATTGAATCAGACTAAGAATTCTTCACTGGTCAGATCTATAAGCCTTAAAATAAGGATTATCTGGACAAGATTGCAGTTTAGCACTTAAAAGTACTTTAAAAAGAAACAACAGGTGTGCAAAGTACTATTCCTTCATTAACAAGGAGAAAGTTGCTAATATAAAAAGTGTGTCCTCACAGAGTTTAGTTAAAATACAGATTTTCCTAGATCTTTTCCCCTGTACTAAAAGTCAAAAAATACTGGTATTTCTAGATACTGAAAGCATGATTACCAAATCAATCAGCATATTATAGAAGGCACTCCAGTAGGTTGCTCTTTTTTCCTTTTCAAATAAAGATTGAAGTTTTATTTCATGAATTGAGAAAAACAGCACAGACATCAAAGCAGGTCCAACTTGAAATATTGTATTGCACACAGCATGAGTATACAGAAGTTCAAGTTTGCTGTCCCAATATAATGTGTCTTCACATACCCACACAATTACTTTGAATACAGTATGTATTCAGAGTTGATGAGATAAAGTTGCCTTTCTTCAAGTACAAACAGTATCCAAATTCAAAGGACAGCATCTGATCTTGTTCTATAAGATGCAAATGATCATTTCAGTTCACAGAATAAACTGACAGACTGCCTCTAGCCCACAAGTCCTGACCAACAAAAAAAAAAAATCCAAAAGCAAATTAGCTTTTAAAAAGTATGCTTAAACAAAGGGTGGAAGGAATCTCTCCCCCAGGAAGCTCTTTTAAAAACAAGAGTCAGAGACTGACTTCATCAGGTAGGAATTTCACCATCACTAACATTTTTGCACAGAAAAAGTCACTGAGAAGAGCAAGAGTCTTCATCAATACTCAATATGTGTTATTTAGAAGACCCAAAACCTACATCCACAATGCAAATCCCTTCAAACTACTGAAGAAACACAAAAGGAAAACCATAATGTATAACTCCTCTTTTCAGCCACTAGCTGCTCCTTCAAACAGCTTCTAATTCTGCAACCACACAATGACAAAATTTCTCTTCAACACAAGCTTTACAGCAACAAAATTTTAAAAGGTCAGTAAAAAATTCTGCAACATCATAAAGGTTTCTTGGTTACAGAAAACATATTTAGAATCAGGACATCTGTGACAGTTTTCCTACTGGCTCACCCAGCGAAGATGAACACAAAGACGTGCACAAGAAAACAATGGAGACACCCAACAACAGAAATGGACACATAAGACAATAGTTCCATGGCAACTAGGATTGACTTCCATCTTGATTTCTACAGGACCATTGCCCCCTTGTGCTCCCAGCTCTGGACTTGCCTTCTGGCTCACACTAGCACTAGTACCCAGTCAGTGACACAACACACTAATTCTGCTTGAAAACAGCCGTAAAACAATGGGGTTCATTTTAGCCAAATCATCTCCTGGGCTCAGTTTAGGTGGCAGTAGAAGGACATGTAAGCAGAACCATGCCAGTTTGGAGTCAGCAGGCTGCATTATCCTCCTGGAATACTTTTCTACTCTCCTTCTAGGTAGCTTAAATCCATAAGAACTTAAACACCACAGCATAACAGTTGTGGAATCTTAGCATAATTTTTATTCATGCCTTTCTGAAAGTGTATCACCATGGAAATAGTACTGTATGTAAATTTATGTTTATCCATTTGCAATATTTTCCATTACTTCCAGGAGTACTAGTCCAGTTTTCAGTCACCAGTGTGATGCATAAATTGTTAAATCACAGATATCTATAACACTTTTTTAGGCTAAAAAGAAGGTAGAAAAATAAACAAAATAAGACCCTTTTCACAAAATTCAACTTATCTATTGATGTTACAAACATTCATAAGTGGAAGTAGAGAAATCATCTTATCTTATTGGAATAACCTTAGTATCACGTTCAAAGCACAGAATTTTAACCAAACAGTTGAAGACTGGTTATTTAACTGGAAAAAAATTCAAGAACTCCTAATGCAATCTGTACAGATCTCTGAAGCTATAAATAATTTTTCATATCTGATCTATATATTAATTCTCACTATTTTCCTTCACGTGTACAACCTCTCATTAAATCTTATGCTGTGCATGACAACCATTGTAACACTATTTTGTAAGTCAAGATAGGTTTTAATTGAAATAGCTCTGGTAGGCAGGTACTACAGACACAGGTCTGGATAAACCACAGCCTGTAGCACTTGTCCAGCTTCACATACCAGGTCACAGTTCTTGGCTGTGCCCAGCAGCACATACTTTGCACACATAAGCAAATAGTCCACAGCGTTTCCTGACTTGTTAACTTCACGTGCCTCGAGATGAAAGACACAGTGCAGCTCTATCACTTCCAGAGGAATAAAGAATAAAAGTGTTATCTTGGAGTTAGCATAGACATTTTCACTAATGCTAAAATCAACAACACACAGCCCCATGCAAATGACAGACTGGTTAAAAAACTCATATACACAATCACTTTGTATTTTAACACTGTCTAATGCTATCACAGCTATAGTAGCACTGCAATATTAGAATTCTACTTTACACTGGATAAACAAATAAAGATGTCAGAACTCCAGACACAGCTCGTCTCTCATTGCATGTTCAGCACTTGCATCATGGGTTTTATTATGAATAAATATAGATCAATTAAGTAAAAGTAATCCTCAACCTGTCACTAAAATCAGAATGAGATACTAGACAGTTTTAGAGGGAACATGCACATTCCTGAGCAGACAAGGATGTAGGAATAAATTAGGTGGAATTGGAATAAAAACCAGCAAATGATACTACAGGATGAAACAGGGAAGAAAAAGATATTTAGGGAAAAAATTGTTGCCCTATCTCACTACAGGATTATTTCAAGCTGTACATCTTGGAGTGCCATAAAAGGATTCTCCACTGATTTTTCAAAAGAGTAAGTTGACCATTGCTTATTAAGGCTCAAATGTCATAAAGTATGTTGAAACAATCATTTAGCAGCTCCACACCATCAAAAACACGAAACCCTCATTCCTTCCTCAGTTACTAGCAAACAAGGGAAGGGAAGATAGAAAGGGAATGAGAAATGATGTGAGAAAGCAGTGACGGTCTGCCATTACATTAGTTCTTAGCAAGCAGCACACTATAGAAAGGCCATTATCAGGTAGTTGCTGCAGTGGTAAATGATCAGTGTTGAGGTCAGCACTTAAAACAGAATTAAGATCAATCCCTTTCAAACTGTAATAACTAACACTTATTATTTTATTAATCTGTCACAGCACAGCTTTCTTACATGCATGAAAAAATCAATCCAAATGTCTCTGATGATGCCTCTCACCATGTTACTTCATTTCTGCTTTCCTCTCATTTGCTACCTTTAATGAGCCCAGTGCCTTCTGTAACTCCTATTTCTGCTGTGACTGAAAGTCTTTTACCATGCACCCCTGAGCTACAGCAATGCCCAGGAAAGAGACGGGACGGAAGTCCCCCTGCTTAAATAACTTCAACTTCAGTATCTTCAGTCCTCACAGGCTCTTCTGTTCACAAGACAAGACAAAGCAAGTTCCAGTGAAAAGGTAAGGAATAAACTGCTCTTCTTTTCTATGGAAAAAGGGCAAATGACATTTAATTGCTGAAACCTAGTAAATTTTCTAATTCAGACAAATCTAGCACACGTTACAGAATCCGATGCTAAAATTTGTAGTGTTTTCACCTCCCAAAAGATGAAAGCAGCAATGGAAAGTGCATTCCCTACTCACAAAACAAACTCTTTCACAATTTCTTGACTTGGAAAGTTCTCTGATTTTTTTCACATCCAGTGCTTCTCAAACACTTTCTTAGTTACACAGTTAGCAAGTACTCTCGAAACATTTTAGCAGAAGTATACTATAAAGTATTTCAAATGTACAAATGGATTTTTAAAATATTTTAGTCCTCAGTGGAAAGCAAAGTGAAAACAGAAAGGATAATTTTGTTTTCATAGCATCTCATCCCTTACCACTGACAGGAGTGGGACAGGAGTGCAGATAAAGATTTAAATGAATATCACTTGAAGCTTCAGAATTTGTGACACAGAACTCATTATAGGCAAGCTATAAAAAAAACATCTGTTTTGAGTCAATGGTGATCAGCAGTGTGCATTGAACTATTTATTATGTAGAAACCAAGATATCAGAAGCCCTGAATTCATGGTAAGAAAACTAAGCATAATCCAAGTGCTGAAAAATTCAGATTAGTGATATTCCCATCTGCCACTTCACTCCTCCTCGAGGCTTACTCTATTGGTTCCACTAAGGAATATAACAAACATGAGGCATACTTAAAATGTGTTGAATGACAGGAAAAAAAAATTCCTTTCTAAATTCCTGTCCCACCCCAAGCCCCTATTAATTATCAGGGAAAAAACCCCAAAGCAATAGTTTACAATTACTTGGTATTCCAAGACTTGAAAGAGTTTCAAGGGAACTTCAACAAAAATTATGCATTCCTCTAACCCTTTCTCCCCTTTTCATCCTCTTCAGTCCATAGTTCTTTTAATATTTTCATCAAGCAGTAGGAGGATAAAATTCATACTTTGAGTTATTTCCCTGCTTACAATAAGCCAGTTCCAGAAGAACTGTCATGACCAGCAAGTTCTCAGCTTGCTGTAGCTTGAGCGAGTCATGAACAGAGGAATTAAATCTATATATTTAGTGACTGAAAATGTTGCTACAACTCTCACATTCTAGCCTTTATGTCTCTTTGAATGATAGATCTTAAAGTGTCCTCTCTTTTGGGCCACTAGCCTTTAAAACAAATCAGCACAAAACAGTAAGTGTTTGGAGAGAAAAATCACTGGGGAACATTGCAAAACATTAAAAACCCTTAAGCTTCCACAATGCTCCCGAAACACAAGCTAAGTCACTGTTGCCATTGAAAGTGTGAGATTCTCTAACATCAATGGGATTATTCAGATATATAAAGTGGGCAAAACTGAAAACTGAGTCCCAAGCTTGAAGCTGATGTAAGTTTTTTTGCATAGTTGTATTAACATAATTGTATTGCATAATTGTATTAACAGCCCTGCACCATGTAAGCAGTAACAAATGCATGTTCTAGAAAAGAACATGACAAAAAATATTAAAAAACATAACAACCACAAGCACAATTTTCCAAGAAGCTTTCAAATATGGCATTTTCAACTGCCTTCTTATTTCTAGATGTGAATATTTTAAACCAGTAACAAAGCTCCTAACTGTGCTCAAATACACCTGGCAATTTACAAACATATGGCTAATGTCTCACAGCACTAGTCTTCAGTATTTGTATCTTCTAAATCAAAGAGGATAAAAATTATTTTAGAACATCAAACATGACTTTTCCATGTAATCATCCAGGGAATGCAGTGTAGCAAGAGCAGAAGAAATACTGTCAGTAAAAACTTATCTATTTTACACTTGCTTTACCAATGAAACATTTTAGAAGACTGTGTACTATAATATTCCACAGGTGCATCATGAAAACTTTATGATCTCTATGAGAGAAGACAGTTGGGGAAAAAGAAAGTCCTAAAGTATCACCAGACAAGGCAACATGTTTTCAGTCATTCTTTATAATCCATTACTTTATTTTTGACAATTTATTCTCAGTTTTAGAAACAACATTAATCCAGATTTTATTGTATTGACAAACTTGGAAAATCACTTAACTTTTCTGACAGCAAGCCCAAATAATGTTCTGTATGGTTTCAAAATGTATATTCTCTAAATACATGGAAGATAAAGCTGAATCTAAAGCAAAATCTTATTTCTCTTCCAAAACAGGTCACCAGTATAAATACAGACTGCAAACAGAGATATTGCATATAGAAATATTGCAAGTTGCACATCAAATGAGCTTGTCAGTCTCTGTGCAGGCAATTCAGCTTCACAGCTGAGCCATGTACACTAAAGCATGGATTCTCTTAGGTACCTAGGGCAAAATCCCTTTTTGTTTGTTTTGCATGACTGACACAGGTTAACAATTATTTTAAACACTACTCTTCTGAAAAAGGTCTTTATAATCTGTAATGAGAACTAAGGGAGTAAGGTCTCAGGACTTGGTTTCCCTTTCACCTGTAAGGTATTAATGAAACAATATTTATCCTATCCCTATAGGATGGCAAACACACAAGTGTTATTTCACTGTCTATTCTGTTAATGAGAGTGAAGACTCAAATTTTACCATCAAATATGAATAGTCTTGAACTTTTCAGGACTACAGAATGTATTAGCAGTATAGTATAGTACAGAATAAATTAGTAGTCTACTCATTTGAGGCAGTATTAGAACATTCCATATCACATTTTGCTTTACCTCAATCACACCATCTTCTATTCTGCTTTGAAAACACAAATTTAAGGTCTAAAACTGAACAAAACTTCATATCCACTATTTCTAGAGACAGCAAAGACAGAAGTTTTATACTGCCTGCATAAAAAAAAAAAGCAAACAGGAATGCCAGGTGCAATAAACAACACTGTCTTGTATAACTTATCATCTCACTAATATTTACAAGGTAATTAACATGCTGTGAAGTACAGAGAAATTCAAGCATGAAGTTTGCCACTACTGGAATTTGCTGCTATAGCAAGTAAGACTGAGCAGTAGGCCTTACACAGCACATGATGCTGGTCAAAACTTCCCTCTGCAACTTGCAGCCAGCAAGCTTCACCACAACCACCTGTTCCAAGTTCACCTGAGAAACAGAAACCAAGGCCTTCATTTATAATTCAGTGCTGCTGGTTTCATAAATTTATAGTATCTTTTAGAAGTTGGTTTGGTTTGTTTTTTTTTACATAATATGACTGCACTGTTTCCAATTGCAACATCGTGTGTTATAATATGCACAAAGTTTTGGCGTTTAATTGCGTTTCAGCACCACTTGGGACAAAAGATACGCTTGGCACCAGGTATCTTGTGCGCCTGTGATCCAGCTATTTAAAACAGTCATTGCAGCCGCCGCACAGAGCCAGCATCCGTGCCCAGCCGGCAGAGCTGCCCCGGGCACTCCGGGCCGAGCATTCCTCTCACAGGGCGCTTCCCTCGCCGCGCCACTGCCGCGGCAGTTTCAGAGCTCAGCACGGGACGGGCAGCAAGCTCCGGCTGGCGGGGGCCGAGCGGATTTGGGCTCGCTGAGGCCTAGCGAGCACACGAGGCCTCCGGCTGCCCCGGCTCCTTCCCCGGCAGCCCCGCACAGCGCTCCGGTGGGCCGGGGAGCGGGGCCGCACGGGATGCTCCGCAACCCAGCACGGGGGAGGCGGCCCCGCTCCGCAGCGCCCGGGGAAGACGGAGGGTGAGGAGCCGGCGCCTCCGGTTTGGGAGGGACTCGCAAACTTTGGTACCTGTCGGGAACTCCCCAAACGCCAGCAGCCCCCGGCCGCTCCCAGAGAAGCTCCGCAGGCTTCTCCCTCCCTCCCCGCCGCAACACCAACTCAAGCCACAGGTTTCGAAACAAGCCTGCAGCCGTGCCTGTGGGAAGGAGGGCACGGTGTGCCCGTTCCTGGAGGGGCCCCTCCGGCGCGCCCCCCGCCCGTCCCTGCCGGCTCCGAGCGCACCGCCCGCCCGGGCCTCGCCGCCTCCCTGCCCGCGCTCCACCTGTCCCGGGGGTCGATCCAGCTGGTCCGCTTGGTGTTGTGGTCGATGTAGAAGACTTTGCCGTCGTAATCCCTCGCCTCCTCCCAGCCATCGGGTAAGGGAAGCTGCCCATTCCCCGCTTTCCTAGGCATGGTCGGGCGGCGGGGGTAGCTGCTCCATAGGGACAGAAAGAAAGACGGGAAGCGGGAAAAGCCCCGACCCGGGCCGGGGAAGGGGCCGGGAGCGGGGGCTCGCGGGAGCCCAGGGAAGCCCTCTGCCGGGTCTCAGTCCCCCATGCCCGGGCTGCCGCCTCGCCCGCGCCGCGGCGCCGGCTCAGGGCTGCCGGCGGAGCCCAGCTGCCGTCTGGGCGCGGGGAGCCCGGCTGAGCCCCGGGCGGCCGCGGCCGCCGCTCATTAGCATGAGATTAGCATCCATCTCATCTGCATGCACATTCCTCCCGCCGCATTCCTCAGGGTTAACCCTGGCCGCGCTGCCCGCCGGGCTGGGCCGGGCAGGCCCCGGCCCCGGATCCGGCGCGGAAGCGTCCGGCGGGCAGGAGCGAGGAAAGGGCTGCGGGCGGGACCCGCCTGCTTCCATGGAGCTTTGCCCGGGGGCCCGGCCGGCCTGGGGCAGGGGACAGCCCCCCGCGGGTTCGGGCGCTCCGGCCGCGTCCCCGCAGCCTGGCGGGCCGGGAGCCCCGCGGTCTGCGCCGCCCCGCGGGGACAGCAGCGCCCCGGCAGGACCGACACCGGTCCCGTTCTTTGTCTGCGAACTCGCGGCGGCCCTGCGTCGGCTGGCGCAGGAGGCTTTGTCGCGGGGCACGTCCTGGCCCTCGGAGCGCGGGGAGCGTGCCCTGGGAAAAGGCAGCTTGGCCGCTGCCTCCATGCCCTGCGTCGGCGCGGTGTCGAGTTCCCTCTCCCAGCCGTTCAGGTCTCGCCAACCCCCCTTAACATCCTTGTGAACTCTCGCTAAAGTCCACTAAGGTTCAAGGGTTCCTAAAAAGCGCCTTGTTATTTAAAATACTTGAGTTCAAAATTTAAATACAAATGGGAACCCCTCTTTAACCATGAAAGTACCTAAACTTAGTGTCTTTAGTTTTGTTTTTGTATGTTCGTTGGTTTGGGGTTTTTTTAACAGAACTATTGAAGAATATGTGCATGCCATGAGTGCCCTGGACTGTTGTGGCCTGAAAAGCAAACAGCAAAGTCGCATTAAGTACAGACACCAGGTGTGAGTTACGGAGTGTTTATCTCTTGTTTGCTATAGGAGAAGAGTACCCCAGGCTGGTTACCATGGTTCAGCTGATAGGAGGTAACTTAATGAGCTCTATTAATTTGCATGTGTATCTGATTCCCCAGATCTGGCACCAGAAGTAGAGCATCAATGGAGGAATGTGACTCTTGAGTTTAGCAGTTAGAACTCCTACGTAACTCAAGTCCCTGTTCCCTAGAATGGTTTATTTCTTTTCATTTAAAGTTACTGGTTTTAACTAATAAGATTTTCCTGGGAGAGGAAGTCTCAAACCTAGAGCTGGTTTTGTGATGGGTTTGTTTGCTTGGTTTTTGGGGGGTGTGGGTTTTGGGGGTTTTTGTTTGTTTTGTTTTTAATGTCTGTTTATCTTCTCCATTATAGCTTTCTAGTATTCAGCTCTATAAATTATTCTTCTGAGGCAATTTGAATTCATTAATTTTAATTTTAATTTAATTTTAACTTATTAAGACTTGTTCTGTGCACAAGTTTTTGGATTCCACTTCAGAGGCCACATATCTGACAAGCATTGAAGTAACTAATTTGCAGCTATGTAAGTCCTACTATTGGGTCTGCTCCTAAATAGAAAAATGTACCAAGATATTATTTTAATTTAGCTAATTGCCAGGTACAGATAAGATCTGTATTATTTTAGTCATTCTACATATTTTATTCTGCCATCTTGTCTCCAAATGACCCATATGGCTCCCTCCTCCAGACTTTTCTGAAAATTTTGACATCTCTTGTATTAAGGTAACGTGCAGTGAAACTGTACATTAACTGTATTTCATATATGAAGTAAGGTCCTGGTAGTTAATAGTGGAGAAAAACTGAGCTGTGCTAACTTCTGGATATCCATAAGAGTTGAGCTGCTTTGGGAATGCAGCCAGGATCATTGCCTATTAAAGAGACAGATGCATTTCTTCTCAGTGAGAATATTGTTTCAATCAGCTTTTTGGTTTGTAAGGGACAGTTTTCTTGTCTATCAGTAAAAAACCATCCCCATATTTACCAAGCATTTAGTTTGTGTCCTTTTAAACAATCAATTTTATAATTCTAATCAATTTTATAATTTCTTTATAGATAGTGCCCCATAGTGAGAAACCACATGTGGCAGTTGTGGGACAGGATAAACTGAATTTCCTTTTCTGTTTTAAAGTTCTGTTTGCATTACCAATAAGGCATTTTGTTATGTAAGTTGATAAAAAATCTATAGAGGATATACATTTCTTTCTGAAACCAACTGCCATTTACTTACCTTTGGCATTAACCAGGAGCTTTATAACAATATAGCCTTTTTCATCTTGAAAAAGCAGGCCTCCTGTACTCCTAGTCCCTAAATAATTCACACAAAAGAAAGAATAAAATTAGAACATCTATAATGCCAAGACAGAACATAATTTGTGTCAGTACTTCCTCTGAAGGTAGTCATGGCACCTAAGAGAGTACTCAGTTCCAACTCTCTGTCACCACCAAGGCAGGCAGACCCACATCTTTGATTATTGGTAAGATGAGATCCACATGGATGTGGATCTGAGTTATAACCATCTTTACCAATGTAATACTTCTCATAAGAAGACATCCATATTTTTATTCTCATAAATAAATGGAAACTGTAGTTCTTAAATTTTGGAAATGGCTATACTGAAGTCATTGCATAATTGTCTGATTTTGACATATATGCTTGTGTGTCTATATACAGATGTGCTTACACTGAAGTATAAACTGCTGCATGGTGTTAGGCTCTCCCTTTCCTCCCTCTATTTTCCATTGTTTGAGTACTTCATTGTGTTTCCATCCATTGTTAGAGTCTACAGTCCAGAATGCCAGTTTAGCACTACTTAGGCATGACAGTGCTTGACATCAGATGGACAAAAAGTAGGTATTATTTGTGTGAACAGACCTTTAATATTGCCAGTGAGAACATATGGCTTTTTGAAGGTATTTTTTCAAGTATACGTCCTGCATTTCAACTGCCTGCATTAACCTGCCTAGCATGTTGTGCTGACATTGTCAGCTGACAGCATACCACAGATTGTTTGGCTTAATTACATAAGACAGCATAGTTCAGAAGATGTGAGCATGCTTTATTCAAAACACAGAGGGGTTCATATAAAGGAGGTGTCCAAAAGCACAGAACAATTTAGCTATGGCATGATTTAAGTATCTGTCAAAAAGTATGATAAATAACAAGAGGTAATCAATCTGTAAGAGCTAATCATTCCTATCTTGTGCTTTGCATATGCATGTTTAAGTGGCCTGAAGAAATTCCCATGGTAAGTAGTGTGTAGTTAAAGAATTGAGGTAAAGGGAATTAGAATCATAACTGTTTTGTGTTGACTCGAAGAAAAAAAGTCTATGTGAAAATTCAGAGCACAAATATGGAAATGGCTGTATCCAAAGGAGCTCTTCAAAGGCCTATACCTGTATCCTGTCATATAACAAGAAACATACCCACTCCAGTCTTTGCTAATGTAATTAATCTCCTGGTACTCTCTACTTGCTTTTTCATAATAAGGCTGTTCCTGGGACTGACTGTGATCAAATAAACCTGTGTTTGTACCTTGTCCTTCCCTAATAGGGGACTCCCTTAATTTGATCCACTTGAGTGTCATCCCTGGTGAAATGTACAGCTGTTACAGCTCTAAATTGTACTATCCACAAATGGCTCTGAAGTAGGAGCTGCAGCAGTTTCCCTGAAAATTTCCATACTTCAGCTTTCACTGCTTGCACACAGAGTATAGAATGAAGTATGGCAACAGAATTAATTTCTAGAAGCATCTGACAAAAATATTTGAAAATATATATTGGTTACATTGGGGGTTTTTTTAACACTTAAACCACCAAATATGTTCAGTCAGTCCGACTTCTGTCACATGCAGCTACTGTGGAACTCTAAAAAGTAATCAGCATTTTCAGCTTTATAAATATTTGTTTATTTAATAACAGTGAATTT
This sequence comes from Chloebia gouldiae, assembly GCA_003676055.1. Classification (NCBI taxonomy): domain Eukaryota; kingdom Metazoa; phylum Chordata; class Aves; order Passeriformes; family Passeridae; genus Chloebia; species Chloebia gouldiae. Next base: position 16,468,444 of record QUSF01000005.1, on the reverse strand, counting down.
TATCTGACAGCTATGTTTTCAAAGAAAAAAGCACACACAAAAAATTCTCCCATATGCAGTGAGATTTTTACTTTTAAAAAGTGTTTAAAAAGTCCTGCAAAGAAAAACTCTGTTTATGCATGAGGGAGGAAAGGAGGAGGAGTGCTGCTTTTACTGTTGTCAGCTTCTGATGCATGTATACATCTGACAGTAAAAGATCTTTGAATAATACTGTTTCTGGTTGAATTTATGAAGCTCTGCAGAATCGATGGAGCCAGATAATGTTTGTGCTCATCCAGCTTTTCTTGTTTTTCCAAAGCCTGCTCTATCCACTTACATCCATTTGAACAGCTTGCTGCTTAGACAGTTCTACAAAGATTTCCCAGAGTATCAGTGGAAAAAGACTATACCAGGTTCTGCTTCAAATATACTAGCCCTTTTTTTTCCCAGAATTTTTGCCTCTTTTTTTTTTTATTTTTCAGGCATGCATAGGAGAAAGTATTGAGCAATTATGTGTTTTGAGTCAAGACTTACTATGAATCTAAAAGTAAGCACAGAGAATGATTTTAAGTTAGTGTTAGTCTGATTAAAAGTTTAGAGTAGAAAATGAAAAGTTTAGAATGGAAATGATATTATATGTTATGAGCTTTGTCTCAAAGTTAGCTATGGAAATGTGAGCAATGCATTCATGGTAAGATCTTCTCAAACTCCCCCCAAGCCTTTCATTAACCTGACTTTACATTCAATTCTGTTAAGTCTGATTCATACTGCTGAAATTTCTGTGGACAAAGAAAAGAAGATGGAGAATTTTGGTTTTTCCAAAATCCCTAGGACTGATGAGGTTCAAATTAGTGCCTGATGCATATTCCCAAAAGATCCTTGATGCAGTCTTTGTATTAAATCTCCCTAGTTTTTTTGTTTTTTTTTTTTTACAGTGTCACTGTATCTTTTGTGTATTTCTGATACTTGTACACACATTTAGGTTTCCTACATTTCATCATAGCTGTGGAATTACTCTGTATATTCACTGCTGCCTAATGGCTTTGGAAAACCACAAAGCATGTCTGGTTAGCCAAAAAGGGTGCCAAGAGCCTGGGCTTCTCTTTTGGCCACATGTAAGAGAGAAGCTGGCCAGCAATAGAAGAATACTGCTCATTGGCATTAAGGGAAGAATGGAGGAACTTCTCAATAACAGCTCCTTTGGCAGTGAACGACAGTTAATTTCTTGAAGTATTAAAGATGTTTTGTAAACTAGTACTCAAGTTCACAAGTTTACAGAGCTAATGCTTTTAACAGTCCCTCTCTACTGTTGCAAGGAGTTAAGTGTTCCCACCTCAGAAGAAAGCACTTAGTGTGTGTTTGCTGTGTTGTATCTAAGGGGGGAAACAGATGAAACATGAAATGTTGTGTTTTAGCAATAGCAACCTGAAGTACATTTCTTCTCTGTATTATCCACATACTTTCAGGAGCACTGTGCAGTAAATAAAGTAGACTGGACTGATAGAGTATTTAAAATCTGCTTTAGAGAAGAAAAAATGATTCTCTGTCTGATGGAGAGGCTTAGGGAACCTTTCTTCTAACAAATGAAAAATTGTATTTTAAATGCAAAGAAGTACGGACTTGCCACACTCTAATATAAAGAAGTGCTTCTTTTCCCCTTTACCCACTTTTCATCTCTTCTTTCCCCTCAAAAATACAGTTTCTTTGCATGAATTGGAAGTATTTTGATGTCTGACCTAGCCAATAACAAATGGACTTCAATCCTATCTTATTGCTAAGTGAGGCTAAAATTAAAAAAAAAAACAAAAACAAAAAACAACTGTGCACACTGCAAAAATAAAATCAATCTGTGCAAATTTTTAGCAAAAATGGAACTGATCCATCAATACCATAATTTAGCACTTCTAGACTGCTAGAGATGTTACTAAACTGTATGAATCATTCCATGGCAATTTTCATTCTAGTCTGGTTACCCAGAATCCCAATGTTTGCACTTTTTGGAGGATTGAAACAGTTTGAAGAACACAATATGATATTATTATGTCCACTTTTCAGTGAGCATCAAAAAAAGAATTCTCTTAAGTGACATGATGGAGTAAAAAATTCCTATATGAAATAGACTAAGTATATATACTTTTTTTTTTTTTTTTGCTGAACTTCATGAGATTTCTGTTTGCTCATTTCTCCACATCTTTAAAGGGTACAAAAGATTGCCTTTTAAATCAAACATACCAAACCAAAGAAACTGCTGAACTGCAAACTGGCTTCTTGAACTGTAGGTCAGAGGTGCCCTGGCAAGTGACTGGATGTTTGGAATCAGTGATGCTTTGCTTTTAGTCTCTCTAGACAATCAGAACAAGTGATAAACTATCTCAAGATTCTGGTCTCTGCAGCTGTCAGTGGTGTTGTGGACATCATCACTCATAAAAGACCTTGGTTCTTCTGTAGAAGCATTAATACATGACTGTACAACTCAATATGCCATGTTCAGTAATTGAAACAAATTGAAGTGTTGGGGGGTTAATATAAAGAAGAAAAATGGTGTTTTCAAATACTGGTTTAGAAATTCTCTGATCATTTAACACGGACACCTTTTTTCCCCAAACATAAATGTGAAAGAAGTTCAATACTCTTATGCAACAGTGTTTCCCACTCCAGTAACACAGAAACAATAAGTCTGGGCATTTCTTTTAGATTGCACAATTAGGTCTTCCACTCCAAGGAAATAAAGTGGAATATATCTTCAAAATACAGACGTTACAAGGTACAACATTGATCTAGTTTCACCCCTTATAATTAAACCGGGATCTGTGGTAATTTTTGATCTATCACTGATGGTCACTGTACCCCCAGTGTGTACTGTCATACCTGTACCAATCTTGCTGCTCCCTTCTCTGGAGGATCCCCACACTCCCACTTCTTGGAAGTCTTGTAAGTGGCTGTACTCCCTCTCTACCTATTGCTGTGGGCAGGCAGCAAAGGACCATACTGCCAACAGTGACATCTGCTGTTCGAGTCAGTGGTTGGGGTTGTCATTTAAACCATTCCACTCTGCCAGAAAAACAGGGACAAAGTCAAAACAGGAGTTCTTAGCTTGGGTGCTGCTCGGGAAAGGCTCTAAGTGAAGGGGAATATGCTACGCATCCTGCAGTGGCCTCAAAACATCACCAATAGACTCTGTAGCAGTGAGAGCTGGAAGAAGACTCGGTGGTTCTGTAGAGTTCAAGAGGTGTTTGGACAACACTCCCAGATGCATAATGTGATTCTCGTGTTGTCCTGTGCAGGGCCAGCAGCTGGAGTCAATGATCCTTGTGAGCCCCTTCCAACTCAGCTTATTCTGTGACTCTAAGAAGCAGGAACTGGAGATTGAGGGCTCGTGACACCCTTCCCATTGGTGTGCCTTCTACGCTATTTTCAGGGAAAAAGCTGTTCTCAAGCTATGTGTAACGTTGTTAATCACAGGTGCCAAGATGCTGTTAAGAGAAAACCAAGATCTGTCCAATTAAAATCAGATTTTTAAAATTTTAGATAGTTTTAAAACACAAGCTTTTATTTTGGGAAGAAAAGGCAAGGAAATACCCTGAGGCAATGAAGGAGAATATAATGAGTTGTTTATGAAAAGACATTTTCTTGAATGAAGTAAATCCTTAAATCATGTTTCAGGAAACAAACAAAAAAAATAGCATAAAAATCCCAAAAGCACATATATGCACATTTTGTGTCCATAATACCACATGAAAGAGTAATGCTTTTATATATTTAAGAGCTCTTTTTTGATTTATCAACATAAATGAAGAAAAGCTGAAAATAGATGATACTTTTCTGCTGTAGTGAACTTGCAGTGCTGTTCCTGCCCATGATCCTGTAAGGCAAGAAAGAAAAGATAATGGTACACTGCCTTTTAATGCAGCAGAGTTTACAGTAACACATTCACAGTATTCCACAACTGTGCAATATACTTCTCTAGCAGTCTCATTTCAATAATATTTTCTAATCCATTAAGCTCACTGTGGTGAGCTTGAAGTGAACCATGACATTTCCAAATTAAAGTAAAATAAAAAAAAAACAGACTGCAGAGCTAAAATTCTTTTCCATAACCTTTTACTTATTTACAGAGGATTCATATGTTTAAGTATACAAAACCATCATGGTAGAATAATTATGATGTTTTGTCATTTCATATTTTTTAAACCATGTCAAATACTGAACTGAAGGACCTTCAGAAAACTAAGAAATAGCAAAAGTAAATAAAACCAAAGCCAAGCTATGATGAATGAAGGACAAAGGGTAATGAGCACATCAAAAGTTTGTTTTCTTTGCTGCAGTGCCTGACAGTTGATACTTCTGCAGTACCAAGCAAAGTCCTGCTAGTCCAGTGATTTCAATTCTTAACCTGATCCCATATTCCAAGTGGCATCCAGCCTGGGTGCAGTGCAAACAGTGTCCATTCCAGGGTGCAGCAGGGCTCCTTCACCTCTGGAAAGACTTGCTTTTCCTGACCAGCACTGGGATATAATCATGTTACACATGATTTCTGAAATCTGAGATTATCTCAATGTGTAGTTAGGCTATTCATATATTTAATGTGTACCTGTATAAGCAAATTGTTTGGGGCAAGTCACAGGAGCAGGCTTTCTTAAAAGCAGACATGTAACCAATAGAAAGAAAAGTACATTGCTAAACTAAACAAGGGTAATGAATACCAAACCAAATAGGAAGGTTGCCTTCAAATGATTCCAAGAAACCCAAAGAGCTGAATGTTAGTAACTGTTGAATTTTTAATTGAAACAAGTCAAGCAGGGGATTTTTGCATCCTAAAACATCCATAGATTTTAATATTTATGTACCAGAATTACCATTTCCATCACAGAATTCTTCACTCTTGTATTTTATCAAATGTGTTTAAATCTCATCCTGAAAAAGTGGAAATGAATTTTTCTGTTTTGCAAGTGTACATAGTATGATCAAATAACTTGTTAATCTCTTCTTTGGTAAGTTTTCCCTGTAAAGCCCACTTTCCAGACACTTAGTAATTTTCATTTCTTTCTTCTGACTCCACTCCAGTTAAAAGAGCTCTTTTCTCTTTGGAATGTCAGAAGTAGAATTAACTGCCCATGAGTAGTCACACTAGTAACAGATACAGAGATAGCAAGCATCCATCCCCCTCTGCAACAGTTTCAATTTTATTTTGCTGTAGACTGGATTAATTCCTTCTGTTACAGCATCTCATTGTGATGAAGTTGTGTACAAAAATTCCTGCTGTGACTGAAGCTCCTCTTCTGAGACAGATTCCCAGGACAAAAGGCACCCTCCTCTACCAATAACCGGCATACTTCTTCCCTAAATAACACAATTTTTTTTTTCTATTGAATTCTTATTGTTTACTTCTGGCATCATATTCCAAAGTTCAGCCCATTCCAGTGCCATCTCCAACTTTTTCATAATTTATTGTCAGGAAGTATTTTATTAGCATTGTTTATTATTATTTAATGTGCTGATTGCGGGAGGCAAGACAGAAATATTTCTTGACCATTGGTATTTCTGCCTTTTTTCCTCAACATTATGTCTGATTCTGTTGTTGCTATCCATGAATGGAGAAATACCTCTTGTGATACCAGAATGTGAAAAACTAAACTACACAAAGTCAAAACACAGGACTCAAAGTAGACATGTATTTTTGAGCTTTGATACCATCAGAATTATTCTGAGGAAGCTGATGTACATTTTAAGGTTTTCCAAGCAAGGATTTGTGTATACATTTATTTTACTTGAATCCATTTTTATTTAATTAATGTAGTATTAACATTTTTTAAAGGGATTCGTATTCTTTTTTTCACAAATTTTAGTGTATTCCTAATATTATCCATTAATCTTAAAATCCATAAACTTTCTCCAGAATGGCCTTGCAATTTTCTGTGATTTTTTAAAAATAAGGGCTAATAGTTATAGCAATAACAACAAAACTATCATTAAGATGTTACTTGAGCCCTACTGGTCTTGCTTTATGTCATTGACAATTTATTTCACAATGTGCAATTTTTGGCTAACCACAAAATAATTTGAACTTTTTATTAGGTAGTCTAGAATTGTTTTGTAAAGATATCATAATTTTTGATTTATAAAGTAAATTTGCAACCCAAGAAAACACAATCAAAACCCCCCGGGCTTAGAGAAATTCAGTAATCTTAAATTTCTTTTGCTGAGGATCCCTTTAACATTTTGACAAATCTCCTGGACACTTTTCCCATCTATTCCTAGATGGCCCTTCCTGTCCCCAGCCCTGAACCCTGCCTCCTTTCTAGAAAATCTCAGTCACCTTTCCTTCAGGGACAGCTTGACAAATTGATGCAAGATAAAGTTTTGACATTCCTGCTCTGACTCCCCATCTACCTGGAAGAGCTATAGTAAGAGCACAGAAATGGACATAACCCTTTCCTTCAGTATATAATTTTCTGGACATTTTTCTGCCATATGAAGTTCTGATTCATGGCTCAAGTTAATGAACACGTACTCCTGCCTTCCCCAGGGGTGTTTGGGTGTTTTGGAGCCACCAGGCTGTGGTACTGGAAAGCTGCAGACCCTTGATTTCAGTAGGAGCAACACCTGGACCTCTCCTTCCTGCTGAGAGCACTGGGAACAGCAGGAGGTTTTTTTGTCTCCTGGACTGTAGAAAGGGGCCCCAGGCTGCATTGCTTCACTGACTGGGCCTGGCTGGCTGCATCCTTATCCTCCCACAATCAGCAGAGCTTTAAGTAGGGAGGATTTTGTCACACTTCTTCTCTTTCAGCAAAACAGGCTAATAGGACTTTTCTTGTGGCTCAAGGTTTCTGATTTTCTACAGTCACAGGCAGACATTGCAATGGGGAATGTAATGCACATTGTAGTGCACATTGCAGGTGTTGGAGTAGCTGTAGTGCGTGTTATCATGATCTACTTTGAAATTTTTTTTCAAACCACAAGTCCAGGTAGTTGAGAAATACTGATCACTATCTGATAATTTTGAAATAATAATATCATCGTTTGGAATGCTCTACAAGAAAGTGTATGTTTAAAATGTGTGTAGGAAAGGGATGCATCAGAACCAGTTATATTAGTGCATTAATTATTATACTCAATAAATCAATATATTATTATTATACCCAAGTTTATATTATTACATCCAGAGGGGAAACCAATGTCACAAGCAGATAAGCAAAAGATTTCTCCTGGCAGGATCAAACTGTGCAGAGCTAGAGATCTACAGTGTTTCAGATGGTTTGAGGCACTTTCAGAATTCAGTCTTTCTAACTGCCTACACAGAAAAGTTTTCAAATCTGTTTGCATGTTTAGATTTTAAGCTGAAAAGATTCCATTTTTTTTTTTGTGCTGTGATCACATGTAGGTAACAGGACACATGTGCAGGTACAGTACAGTGTTTGGAAAAGCTGAGCCTTGTGAATCAGCAGAAGCTTGGAAACGTATCAAAATATGATTTTAAGTTAAAGAGCAAAAATAATGGTAAGTGTATATATGTATAATTTGACAATACATTAGATTTTGCTATTCTCTGCTAAGAATGATACCTTTAATCTCTTGCTGCATCCAAACATTTATTTGACAAATATAAGCACAATTTTTTCATAAATATTACAAAAATTGTGTCTTAAATAAAAATATTGTTGCCATGGGACAAAACTTTAGATAATATATGCAGAAGTTACAGTAGCATCCAGGAGTTCGTATTTTGTAGCCATTTACATTAGGGAAAACCTGTATTAACAGTTAGCATTTTTTTCCTCAGCAAAGTGCATTCAAAATACTTGCTAATTAAAACCTTTATATCTTTTAGACAGTAAAAGTGCTTTTTCCAACCTGCAACAGCTATGTAACTTATTTTATTAGTGGTTTGGTAATAAAGTCAGATAAACCTTTGATTTAATAATTAGCATTTATAGAGTGCTTTCTGCTTTCAGAGCACTTTGCAAACATTAAGTAATTAATTCTTGCAACTGGCTCTCCTGTAATTTGGGGAAGTAAGTATGTTCATAGACATTTGCCTTTGGTAAGGGGAAGAAAATACTATCTCAGACATGTTATGAAATAGAGACTTAAGACAAATAAATTAAGTTATTCAACTAAATTCACGAAGATGGAACTGTTGCCGGAGTAGGAACTGAAATTAAATTATTGCTGTGGTTTAATCTGGCAGGCAGCTGAACACCACACAGCTGTTTGCTTACTGTCATCCTGCCACTGGAATGGGGAAGAGAGCTGGGGGAAAAAAAGGTAAAATTAATGTATTGAGATAAAGACAATTTAATAGAACAGAAAACAAAGGAATAATGATGATGGTGATGATGATGATGATGATGATGATGATGATGATGATGATGATGATAATAATAATAATAATAATAATAATAATAATAATAATAGAATTTGAATATACAAAACAAGTGGTGCACAATGCAATTGCTCACCACTCACTGACAGATGTCCAGCCAGTTCCCAAGCAGTGGCCTCTGGCCAGCTTTCCCCCTAGTTTATATACTGAGCACTCTTGCAACTCACATACCTTTTCCTCCAGGGTTGAGGTTGGTTTTCCTTGTGTCTTCTCTGAATTCATGCAGATAAATCCACGGGGTGACCCATGGTGTGTAGTCCCTCTGTCCTGTCTCTTGAGCAGACTCCTCATAGCTGAGATACTGGTCCGTAGTGGTGGGGAGTGGAATATGTGAATTGCTGGAATTCACAGGACAGTTTTTTGGGCACCGCTGAGGCATAGGTCCATAATGAGGCAGAGATGCTTTCTTTGTATTGGCAGAGCTGGACAGCCAATTCACCCACTGTTTGTCCCTCTCTGTCTCTCTAGGTAATTGCTGACAATGAGTTGGCATAGGATGGTGTTGAGCTTGGTATAAACTTCCACACATACTTTTCTCCATTTGTCTGAGTGATACACAACAGCTTTCTGAAAGGGATACCTTTCCCTAGGGTCTGACAGGTGTCAGCTCTAGAAGCTGAGTACTTGTGTCCCTTTTCCTACTGCATTGTCAATGCCCTCTTCCCTAGAAAAGGATCCCAGCTGTCTGGCTTTCCTACCCTCTAATTTCAGGGTTATCCCAGCAAAAAAGCTGTGAGGGGACAATGTACTCACCTGGATGAGGGCTTAAATCTTTTCACATATCTTGCATCTCACCTGGGGATAGGTTACCCTCTCCTTTATGAGTTCTGCATCTTCTTTCTCAAGTTCTCCTGATGGTCCTGCTCTGGAGTAGTCTGCCTTGTCATTTTCCCTTAGCAAGGGAAGAATTTAATCCTTTTCTACATGAGTTGACTTTTGCTTCCAACATTTCTTCTTGTGTATTGGGCAGCTGATACTGGCAAGGGTTGGCTCTCTAGTTCGTGCTTGTTGTGGAGGTTGGAGTAGCTGTGCCAGTCACAGGGGTTGGAGTAGCCATATGCCTGTGTCTACTCAAACCTGTCAGGGGGCTTGGAGTAGCTGTAGTGCATGTTGCAGGTGTTGGAGTAGCTGCAATACCTGTTGTTTTCTCCTGAGATCCAAACACTTTCTTTTCCCCTTGCAGGTGCTGAGTAGTGTTGAGCAGGGCTTGGTTGGCCTGGGCCAGTCCCCAGCATATTGCAGTGATATGTGTCTCCCTGAAATGGTCAGTGTGATGGCATAATTTTTACAAATATTTTACTAATTATTCAGTATTCTCCACTTGTTCAGAAGTGAAATTCTGAAACATTGGAGGTTTGCACTGTCCAAGGTACTTGCTCTTACTATCCCCCATACCCTGCCACTCATAACTATCCAGCCTTGGGGGAGATCTGTGCGTGGTAGTCTTAAATAGTTGTTTAAACATGACCCGAAACATATTCAGGAGTAGGAGACATATCAACAGGAATATGCTGGTTTGAACATCCTGAGGATATAAAAAATTTTCAAGAGCTGTTTTAACTAGCCTGGAGGAGAAGGGGAAGGTGAAGGAGAAAGGGCAAGTGGAGAAGCAGGGGAAGGTGTCCTCCCTTGTGTTTCCCACAGATTAGCGCTCTGAGTTGAAGAGGTAAAGAGTGTAATTATTAATAGTTCTGAGATGGCTCCCAAAGTACTGAGATGATGGTAATGCTGAGTAAAAATACTAGATTAGTTTCATGGCCAGTAATTTTATCCCATCATAAGCCAGTGTTACAAAGTACAACAAAATTATACCCTTAATCCAGGCCCCAGAGGTGATAAAGAGCACAACAGGAAACATACACAGCAAATAAAGTGGTACATAACACAACTCTGAGAATAAGTGCAACAGCTCTGATAGGCATTAAGTCAACATTGTGACCAGCAACTATTAAACAATTTCATAAATGCTTATAGGAAATTGGTTTTAACACATTTTAGTCTGATCTCCTGTTACATCTACCCTTTGTGCCCCATGTTGGGTTGGGCATTGTGATTTAACCAAGCAGGCAACCAAACACCACAGAGACACTTGCTCACCAACCTCCTGCCACAGAGATGGGAGAGAGAACTGGGGGAGAAAAAAAAAATAAAATTCATAAGTTGAGATGAGGACAGTCCAATAGGCAAGAAAAAGGAGGGGAAATAATAATAATAATTACTATGAAAATATCAATAATAACATACAAAACAAGTGATGAACAGTACAATTGCTCACCTCATCCTGAACAATGTGCAGCCAGCTCTTGAGTAGTGGCCCCTGTCCAGTTTTCCCCTAGTTTATACACAGAGCATGATGCCGTATTCTTTGGCCAGTTTGGGTCAGCTGTACCAGCTGTGTCCCCTTCTGGCTTCTTGTTCTCAGTTTGCTCACTGGAGGGGTGCGGTGAGAAGCTGAAAATTCCATGGCTTAGTATAAACACTGCTCAGCAACAACTTAAACATCAGTGTGTTACCAACAATATTCTCATCCTAAACCAAAACACAGCACTGTACCAGCTACTAGGAAGAAAATTGACTGTATTCCAGCTGAAACTAGGACAGTTATCTCTTCATCTTCTTTGCTCCAGTCACTCAGATAGTTTTACTGATTTTTGTCTGGGAGGGTTCAGTGAGGTCTGCCAAAGCAAAGCAAAGCAAAGCTTTGGGTACCCAGGAGGCCCCTCCATCTTTTCTTAACCCAGCATCTCAGGCCACTTGTTGGGGTATGTGCATTCCTCAGGAAAACATGTGGCAGTTCACACAACAGGTCTGCCCACATGTGCTGGGCCCAGGGTGTGACAATTGGCCAAGGAGGGGACCTCAGCACGGGCTTGCAGTGGGCTCTCTCCTTGGGGTTCCCAGCCCTGCACCTCCCACAGTCAGTGCCATCCAACCAGGCAGGCACGTGAGGCAGGGAGCAGGTGATGTGCAGGATGGGCAGGGTGCAGCAGTGTACCCAAGCATCAGACTTAATACATCTTCCCATTCAGTGGTGCTCCTCTGGGCTCTCTGACCTGGCTAATGAACTCTTCCCACTCTGCTCTACTGGTGTTAGCTCTCCTAGGCCATCACCACAATGTGAAGACAAAATTTAAAAAGAAGCAGAATTGTCCTGCTGACAGCTTGCTTTATTTCTGCCTTGAGGACAACCTGCTACAAGTATTTACCATTGTAAAGGTGGAATATTGTTTGTTCCCTTTCTTTCCTATGGGTTTAGTGATTTGTGGCCTACAATAATGCAGGTTTCCTGTTTATTGCATCCCATCTAGCCACTAGGTAATACTGCATTTTACCCATATGATAGATATGTAGGTCTTTGTATGTTGCAAGTAGTATGAGGAGAGTACAAACTGCAAGAAGGCTGTGTCATGGCCTTGATGGTATCAGAGGGTAATGGGGAGTCACTTGCAGGTTTTTGACTCAGCAAGGCAAGTAAGGTCTCTTGGTTTACAGGCTTCAGGAAATTTCTTGAAATTAAGATTATTTTTTTACAGAAAATAAAGGCCACTGATAAAATTTTAAAATTAATGGCTTGTTTTCAGTGAAATGTAGAATTCTGTCGTGTATAGATGTCCAGTTGTTAGTCATTTTTTGGTTTTGCTAAATGTTTGGGATTAATATTAGTTTGTCAGATTTGTAAGTGTATTATTTTTTGTATGATTAAATCATAAGCTAGAAATTAATTGTATTACCACTGTGCATCAATTTCTCTTCAAGAAACATTTGAAAAAGCCAAGAAACTTCAGGATGTTTTTAATAGCTCAACCAAATTCTCATATATCATCTGTCTTCTTTGTGCAAGAAAAACAGAGTGAAACAGCAACAGAGCAATATCCGCTAATGCACACTTCATCATTACATTCAGATAAACAATACAATTAAATAATGTAGGAGGTTTATAAAGATTGGAGCATTAGGGGCTAAGAACCCCTTGGTGATTAGCTATTTGTTAAGTATTGAAGAGTAACTTTTTGTGATTCTGTTTCTGTACACTGAGCCTGTCAAGTGGAGACTACTAGAAAACAGAGCAGTGCTGTGTTTTGCAATTGGTGTGCCAAGCACTATTTCTCTATGGAAATGAACAGATTTTTTTTAATTTGCTACTTTATTGTATTTATAATTAGCCGTCTGAAAAAAAAAGTTCTCTTTCAGCATCTGCAGTGATGCATTGATTCTTTCATTACAGCAAATACACATGACCCCCGGTGTTCAACTGTAAACAATAATAGTTACTGGCTTCATTAGGAAGCTAGCAGATGGCTTGTAAGTTCTCATGGTAGCATTTATCCATTTGAGGCTTGCAGCGTGCAAATGTTTGTCTTTTAAACAGGATAAAACAATGTAAAAGGGACTCTGTGCTTTGTTTTTATTAGTAGCAATTCATTTGTTTTGCAGATTTGAATCCAAGTATCTGAGTGCGCTGCCAATATTTCCTGGCTGCAGGTAAGATACTCTCTGGGCCTTACCTCTGCCTCTCTGCCATTTTCTGTACCAGGAGAAATGAGGCTAAATACCACTTCCAGAGCTTTGACAGAGATGTATTTTTCTTAGCAGAACTCATGTTATAAACCCAACCCTGTTTCCTTTCCTCTTCCCCTTCCCCTTCCCTGTTCCCTTCCCCTTCCAAGTGGTGCCCTCTTTTATCAGAGAGGCAGTAGTGCCCATAGTTTACCCTACACAGGCTGGGGATATGGCCATAACAATCATTCGTGCCATTTTGTCATTCCAAAACATTTACAGAGCCAATTTTTTTAGCTTTGGAATACCTGATGAATAACAGCTCATTTACTGTCATCACCAGTCTGATGCCTGGAGTGTGATGAACTTCAGGGTGCTTCCCAGATAGGCTGCAGGCAGTGGCAATGATAGTCAAACATAATTGCCACATTTATTATCTCAATAGCCAGAGCCATCTGAAGACCAGTTAATATTCAATAAAATTTAGTAGAGCACAATAGCACTTTTAAAGCAGAGCAGTGTGTGAGCTTTTGATGGCTTTTCCTGTAGTGCTCAACTACAGCTCAGACTCTCATTACTCTTTCACATACTCAGTTTTATTGTCGCTGGAATCAAGCTACATTATCAAGATGCAGAAGCAGGGGTCTTATATTAAATATGCTGTTAAATACATGTGGTGGATCTGCATATGGAGAAACCAATAACTAACTCATAGTTTTTGTTCATTCATTATTGGCTGCTCATGGTTTTTTCAATAAGCATTTGGCTGCTGGTTTTTACAATATGAAGGTAGAAATCAGCCATTCAGAAAGGACCATCAAAAATTAGAAAGTTTTTTATAGGAAAAATCTTATTTTGAGAGTTTAAATGAACCTGTCTGCCTGGGTCTCCTGTTTCCTTTTTGTACAATAAAGGCATGAGTATCAGGAAGAGAAATTTGAGTAAACAATGGTGTAAAATTCTTTAGGGTTTCATATTTTCAAGTTTTATATTTAGTTTTAAAATTTAAAATTACTTTTATTTGGAGGGGCATCTGTATATCCTGGAAGAGATATGGGAATTTTGCTTTCAGAGCATGTATTTTCACTTTTTATCCTCTTCTGTTTTATTTAAAATAGTATTTGCATAAAAAACTTTCTTTCTTCTAAGCACATCTGTTCTTGCTTCTACCTCACCTAAAGATCTAACCCTTGCATGTGATACCTACAATGAAGAATAAGCAGCAGGAGCTGATGAGCTTTCAAGAAATAAAGATCCTATTTTCATGCAAATGTACTAGTAATTAAAATCGTTGGGAGAAAAGAAAAAGGAAACTCAATATGTAATACATTCAAATTTAATTTGAAGTATAATAGTTTTAAACTTTTCCATAAGAACACCCAGATTCTTTAAGTGGTTTCATTTTGAGAACAGTAGTAATTGTCATTCAGATTAATGGATTAGTTTTTCTTCTCAAAAGACACCTTTAAAATAAGTTTAGGGGTAATAGTAAGAAGTCTTAAAGGTTGGGTTTTTTCCCCTGTGGTTTGAAATAAAGTTAGATTCCTAAGTGAACTGAACTTCAATTCAAGCCTGTGGGTGAAGTATGGCTGTACTTAAACATTCAGCCTAAGGCCTACTACAAGCCCAACACAACTTCTACTACAGAAAGTATGTCAAGCTGTACCTTCAGCATTTAGTGTTGTCATTAACCAGCTCACTTTCCTGAAGGAAGCAGTTTATTGAAAACAAAAACTGTTTTTATTATGTTTTATCATTCCTTTCAATCACTTCAAATCTTACAAATTCAAGAAGGAGAAGATACTTTGTGGTAGTAACACATTCCGTAATTCTGTCCTTTTAAAATTACTGCAGGAATTCAGAGAGAATCAACTTACAGGTGTAAGTTGAGAGACTTACAGCATTTCTCTTCTCTTCCAAAATTCGAGATCTTGAGCATTCTCTATTCTCATGACACATGAACACAATTCCCAATAAAATAAAACAATTGCCTAAACATGGGACCCAGTTCCATTCATCTTTGAAGCTCTAAGGCTGCAAAGTTCGAATGCATAAACAACTTCTGCCATTTTATCTTATGCTGTTAAAATTTCTTACTCTGTATATAGAACTAGTCACAGCTCCCAAGTGATAGGTGCATCGCCACTGATTAGAAATAAGTTTACTTCTGATGGGTTTGGAAAGGCTGGGCATTTTACATATATATATATATATGTATATATATATATATATGTATATATGTATATGTATATATATATGTATATATGTATATAAAGCTACATAATTTAGATCCCATAGAATAAAGAAGTGAGGTATTGATGATTTATTGATTAAGGCTTACATGGATGATGTGGAGAATCAGAAATAATGTAAGACCACCATATAGACCATAGCTGATGACCATTTACTTATAAATGAGCTACCAGTAAGTACACATAATATATTAATTCTTTTCAATATAACATAAAACACAGTAAGTCCCTTTTTTATTGTACAGTGGTGAGATTGCTTCCATTGCTTTGGCTCCTACCCTAATTTGATTTTCATAGATTCATTCAGTACATGCCTATTAAATATATTATTATATTTCTTCCAACTTATTAGAAAGACTTATAAAAAATTTCTGGATATCTTGAAAGCTTCATAAAGCAAACAATTAAATGGAAAATTGTCCAGAACAGAATCCCAAGAAACCATTCTCAAATGCATTGGGCCTATTTGTATTCATCATTGTACTCACCAAGAGTAGGAGTAATGCAACTGATGCCAGCTGTGCTAACTGCAGATTGCTCTATTTTACATATTCTACCAAAAAAGGTTATTAGTATTACAAAATGAGCATTCAAAAATTAGACACTGACAATATTATGAAAAGAAGCATTAGGAGATTACTTTAAGGAGGGATAATAGGGATAGTTTACATCTTGTGTGGATGTGTGGATACAAAATCTGGGAACCTACTGAAGGTAGATATCTGAAAGTCTTTGAGGAAAAATTCCTTATGAAAATATCAGATATTAAATATAGATCTAAGATTCATCAGAACATTTGACAGCACCTTTAAATTACCATCACCCAGTAAGATGATGAAAATATCTAAGATGTGTTAAGAGTAAAGCAAGAACAGCCACAGGCTAATTCAAAAGAATCATAAAAGAAAAGCACAAGCGTTGTCCATATTGACTTAGATAGATTTAACAACATAGAGGAGCTTAAAAAGGCCAACACAGAATGGGTCAGCATGGCAGAGATTAGTTAATGCCCTTGCTGTGAGAAGGATTCAGATAGGACAAGGAGAATGTTTATTTTCTTCTCAGTACCTTGATCTCTAGAAAAAAAAAAACTGTGAGGAAGGATCCCTCACAATCACTGCTTTCAATCCAATTTTCTCCATAGGTATCCGACATCAGTAGCAAGACAATGCTCTATGTAGTGGAGGTTAGAACCCATTGTGAAAAAAAAGACCTATTCTATTTATTTTCTTATGCTGCATTTAGTATCTTGGTATTTGAATCCTTTCAATAATGAGGTATGGTATCATTTAACCTCTGCCCTAAAAATACTGGGGAAATATGTATGCATCATATTGGTTTGTGTCATTGAGGAAGGGTCTGGTTGATGCTGTAGCTGGTCTTGCAGATGAAGCTGAAGGTAGTGGCCAGGTATGATTGTTGGTTTTTTTTCTGCAATAATTGATTATATTTTTGTTTCTTTCTCCTACGTCTCTCCCTTCAGAAATTTCTCTGTCATACAGGTAGATGTTATTTTGATAGAGGCTGATAATGAAGCATCTCTTTCAAGCCATAACCTCACATTCTTCATCCTCTAGATTTCAGTCAGCTTGGCCTGAGTCTGCAGAATACAGGGATCTAAGATCTTCAGATTACAAATCAATGAAAAAACACTGTGAAGAGTGCAGAATGAGTTTTATGTGACTAGAATTGACTCTGAGTTTCAGAAGATGAGAAACAGGCTAGAGCATCTGGAAAGGTGCAGGTTTCACTCTGCCTTGCTGTAATCTAGTTAACAGAAGTTAGAATAACAAAGCAAGATGATTATCTAGTGCAGTTCAACAAAGAGGTCTACCTGAGAGCAAGCATTAGTCCCAGATGCAAAGATGCAAGGATCCACAAACCATCCATAATTATGGACTGAGTTGGCCACTTACTGCTTTTTATGTTCACAGTAGGCTTAGTGCCTCTGTGAGCTCCTCAAGTAGCATCACTTATTTCTTTGCTTCAGCTTCAGTTCAATATTTATTTAGGCGCTGTTGTCAAAAGAATAAGCTATCTTGATTCTAATGGGTATGGTTATATGTGAAGTGTACTTTACACTTGCTGTTGCCTTATCTTCACAGAATCACAGAATTGTTTGGGTTGGAAGGAACCTCTGGAGATCATCTGGTCTGAGCCCATTGCCAAGGCAGGGTCACCCAAGAGCAGGTTATACAGGCACTTATCCAGGTGGGTTGAACCTCTCCAGAGAAGGAGACTCCACAACCTCCCTGGCAGTGCTCTGCTACCCTCAATGTAATGAAGTTCTTCCCCATGTTGAGGTGGAACTTCATATGTTTTAGTTTATGGCCATCTTGTCTAACTCATTCTTCTTCTGCATATGGAAACTGAAAAGGCAGGTGACAGACAAAATCCCCATGTGACTTAAAGAAATTGAGGATTTGGTAGCAATAGGTCTGCCTCCACTCACTGTTCTTGAATACACACTTTGAGGGTGAGGGAATTCACACTGCAGCACTCAAAGTGCAAGGATATATGCACCAGTGATGAGTTTAGCATATACTGGACTGGTTAGAGAGTATAGCAACAAAGAACATCACTTGGTGGTTAATAGTGTACTTCAGTGCACTTTTGAAATACAGTGCACTAAATCTCTCTTTATTCCCAGAAATATCACAGCAGTCTTCCAACAAGGGCTGTCCTCTGCCTCTGTTACTCTTTCTGATTTTTTGGCAGTAACTGGAAAATTCTCAGAGTAAAATTCATTTTGCAATTCCATCAGTCACTGATGTGCCTGCTGGCATAATTACCAGTACACTGCATAGACAAACAAGTAAACTGATGGAAAGAAGTGTTAATCTTTGTCTTCCTGAAACAGATTCAAACTAATATTGTAGTTTTCAATTCTTGCCACGCTCCTTTGTACTGTGAGGATTTAGCATTCTCCATCTTCTGTACATAGTTTTTGTCCATTCTAGCTGCTGCGAGATATTGAATGAGTAATGGTATTGTACATTTTTACCAAATAGTTTGAACAGAATTTAATATAATCATTTATCTAATTACCTGATGTTGTAAGCTTTTTATTGAGCACCACAAGGTCTTTGACATGCTCAGTACAACCCATAATTTAGGGCATAATCTCTGTTTTTTTTTAACATGCTTACTTTCATACATTCTATATTTTCACTTTTATAGCATATACATATCCACCTTTTTTCCTCCACTGAATTTGAACTATGTTGTCCTTGTTTCTGTTCATGATCAGCTGTTACCTGTATTCCTCACACATGAAACTGTGCACCTTGAAGCTCTGTCAGTTGTCCACTTCTTTAGTAAGATGAAGATGTGGACCTAATGCTAAGCTCTCTGCATTGGTCATCTTACTTTCACATTTATGGCCATTCCTTCACTTTGAAAGCAAGCCAGTTTGTTGTCCAGTTGAGAATTACTTCCTTACTTCTTACCCTGTTCATTAATAACATATTTGGTACTGGATTAAAAGCTTCCTTGGAATCCAAGTGAATAATATATGCTTCTTTACTTTTGTCTGCCTTTGTTATTTTCCCAAAGAAACAAAGCTAGTTTGTTATGCATGATTTCCATTTTGGTCATCTTTGGTCACCAAACTATTAAATATTCTATTTGTGTGGAAGATCTGGGCAGTTTACCAAAATAGAAATGTTCCTCTTGTATTTTTATATACCTGTCATAGTGCCATAAGCACTATTTAACATTTTGCAGACAGTACATAAAGCAATGTGTTTGGTACTGTACCGAATGCAAAAATATGTTTTCACACAACAGAAATGAACTACAGCCTAATAGAGAACAAAGTAGATTCTATCACGAAATACTTTAAAATGTCCTGAAACATATATTTTGTGCATGAAAATCTGCCAGTCAAGTTTTTACAACAGTTACAGTTTCAAAGAGTACCCTGGGGTGTGACTCTGTTGCAATGTGAAAATAGCAAAAGAAATATAAGTCTGCAAAAATGTAACAAACACGTGAAATCTAAAAAGTACCCATTAAATTTGATGGAAGAAGAATTACTGTTCCAACTTATTAGGCTGTTATATATTTAAAGGTGGAATTCCTTTACGAAGTCTTGCAACTGGAACCCCAATGAATTCCACAGTGATTCATGATGAAAAGAAGTCTGATTTGAGACTTTTGCCATATCCTGTGTTTTACTTCACTGAAAATTTTGGGGACATGTTAAAGGTAATATAGAACTTTGTCAGCAACAAAATTTTTTCCTTGCATACTTTGTATTTCTGTTCCTTGTGATTTATTAGTGGATACAGATTTTAAATAATGACAAAAATAAAGAGGAAAATGTAAGCATCTTCATTGTTGGCTTCCTGAAATCCAAAAAGCGAGTTTGTGACTCTCTATGCAGAGATAGTTGTGTTCTATGTGCAAAGTATGGTTTCATAAATGTGAGCACTACAGCCAGCTGCACAAGTTGGTAGCGTCTTAGAGGGCTGGTTCTCCAGCCATTCAAGTGACTTAATGCTTTTACCACACTGACTGATACATCCTAATGTTGCTCTGGAGGCTTTCTGGCCCCTGGGCACATCCATCATGACAATTGATCTCTTGGACTATGTAAGCCCAAAGCCCCTTGACCCATTACCAGATGGAGTTGTAACTGGGGCCAAATAGTGAAGTGACAGAGCTGGTATCTCCCTCTACATAATCTTGGACCAGCAGATGTCCCTCTTGGCATATTCTCTTTCACTCCCTTCAAAGAGGAGACACAGTTTGTATTGTATGTTTAGAGGCTTCACTGGTCTCTGGCACTGCAGCAGTTCTTCCCAACAAACTTTTGTCCCACCAAGTATTAATTTTATGGTATCACCAGCATACACTGTTATCTCATTATTGGCTCTCATTTCAAAATAATTTATAAAACATATCTCAGACAGACCACTGTGAAACTCCACTTTTGACATCTTTTACTATGAATACTGAGCATTTACTCTGATGCTCTCACTTTTATCTTTTAACCAACTACTTATCCATGCAGGAAGCCTCCCTTTTTAAGCTATTATTGTTTAGATAGATGTAGGGTCCTTTAGCCTGCCTTCTACTCCTAGGGTGTTCTAGTTCTTACTTCCACATCCCTGTCAGGATTGTAGTGAAACAAACCTTAATGATAGCCTAGCCAGACCTCAGGTTCAAAGAGTGGACCTGGAAGTTGTTTATGGCTGGGCTTGATGGTCTTAAAGGTCTTTTCTTACCTAAATGATTCAACAATTCTGTGACTTTATAAAGAGCAATACAGCAGATATTGCTTCTGAGATAAATATATACATTTCATAACTTGTGATGGGTCTTTTTTTCCCAGTCATTTTCTGCCACGTTGAATCAAGAACTCTTTTCAACCACCTTTTCTCAACGTTTTCAAAGGCTAACACTGAACTTAGGCTGAAGCCTCCCAGCATGCGTAAGGTCCCTTGAATAATGTTCTACCTAGGAATCTCCTAGACATATGTCCTGCATTTCTTTGGAGTCCCTTTTCTACCCTCAGCTTCGTCACCCTCTGTAAGCTTTCTAGTTTTTCAAACCTTAAACCTAGACCTTATGACCTGCCATAACCTGAAGCTGTACTCATGTTACTTTCAAATCCTATGGGCTCTTTAGCCCAAGGGATCATGCCTTAAAAGAGGAGGTACAAATGTAATGTTAATCCTATTAATGTTTTAATAATCTAATGGTACAATTTACCACATTAATGCAGAAAAAATACATTAGCAATACAGCTGAAATTGTTCCTATAAACTTTGTTTTTCCTACTTTCTGTGAGGCAGTACTCACCTTCTGCATGTCCCAATGGGTCCTAAGGTTAACAACTTCCATCTTCCTTAAAAAGATTGCTTCGGAAATGGACATGTCATTGGCCTCCTCGGTCCTTTGATGGAAAGACTTCAATGTTCACAGTAGGAGTTTCTTTCTCCTCTGATTTGGAATCTGCTTGGGTTTTCTTACTAGCAGTCTGCATCCTTCTCGTTGGATGATTGGATGATTCTCAAGTCTGAAATTTTCCCCACAGCTCCTTTCAATGTAAAAAGCCACTGTTACAAAGGGATAGTTATGCTTTTACCATATAAAGTATACACAGACTGTGGTCAACCCAGGTAGGCAATGCCCTGTTGACCACTAGGTGATTGCTACACACACACACACACAAAAGAAAACCCAAATTAAAATCAGCCTATGTGAAGACAAGCCCAGACAGCTCCTGAAACCCAGCACTATCAGGTCGCTATCAGTGTCTGGCCTTTTACTCGTATTGACAAAATCCTATTTACTGGGCTACATCCGAAAGCAATGAAAATAACAACACAGTTTCTCATTGCCTTTGCTTTTCTGTGCCTTTTCCTTTATTTGAGAATAAAAGTCATGCTCTTTGGAGCAATTTTTCCTTAGTCTTGCCCCAAGGCCTATGTCAGACCATGCTGAACTTGCTTAGGATGCCCTCATATAATGTGCTCCCTATAAACCAGCATCCCCAAGTCCTGTCTTGGTGGTGTTTTTTTTTCTACCTTCAGTCTTACCACCCTTGTAGGCACTTGGGTTTAGAAAACCCTAATTCTAACCTGAACTCATGTCTTTTGAAAATCTAAGTATGCTGTATCAATATCATCATGTCTATATAATCCGCATCTTTTTTGCTCTTTTGGAAAACTATCTGAATTGTAAAGCAGTATCTTCCTCAACAGAATGCTAAGTCTTCCCAAATAAATCAGATCTATCCAGGTGTCTCCTGATTCTGTTTCTTATCAAAGTTTCTAGTAATTTGTCCCGTACTCATCAGACTTAGACTCCTACTATTTCCAGACTTTCCCTGGAACCTTTTTAAAAAAATTGATTTTGCATCTTCCACCTTCCAGAAGCAAAGCAATTTTAAGCAATAGGTTAAACCCTGCAGTGAGTAATTCAGCTCTTTTGTCCTTTAGAAATTTGGAGTGTATACTATATATTCCTGGTGATTTTCACTTTATCTATTTATTCCATAATCTCTTCAATTTCAGACTGCTCTTCAGATGAGTTCCCTGCCAAGAAGGGTTCTGATTTTGGAATCTTCCCAGTTCCTTCCACAGCGACCACCAATGCAAAGGGTTCATTTAGCTTCTCTGCAATGACCTTGACTTCTCTGAGTATTCTTTTATGCCATGAAAACAAACTAGCCTTACAGATTCTGGCAGACCTCCTGCTCCTGTTGTTTTTTGTAGTGAAAAGTGTTACTAGTTTTGATTCCTTTGTTAGTATTCTTCAGATGCTTTTTGGTCTGCCTTATTATGTTTTCACATTTAACCTTGCAGACTTTGTAAGTCTTTCTTCTTGTGCCATTTGAACATAACTTCAGCCTTTTCAATGATAGATTTTTGCTTCTAACGGCCTTACTTACCCTGCTGGTTAGTTACACCAGCTTCCTTTGCCCTTTCTGAAGTCTTTCTCAAGAGAAAGTATGTACTTCAACTACGACATCTTTAAACAGGTTAGTGGGAACCTGTACAGAGTTGAGACTCTGAGCTGCCCTTCTCTTCATTTGGCAAACTTCCTCATTCTTACTTTGTTACTCTTTTTTGAATTACAGCAGAGCTGTATGGAAGAAGAGCCTGGGTGTGAGCCCCTAGCTGTTCCTTGACCATGATCTAATCTAGATGTTTTTCAAGGAGATTCCTGGCAGGGTTCCTTTCCTCAGAGGTGGGTCTGTAAAGAACAAAGAAATAAAATATGGGGAGATATGGGGAAACATGTGCTCTTCTAGGACTTTCTGTGTGCTTACTTGCCCTTGCTGTTTTCTGTCTAGTCCTATGGCTATTTCTTTCATGCAGCTGCCCTGTGCTTCCCTCCCTCGTAGCACTATCGGTTTCAGTGAACAGTTGTCCCTATTCATATTTTTGTGTCACTCTTACTGTTGTCACCTCTGGAATGACAGTTGTAGTGAAAGTGATGCTGTGCACATTCAGGTTGTAGATATGCCTTGAGCTTCCCTGCTGAAGCACCAGGGAGAACTCCTCATGACCCGGATGTGTCACAAGTCTGGCACACCCAGGGCCAGCAGAGCCAAAGGGAATGGCTCAGTATCGAGGCCTCTGTGCAGAAGTAACTGTGAGATTGCAGTGAATGATTACGAGAAGGAAAGTGTAGGGTTCCCCTCTCATCAGCCTCATATGAGGGAGTATCAGCCAGTCAGGCTCGTAAGAAGATGCATTGCTCAGGGTGATGACCTGCTTGTCTGGATGCACCATACCTTTGTTCCCAAGGTGGTCTGGGAAATATGTACCATGGTCTTGAAATCTGTACCATATCTGTACCATGGCTAAGAAAATCCAATTACAGCATTAAAAAATCAACAACTTTTCAAAATAATGAGGTGTAAAAATAGTAACAGGAGGGGGTTCTTCTCACTTCCTTTCCATGGCACTTTTTAAGACTTTTGCTCTAAGGTTTTTAAACACTCATATTTCTCTGAAAACCAATTCAGAAACCTTTTGAAGACCTTAGGAAAAGATGAAAATACTTCAGCCAAAAGGTGAAATTCAAAAGTTAGAACTTTTCTCTGTGCCATGGCACTTTCCAAGTGAAAGTGAGAAACCAGTGAGAAAATTGAAAATTGAAACCTTGGGTCCTGCCTACCATTTTAATTTTAAAAATATTGTCAAGTGTGAAAATAAACATGTAGGATTAACCTTTTTTGACATATTCTAAATTTGGGATCAAAGAGATAAGCTTGTCACAGTGGGCTCCCACAGAATTTGGGGAGATAAAATTCCTGAGGCTTTGATCAGCTTTGACTGATCCTGAGCTGTCATTCAGTGGTTTATATCCCTGGAATATATAGTCATGGTTACAGTATGTTTCTCCTTTAGTATGCACAGATCTCTGCTCTGCAGAAAGGAAAGGATTTTAAGCTCTTTTGTAAGATCACAAATAAAGATTAAGATCTTGCATAGTGTAAATACTGGGTTTTATTTATTTATTCTGTAGCAGTATACCACTAGTATATGGGTGGGATTTCTCCTCTGTCTATACACTTGCTAAATCCCACTTTGTGCACTATCCATTTTGAGCTCTAGCTATCTTACTTATTTTTGTTCTGTGCATTAGTATTTGCCAGCGGGTGGTCATGAGTACAACAGAAATTGCTGTGCAAGCAGCTGGTACTTCTGACAAGGTTTTCTTGGTCCTACTGCTCTTGAATTATCAGGAGAATAGAGCAGAAAAACATTTTTAGAAAGCTGAGTTTAATGCCAAGTGTAAACAAAGACTACCTCTATCAAGAAACTTTTATTTCCTGGGTACTTGATGCATTAAAACTAGCTAGATATAAATGGTTTTATTAATATTTTTTCAGCTTCAGGCTTTGAGAATAAAAGCATTAGCTGTTATAGACCATAGTATTTCTCATATAATCCACAGCTCATTTCAGCAGCTATCACCTTTCATTTGTCAGCTCAGAAAAATTGACAAACTCAATCCAATGACTGTTATTGACTGCAAAAGCTTCTGTTTTCGTGGTAATTATCTTAGTTCATGCCACAAATCTGAATTTAAGTGCATAATTCAAATTCTTTTGAAGTTATATGAGCATTAGCTGTTTAATTCCTCTGTGTTATGCTTGACAAATTTGGGTACTATTTAACATTTCTAATTATTTTTTTTTTATCTTCAAAGAAATTATTCTTGTCAAGTGATTCCATTAAAACTTAGTTTTGGAGCAAGATTTTACTCATGGAAGCATATTGTTGTCTTTGCATAAGCAGAATTTATGAGTTCAGCTCCTTTCCACAAGAGATTAAAATTTGGCTTTGTTTGCCTTATGATTTTACAGGCTTTCAGATTCACTTCATTCACTTTTTAAAAAGTAGTTAAAATTCACTTTTTATCCACAAAATCTAGAAAAAATGTGCAGGCTTTGTAAATGACAACTCATATTTTCACACTAACATTTATTGGCTCAACTTTTCGGAAAACCATGAACTATCAGACGATTGGGAATAAAATAATCAGAAGTAGTAATTTTGAAAGCACCATGGAAATAAGAGTTTTGATAAACAAATAGTATAATAGTATCAGAGAGGACATAGGAAATTCATGTTTGATAAACTGCATCTTAAAGTTTATCTGGAGGTACATTTCTTCACTAAATTGAGGACAATATTGTTTTTTACAAAAATTGATGACTTTCTAAATTTGGAATCAGAATACAGTCAGAAAGACTGCTCTGTCATTAAAAGACTGACAAAGACTGCTTTTTAATGATGAAAAATCTAGAAATATAGAGTTCTAACCATGCTAAACTGTAGCCACACCATAAGGTGAACTTTATTTGTATAAAAAAAGAATTTTCAATTTATCTTGATCTTGAAATGTAGGCTTGTAAGCTGTAGAAGTGTTCAGACACTCCAGAAAAATGAATGAGGTAGATGACATGATGAAAAATAAGGGAAAGGTCAGCTTGGACTAGTACAGATCACAAGACTCTTAAAAAAACTGTGTTAACATAATATATATTTATATTAATATAATATATATAATATGTAATGGTAAATTTTAAGCTAGTAATAATAAACTTTTTTATATTTAAATAAAATTTTGAAAAGACAGGATAATATATTTTTTTACTTTGCCTCTGTAGTTAACATATGACTCTAATTGTAAATGCTTGGGTATTGATATTGTTCACTTGACTGATAAGAAGTTAAATAATATAAAGGGCAATAACTTGAAGTGGGGTTAGAGTTCCAGACAACATTTTGTAGCTAATTTCTTTGAATAGGAAATACCACAGACTACACAAATCTGAGACTCCAGCATTCTACTGCTTGCCCACCAAAATATGTGTAAACATTATGTGGAATACACTAATGAAATAAAACATCTGTGGGTATAATTTCTGCCCATGCTTAAGGCAATGTGTTTTATATCTTGAATCACGAGAATTTGAGTCCCTCATATTAGTATTGAGTCCCTTTAATACTATCTTAACTTGCTATTCATATTAGTCAGGTAACAGCATAAATTTCTTTAAGTTTTGTTTAGGTCTTGCCTCTAAGATGTCTTTCAGACCTGAGTTTACAGGCTAATTATGTATCAAGAAAATATTTTTTATCATTATTATGTGTCAATTTTTTTTGTTTTTCAGTGTCTTTTATTATAAAAAAAGGTAAATAAAGAGAAATATTTTACCTACTCATAAACATTATATATGTCTGCTATATCAGTATGTCAACATATCTCCATTCTCCCCCTAACATGGAAGCATCTTATTGCCTTTGTTTCCTTCCACTGTAGTGTTTCACCTTCTGTTGTATTCTTTCAAATCCTGGTAACAAGAATACTCAACACAGTGTTAAAGACATGCCGATAGAAATGTCTCATCTTGCAGTGTTTCAGAATAGCAAAAAGAGCAAAGATATTTTCTTTTTAATAATGTACAGAGAATATGAATTTCACCATACGTTTTGGCCAACAAATATAATTCTTGGGGTTCTTCTCAGGATTGGGTTTATGTGCAATTGTCCACTAGAGTGCAGGCTGAGACCAACAAACTCATTTTGTTCCTGTCATAAACTGACTTTGAACCCAGGTGTCTTAATGTACATCGTTAGTACATTAAAGCACTGCACCTTCTAGCTTCAGCTGTGAGTATATATGCTGCTATCAAATTTGATGGATATAGCTTGTGAAGCTTAGTGACCTAGGGTGGTGATAATAAAGTATTCTGGAACCTGGATAACATTTTGTTCTGTCACTATGGTTTTCTTGCTCTGGTGACATCAACTAATTTGTACTGCTTTGTAGGAGATTTCTGTATTCGGCTTTTTAGCCAGAGTCTGCATTTCCTTACACTGCTCTTACTCTTCTCTGTCAGAGTGAATTTCTTTCAGAGACAAAATACTCCTCGATATTGATCTCAGTGTGCTAATTTCAGGTTTTTGTATTGCAGATCAGCTGAAGTGCTGTTCAAAACACTGAAGAATTTTCTAACATAAAATGCACAAAAAAATTGACCCATAGAATATCTTCCA
Source organism: Chloebia gouldiae (assembly GCA_003676055.1). NCBI lineage: Eukaryota > Metazoa > Chordata > Aves > Passeriformes > Passeridae > Chloebia > Chloebia gouldiae. The sequence goes on along the minus strand of QUSF01000005.1, from coordinate 16,441,301 downwards.
ACAAGAATCCTCTGTTCCCTAATCCTTTAAAAGACCTCTAAAGTCAATTTAACAGACACTACATAAAAAACATTTTTATTCTAAAAAGTTGTCCTAACAAGAGTAGCCAGTTTTCACAAAGTTAATAAAATTCTTAGGATTTTTGGCCTGTTTCTTATTTTTGCCTGTTTAAGACATTAATCTTCTGCATAAAAATGCTCACCCAAAGAAAATATATACCAGCAGAGTGATTTGGAGTTCTCGTTCTTACTGTCCCTATAGAACCTATTGAAGTTTTTGTAGAAATAATAGGGAGTTTTTTAGTTTACTTTCCTGTAAAGGAGTAATATCGTATATCAGTTCCCTTTTGCTTCCTCAGTTTTGAAAAAAATAAAGCACATCTGTTATTTAATTTTTTTATCTCCCTAGGCTGCTGTGAAGGTTGGCTTCAAAAGACAGTTTTTCTTCAGTACTTTGAATCCTAAAAACATTCTGTTGTATTCTGAGAAATAAGAATTGGATAAATCTTGACTAATGTCTGTCTTCCCTTTCCACAGTCTATAGCCCATCCACTTTTGAATTCCTTAATGATCCCTACTTCAAAAATCACATCCTGCTCTTTGCCTTCTTTACCTAATCGTCTCTTTTGTATAGCTCAGAGCTGCTGTGGCTCCATGCTAAAACTCCTCATTTACTGTATACTGTCTTTGCCTGAGTCAATGTCTTTCTAATGTGAATGTGTTTTTATTTATAATGGTTTTAAAGTTACAATAGCATAAAAAGTATGGATACCAACTGAAAGATAAAAAAATAATCTTAGTAGTAGCAAGTGCTCAGCTTGGGCTATTTCAGTCTGAACAAATGATGTTTGTCTGATGTAGACAACTAAAAGCAGAATCTCATAATAGGAAAGTGCCAGGAAATATTGAAAAGGAATCATGCTGTCAACTCTGCTTATGAAATAAATTAGGTTTACTAATGGTTATATTTCCCCTCATATCTACAGAGGGAGCACAGAGTTCCTGTTCTTCCAAGTTAGGATGTCAAATGTATTTCCTGACAGCTCCAGCTCACATTTCATTATTGATAAGTTAGAGCAGTGTGGCTGTTAGCTGCTCTTGTGTAATTAGTTCAATGAGGTTAGGAAACAGCCAGAATGCAGAAGAGATGAAAAGTAGTCATATATAATATGATAGTGGCACCTGAGCTCCCTCTGCCCTGATGCCAAGCTCAGGATGTTACAAAATGAAGGTGCCTTGTGTCTCACTGTTCTCTTGGTGTTACGTCCTAGGGACAGAGCAGTTATCCTCCCACTGAGGAAGGAAAATGCATTTGATGCTAATTTGGGGAATTGGGTGTATTAGCAATTTGAAAGGCAACTAGGTTGAAGGGATTTCATTATGCTGAGGTGAGACACAGAACAAACCCAGAGTGAGTGCAACAGCTCATTTTATTTTTTTTTAACTTAGTTTAATTAGCCAGTGTATCTGAGAATACTGAGATATTGTCTTCCCCCCTGGCCCCAGTCCACAGGTTAGCTGAAGGGGTAATTCATCTCTTATCACAGAATAGATTTAGCACATTTACTTTAAACCTTCCATGCTAAATCCCATATAAAGATGTAAGGAAATGATTCTGTATAGCAGCTCTTCTGTGAAGATTAACACGCTGTAGGAATGAAATCTAAAGATACAGTTAAGATAAGTGACAGGAAATTATACATAAAAATAGGAAAATTCTCTATAGCTGAAATCTAAAGCTTATCATAAACAAAGAAGAAGGTTGGACAGAAGTTCCACTGAATTACAAAAGATGAGTCTAAGTGGAATTTGTATCAGGAGAAGAAAAGAAAACTAACAGCAAATGACTGTTTCCCAAATATGAAGGGATAAGTGTATTCAATATCATTTGTATGGAAGAGCAAACATTTCTGTCTTCAGAATGTATCTGATGTAATGATTACAGATAATGTTATTTTCCAGTTTGAATTTTTGCAAGTTGGTACACTGCAAGAGATTTGGGGTCTTGGGGAAAATTCATGATGTAGTGAGAAAAACTACTACATCATCACAGGATAATCTTGCCAAATCAGAAGGGACAGAAATAGAAGATATTCTTCTTAGATATTAAAAATAGCCTTGAAAAGTAAGGAGAAGGTAACAGAAAAAACAGAAAGCTGTGAAGTATGCAGGCAGCTGCTGAGTCCAGAAGCAGCATGCCAAGAAAGTGAAATTTTACACTGAAAGCAGAAAATTAATTTCTCGCTTCTAACTAGGGAGTATCTGTGATTGTGACTAGTATGGGTGGGTGAAGAAGATAATTCATGTTTTGGAAGGAATCACTAGGATTGCCAGAAGACTTGCAGTTTGAGACTTTGTGTCTCAGTTTACTTTCCAATGGACAACTTAGCAAGATTATCTGTGATTTCCAGTTGTGGATGGAGATAAGAAAAAAGATCATGTGCAATATCTTCCATTTTTCTAGCACCTTTCTGTGTCCTGTTGTCCTGGTTTTAGCTGGGATGAAGTTACATTTTTTTTCTTTGTAGCTGGTACAGTGCTGTGTTTTGGATTTGGTATGAAATTGTATGAGATTGCATAAAAATGAGAATTCAGATGCAAGGGTGAGTATGAATGCAAAAGGAGTTTCAAAATTAGAGGGCTGGTCAGAGACAGATACAAACATTAGGAAAAAAACAAACAGAGAAAACATCAGCAACTAACACATGGCATACAGAAAGAGCAAATCTAGCTGGAGAATATACTGATACCAAAGAAAAAATGAGGTGATCAAGGTACTGCAAAGACAATATTTACCTATAACTACAACCATAAGTATGAATAAAACAAGAAAACAGTCAAAATTAGGAAATAACCATATGTCCATAAAATTTTTATGTGACATAAAAAATTGTGTACTTTTAAAAATTAATCAGAAGGCTGTTTAAAGAGAATAATTTATATACTCATTTCTGATCCCAGACAGAATAAAGGGCAAAAATTCTGAATTTGGGGAATTTTGCAGAATTTCCTCTGGAAGACTGAGAATGTGATACTCGAAATAGTATTTCACTTGACAGGAAGAAAACTTAAATCTAACACTAGACTCTAGTTTTCAAGGAAAAGATGCTATAGAAAGGTAACCTAATAAAGAAGCCATCAAAATCTAAGAATAGAGAAGAGTAATGATTTCCTATTAGGACATGAAAAGCATAAAAATACCTTCATATTGGCTTGACTGATTCTGACAGGTACTCACCATGCACAAGAATCACTGGCATTCAATGCTTATAAATCTGTAAAAAAGGTAGGCATCTAAACACAGATTTCAATGTCCTGAATTTTGGCATCTGATTTTAAAAATACTGAATCCGCAACAGGCTTCTATCGGCACCCTAATTACAATTATATCATCCTATTTGGTTTTAATCAAAGGCTGGTAATAAGTTGCATTTCTTACCATCTTTATAAATGAGTAATTCCAAAATTGCATAGTATAAAAAATTACATGCTAAATGTAAAAATCCTGTAGTGATTCTGACATACTTATGCTCCCTACAGAAAATGCTAATATAATAATATAATATAAAAATATAACAGTTGATTGCAGTCTATTAATGGTCTGGTTTGCTAACAAGCTTCTGCAGCTAACCCTGTTTAGGTCTTCCAGCAAGGGGATTCCAAAATAGGACTTTGTTCACAGTACAAAGCCTGACATTGCAATGAATGTTATTTGAGCAGTTAGGAAGCCATAACTTCATATTCTTTATTAGATTAACTATAGAAATTCAGAACTGCTGCATATACCAGCAGCTGCATTTGTATTTAATGTGCTCCTCAGACTGTAAGGAAGTACGGATGGAAAAGTTTAACTCAGGTAGAAATTCCTATTTGGAAAAATATTTAGAAGATTAGTCTTGCCCAAAAAGTATTGTTCTCTAGCTGTGAAAATTATTCTCTCCAAGAGCAATCACTTCTCTATAAGATAGAGAAGATATAAAGACATACTGTCATATTTGTCTTTCTCTTCATAATTAGTTCCTGAAAAATTCATTCTATTAGAAAAAAAGACAACAGCTCATTAGCAATTTCTTTTTACTTTTCCCTTAAGTTTTGAGATTGACTTCAGGGTGGACTATCAAATTGCATGCTCCATATTCTGCCAAATAGCAAACATTCTCTCTGAGCAACAACTTATACATATGGTACGTTTGGGGAGAGATCTTGCTTGCCAGCAAAGTTAAAAGAGTCTGTTGGCAAGCAGCAAGAAAGTGTGTGTGTGGAGGGGGGGTCTGTAAACTGGGGGTTCCCCAAACTCGACTAAGTTTGGTCTTATCAAAATTGACAAAAGGTAGATGTGAATGTTTCATAAGAAGTAAGCTAAAAATATAAGCAACTTGACAGATGGTTATATATTAAGCATGTCTTTGAAACTTGTATCAGTTTTTGTTAATAAGAGCATCTAAAGTATTTGTAATCAGCTCAGATTGACATCTATCCAGCAAAGTCATGATAGTCCACACTCGGGACCTTGTTAGGAAATGAGACACAAACTTATGAAGGATTACCTGAGATACTTGAAGCTTGTTAACATACATCCTCTTTCTATGGAACAAGAGAGGAATGTGCAAGCACAGGACTAGAGTTCAGATATATTCAGAAATTTCAAAAGAAATTTGGCCTATTTGAATGCTTCTCTGTTGTAACAGGGACTTTGAGTTAGAGCCCTCTAGTTCTGTCACAGAGATCTGAATGGCTCTGAGGCAGTGGAAAAGTACAAATAAGCTTCTGGATCTCCGAGTTAATGGAGAGGAGGATTCAGCTGATCCAGGGTGGTTTCTGCTTTTGTAAAGCAGGCAACAGCCAGAGAAGGCTTATGAAACCTGCCAGGCAGCATGATTTTGCCCCACACCTGTACTAAGTCAAGCTACCTACCCTCAGCACAGCCCTGTGTTTAGAACACAGGATCCTGGCCTAAATCTTGCCTAGCCCAGGTGAAGAAGGTACCCTTCTTCCCATGTCTGCTTAAAGAAAGAGGCTGTTATGTCAGGTACAATGGTGCATTGTCAGAGGAACATTCATGACTTAGCCACAAGAGAAGTTTTCAGTATAACTCTTTGAAAAAACCTAGGGGAAATAAAAATGTAGCAAGGTTTCCAGAAGATGTGTCACTTAGCAACATTATAGTAGTCTACCAACTAAATTCCACCAGAAGTTTTCCTCCTCAGGCCATATATCACTGCTGTATTGTAAGTCCTAGTAGTAGTTAGTAGATGTTATGGGTTTATCCTCAGAATCCTAATTATGAAAAATAACAAATTTGGCATTAATAATTGTAGTGCTACAATTTTAATTCATACTTCAAGAGTGCAGAAATAGACACACAAATAGTAGAGAACTTTTTGAACAAAATTATATTATTTTCTTCAGATTAATTGAGTGCTCTTTAACTGTCTTCATGATCAACTGTCATCAGGCCTTTCATTTCATCTTCAGGCTCATGCTTTCCTGAGTGATGCTACTTTCATTAAATTTGTTTTATTTTTCTTGCATTGAAATAGTTCCTTTTCATTCACTAACAAACCATACATGAACATTTGTTGTCCATATGAAATTATGCCAATAGAAGTCTTGCAAACTGAAATAGCTATGTTTTCCCACTCTGAGGGCTGGAAAACTTGTCAGTTTAAGGTTGCTTTTGCCAAGTTTTCTGGTTAAAACTGAATAGGAATATCTGTGAAATTAAGTAACATTCTCATATTTGATAGTTTGTCAGTTGTCTAAAAAAAAAAAGCTGACTGATAAAACAATCTTAATATGAAAACATATTAGCAATATGCTCTTCTGTGTTGATCACTGCAGGATCTCTGATTTGGCATAGCTTCAAAAATAATTATGAGCATGGCAGGTTCCTTGGCTGAGTCATCTTCTTGCACTCATGTTGGTGTAGTAAGGTACCGACTTGTGCAATTTGGTGTGCATATGGTCAGTAGGGGGGAACTATAGACAGCTCCTGAGATGGGACTGCTGTGTACCCAGTTTCCCAAAAAGGTCCTGTTTTCCAACCTGAAGCATCCTCCTGGATGAAGAGGAAGATTTTTGACCAGGCTGCAGGAAACCATTCTCTCAGCCAAGTCAGCTGACCACATTCAGATCAGCGGTGCAGCTCACATGCAGTGCAAACCCATGGCTTGCGCACACAAAGCCCTCTTGGGAATGCTATCAAAGGCAAGCGTTTTCCTTTTGTCCATCACTGCCTCCAGTGGGAACCGAATTGGTCACGTTCGGCTGGGTTTGGGCAGTCTTCACTTGATGCCTCATAGCCCCGTGGAGCAAACATGTGTACCTTGCTCCCATTTGAGTGTTTCTGCAAAGGCATGCCCTAGTGGCAGCCAGCCAGCCAAGGTAGGCAGCTTCTCACACAAGGAACACAAACACAGCATACGAACATTTCACATTTATTATCATACCTCTTATTTTGCACTGTAATGGGATATATGTATGTGTGCGTGTGTGTGTGTTCAGCTACATGTGCATCCTGGGAGACTACTACGACCTAGCAGCAGCTGGAGTATATAAACCATAATAAATAAACCATAACTCAATTTTCACATGAATTTTATATCCAGAGAATAAATAAAACCTCAGATTTTTCGACGTTTTAATATGTTAATGGCAAGCCTTAATAAATAGCATTTACCTCAATAGCGTGAGCAGGGCGAAAACCCGCATGCTCGTGTCAAAGCAATAACATCAGAAGCAGCACCTGTCAGAAAACTGAACAGACGTTCAAGTGGGGCCGGCTCATGGTGTGGCGGGGCTCGCAGCGGCCCGGGCTGGCAGCGGGACCAGCTCCCGGCGCGGCGGGCGCGCCCGAACGCGGCTCCCGCCGGGCCGCTCGGGGCGCGGCTCGGCACGCCC